>CM056999.1:105459307-106059307 GCA_029891345.1 Dryococelus australis
ATCTCACAATGAAAAAAATATTTAAATAATACTTGGAATTAGATTCTCCCAGCAAAAAAAAAATTGACAGTGTGGCACATTTTAAAACAAATTCAAGATAATTTGATAAAATTTGTTGGAAGGAAAAATTGATGGCCGTATTTTGTCTTCAAATTTTATTGTCAAATATGGTTGAAGGCGAAAATTTGACAGTGTGACAGGGGCTTAAGGCATAACTAGAGCTACGTCCATGAAGCGTCGCAACACATTAAACCATGATAAGAGTGTGAGTGCCGTGGACGTGACGCGTGGTTTCAGTGTGCAGTATACTTGTGAATGGGCCTGCTGTAGTCGGACAGTTCTTCGTGCCAGGTCGGAGTGAGAGGTTCCAGCTGAAGTCTTGGTCGGAGCAGCGATTCACTGCAATTGTTTGGGGAGTAGCGCCTCGTGGAAGCCCACTGACCAACGCCAACGTCCGCCACGTTTCTTACAAGTTCAAATTGGCAGTTAATCCCACGAGAACCAGACTCAAGGCTGTTCACGATAAAGTGAGCACTATAGAAATAAACCTAAGAAAAAGTCACTGCCCCTCCCCACATATATTTTAACATTCGCACTGTGTGACATTCTACCAGTAAAGTTGGTAACGATGGCTGGAAAACAGTTCCATATTTTAAATCAAAGTGTAAAAATAAGCAGGTTTTTAAAGTAGTTACTTTCTTAATAATTTCACAGTTTCACTTGACCGAAGCATGAATAAAGTGATGAGGCCCATGGCAATGTTAATTTTACGTAAGGCGGAGGAATACACAACGTGCATACAAGTAGATCACAAGCAGGGCTTTCCAAAGTACTCATTTTACCGTGAACAGCCTGTACCTGGGTTCGCCGTGGTGGGAAGTGAGTTGTCCTACAATTACGCCGCCGTGTCCCCATCGGCGATCTCAGACCACGCCTTTACACTTTATTTGTGATTTACCATCTCTCCGCATGAAACGACATGGGTTCATCTCGAACAACTGTGATTCACCCAGAAACCTACGTTAGTGATAGTTTTATTTAGTTAGTTACTCTGAATGTTAAACATAAGGCCTTTGGTTTCCAGTGCCCACGCACGTGCTGTGGTTCTTCGGGCAGTTACTCAGCTCGGCTAGCTTTGATCATACGGACAATCGGAGCAGCAACGTACACAAGCACATATGTAGTTTCAAATCATGCAGACGTGACCATAGACTAAAGATAAGGTAGACAGACTTTCGTCTTCTGTTCATGCACCAAACATCAACCTACCGTACATCAATATAACTGTCATAACTAAGCAAAACGAACTATAAAGTACATAAATAAGATGCAAGTAGGTTTAGTTAAGTAGGATTTTGTTCAGGTATTTGCTTAAAGTAAGTAATGTTTCAGACTCATACTTTATGCTAGAAACTGTATGCTGACATACTCGAAACGGGTATTAACATAGTTTAGCACTTTAAGAAGCTAAAATAAGTACCAACTTTTCTTTTAAAGTGACGTCTGGATTGTTCTGCTGTTTATTCTCACGAAGCTGCCGTCCCCAGACACAACACCGTTTATGGCTCGTTTTGTGTGAAAACACGTAACTTGTCTAGCACTATACTAACACACATGACTAAGCCTACACAGTGAACATTATAGTGAGATAACAAGTGTACATGTTTTAATTGAACGTACACAGATTAACAAATGACAAATAATGCTCTCAATTCCCCCCCCCCCCGGGGACTTAAAACATCACAAGAGGCAGTCTTGATATAAACCTCTAAATCTGAAAAACACTTAACTGTTGGTATCACCAAAGTACCGCCAAAACGAGTGCTGCATATTATCAACTGGGTTCGCGTTGTGGAGGGCTTGTAAGATGTGAACTTAGATTGACGGCTGCTTGCAATAAAATACGATGTTTAAAGTGACATTATTCGGACTGATTGCATGGCAAGGGAAAAAATATATACATACTTTCCTGAGTGTATATGTGATTTGGAAAATCTCGATACAGTGTAATCACATAGTGACAACCAGACCTGCGCGGTTCGGTAAGTAAGTTGATATACTGTATTTCATATTAGTACACTAAAGTTTGACATACAATGCGACAAACCTACACATTATGTAAACAGTAAATCCTCCCGTCTGCAAAGTATTGTATCAGCTGATGATTTGTTGTGGTATGTATGTTGTTTTGTGGGCGATATCGTGATCATCATGAAAGAAAATACTACTTAGAACTGGAGGTTGTAATTCAAAACTTATATTATTTTTACAATGTTTATGGTTTAAATTATTGTCTCTTATTCAAGTGGTTAAAAAAATATGTTTAGCAATTATGGCGGAGCATACGGACAGTAACGGTCAATGAAACGTTTCAAGCTCTGTGAGCGCCGTTGTGCATGTAATCTTTTTCCGTCACGTTTGTGCGATACTTTCAACACCCCGCAGTATAATTTGGTCATAACAAAAATAAAGTAAGCTGGATTGGTTACCTACATTGATCATAGCATTTGTTCACACACATTGTTTTCCTCGTAGATAGAACAGCTGTAGCACAAAGATACGTGGTCGCCGCGATAAATTTCTATAACTGTTAAAATGTAGTGAACTCATATGAAATTGAGTATAGGCTGTTTGCCTTTGTCGTCGACCTGACAGACGAATTATTTGGTAGAATCCGGTTAAAAAGTTTTTTGTTCGGGTGGGGGTATTTCAACACACAGTAATTTCTTTCATCACGTTCGTCGTCGTACGCAATTAGGCTGTACGGCAAAATGGAATATAATTGAAACATGCAGTGAAACATGATATACGTTAACGCTCTGAACTCATGCAGTGGATGATCAACACTAATAATAGTAATCGTGATATAATTATTTACTCGTTAAAGATAAGACGCGGCCATAGAGGGAGAAACAGGGGAGAGGAAGTGTAGTGCCACGACTGACTGAATAACAAAACTTGGTAAGCAGAAGAGCCAGGAATGACTGAATAACAAACTTGGTGAGTAGAAGTGCCACGAATGACTGAATAACAAACTTGGTGAGTGGAAAAGCGAGAATGTGACAACACACCGACAAACATTTCGACACAGCATTGTGTTATGCGAATGTTACCGAGAACGTGAAGAATGACGTTGAGAACATTGGGGTGACTAAATAAACAGTGGACAGCTGTGACTTAGGTCTTGAGCGTGTGAACCAGCGACTTCAAAACAGTGCGTTTAGGCTCCAAGTACTGAGTGAGCGATTGGTACGAGGCGACAATAGTGGACAACCTGGCAGCAGTTTGTCAACGGACACGCGGAACTACAAGATTATTCCGACGTGAAACCACGACCTACGAATGTGCCATGATTGTTGCAATACTCGAAGTGCTCCCACATGGATACTGAAGAATACTATCACTCGGGGGATAATTCAGAGAGGAAATAATTCGGTGAATAATTTTTATGGCATTGTATAAATGTTTTACTGCATCTTGTTGATGAGAATTTTATATATGGATCTCAAAAAGTGTTAAAGAGCAAGTAATTTTTTATTACGGTTATTATAATAGTATTTTTATTGAATAGATGTTATGTCAAGTGAGGTAATTTTATAAAATGACCAGTGTAGGTATATTGATAGTATTGTAAATGAATTATAATTATAATCGTATTATTTAATAAAAAATACGACGCCATTCGATTTACAATATCTAGCTCGTAGTTTGTATTTATGAGAAATATTGTTCTTTTCAATACTCAAAAATCGTGCTTGTTGAAAGTGCAGCGTTTGTTTGATGCAAAATTAATAATTAGCTCCTTCATTCCGCGCATTAATTTTTGCACCAACAAAATGGCTTCTCTTTACTCACTTGTGACATTACGAATTTTCTGCTTGAAGACTTGACTCGATGTGTGAAGTATGTTGTTCTGATATGACAATCTGGTTTCTGCGTTTTGCGATGTTTTGCATACATTAGTACTCATCGCCAATTTAATGTTCTTCAATACTTAAGTGTTTAGTTAGATATTATTTATTGTGAATCAGAGGGAAGTTTAACAAAATATATAATTCTACTTCGCTATCGGGGGCGGGACGAGGAAACAGGAAGCAATATTTCGAAGTTTACAACAACAAATATGAAACAGAAGTCATAAATAATCTTAAGATATTTGTGGTGATTTTGGTGGCAAATTGTGGATTAGGTATTTTATTTGTTAAAAGTTCAAAAGGCTTAACTATTTCCTAATAACCGTATATTAGTTCTGATATTCAAACGAATACCATACACAATACTATTTAAATAAATCAACTAATCTTGAATAGTAAACTTCGATTGGCATTGAAAAGTGACTGGATTTAAAACTGACTCGGTGCTCTCTGTGGAAATGTAGGCCTGCTTCGGTTATTTACTTAGGTGGCGCTTCCTCTCTCTCCCTCCCCTCCTCTCTCCGTTACCCTCCCCCCATCGTTGGCTGCCATCCCAGTGTGTCAGGGCACTGCGCAACCCCCTCAGTAACCCCATTTATCTCAAAGCTCGTTTTATTTTTATCATGCTTCTTGCAATATAAGTCATGCAAAGTTTAGAATTATCTTTGCATTATATTAAATACTAAACGTGCGGTCGTTCTTTTTTTTCAATATGTTCACTGAAATCAGGAGTAAGGGATAGTTTCATTATACAAACATGTCTAGTCAACGGCGTTTAAAAAATTAAACCATTTCCTGTGCCTTATTTCGGAGAAGCATTTCAAACAAGAAAGACTGCATCTTCCACACAATAAACAGGCTAGTGTTAACTTCGTATTTTCCTTTTGCAATTGATTATTGCCTCTGGAACACTGGAGTGGCCTCTTTAAACGGGCCTACTTCCCTGCCGGAAGCCTTAACTAGGACAGAATTTTTGCACAAGCATAAAGTGGTTTTACGCTGTACTCGCAGTTGGGGTCCGTAGTTGCAATGAATCAGGAACACACACTAAAAATAAAGGCTGAAAATGAATGCAAACAGTTATTGAGGTTTTTTTTATAGATGTTTTCTTTTTTCTGGTGAATTTTGACGCTATGATTTGTTGGTACTTAAAAACATCCAAAAGGCTGATTTCATTACTGACAACGCACCGTGAAAGCCGTTTAAAGTACACGGCACTTTTTTCTTCGCACTGTTGTAATAATGTCATTTTCTACCACTGCTTTTGCAATTTGTCTACATTCTGAAAGACGTATAGTCGATTTTGCTCATTTGTCAACTATGAATTCCAGCCTCAATTAAGTTTTGCCGACTAACGTGTCACTCTTTAAAAGGCTTGGGCAGTGAAACATGCAAGTGAATTTTCCAAAATTTTCGTATATAATATTCTCCAGGTAGCATTAAGAAGCAATGCTTATTACTGCTTGTTAATATTACTCTGTTAATTACGGTGACAATTCAATTCAATATAAGTCTTTGAAAACAACTCAAATTATCCCCGCTCGAGGATGAACTAGAATCCGTGTCCTTCAGATCGGCATCCAAGAGCTAGCAAGGTTTGTCTGAGACAAAAAAAATACTGTATTTATATGGCCGTACAAACATACATAGGCTGTTCACGGTAAAATGAGCACTTTTGAAAGGCCTGCTTTAGATCTACCTGTATACACATTGTGTGTTCTTCCGCCTTATGTAGAATTAACATTTCCATGGGCCTCATCACTTTATTCATGCGGCGGTCAAGTAAAACTGTGAAATTTTTAGGAAAGTAATTATTATACAAATCGGTTCATTTTCACACTTCGATGCATTAAAAAAACAGAAATCGAAATAAATAATTTTAGTTATCACAAATGGTTACCTAACACTTCTTATTCGGCGTCAAGATATGGGAACTATTTTCCATCCATCGTTACCATCTTTACTGGACAAATGTCACTCAGTGCGCGCATTAAAATATATGCATTCAGGGACCGTAACTTTTTTTCTAAGGTTCATTTCAAAATTCCTCTCTTTATCGTGAACTGCCTTTAGTTGCTTTCACAAAATGTTTTGCTGGCTAAAGTAAATCTTAAATTCTACAAAATTGATGTTATTGCTAAACAGAAGACACATTTGAGCTGTTTGGCCATTTACAAACTAGTATTTTATTAATTCAATCATTTTTCCTGTAAGGTTGCGAGGCGGACGTGGGACTTGCATGACACTTAATTCTTAATTTTAATTAAAAGTATTCTTTGTTGCAAACTGGCCCATGCTATATTTGGTGCGAAAATAAGCCTCTCCGTGATACGTAAAACATATTGATTTACAAGCAGTGGATAAAAGACTGACAAGACGCATGGCAGCAACGCTGTTTTATTTGCAATTAGTGGGCGAAGTTTGCGTTTCAGCGACTTCTGTAACTGTCTGTTGGCGTTCAACGACATATCCTTGGCTTATTCTCTACTACAGGCGGAGATTATCAACCATTTTTTTAAAGTTGTCTCTGCCTCTAACTATTGTTGCAACACACTTTACACGTGTGCTAGTAGAAATTTTTATTGCCATTATAACACGGATGTGATTACCTCTGCCTTACGGGCGGTGAAAATCTTTATGTAAATTAATTAATTCTTGTGATATAGCCACAACGCACCTCCCCAGGCCCACGTACCCTCCACGGACGCCTGTACCCCCCCCCCCGGGGGGGGAACTAACTACCGGTATAAGCATTAAGGAAGTAGCGTTTTATAGCTTGGCCTTTGGGCCCGTGACATTTCACCGAGCGTCTTTAGTGCTGTGCGGACACCACATATTTCAGGCTTAACGCCTGGGTAGCAGAAACTGCTATCCCACGTCAATGGTAGATAAATATTGTAGTAAAGCAGGGTGGTAATGGAATTTTATAATACTCTCGGACATTGAGCGCTTGTGAAAGATGCTTTGACTTTTCGGAGTTGCCAACGATGTAGAAACACGCACAGAGTGAGGCCAATAAATTTCTTTAGGTAGCTATGAACATTTTTGTAGTGGCGTTCCTTAAGTCCCGTAGATGAATGAAATATTTTATGTTGTATGATTAAAGCTACCATTAAAATTTAATCCTGGTGGTGCGAAGAAATGGTTAAGTTTCCTTTTGTATTTTGATGAGCAGCTAAGTAATTCGTTGCAAAAAAATCTAGCCTTTTATTTAGTATTAAAATCTTTTAAGGTGAAATATTTCAGCACATTAAATTTTCTTGCTACTAGCGAAAAAATTTTTAACACGAACTCAGGCCACCAACTTGTGTACGTTATGAAAATAATGTGTATCTCAGAATAGCCAACAGTCGTCTTGAGGCACGTCGGAAATTGCTTGACCTGCGTATGGTTTGCAATGTCGAAAAGTCCAATTAATTACATTTGGTTGGAATATTATTTCCCAGCGTGAGTAACAGACTTGAGAAAAATGATCGATAACTTAGGGAGGCTGGCTTGACGCACCGACCAACACGAAGTCTCGTGTCGTTGGAAAGTTGGTTTATGCGGGTGATCAAAGGGTTATAGCGTCCTTTCTCGTCGCTTTTGTGTCATGAGAGTGATTGTATCGTGAAACTGGTTGACAATCACAATGTAACAGGAGTCGGTCCGAGATACCGCAGTGAGAAAGTTATATATCATGGGACGCCCAGAGAAATATTTGTGTCCATTAAAAGTAATATTGCTCGAGAAAGTAAATATATTTTTTCATTAGTACTGAACCGACATCATTCAAACGTGAGATTGTGCGGATACCGTCGGTAAAATCACATGCATCAGTTAAATTACATTTTAAGTACCTAATAACATTTTGCTTACCGAGGTTACCAGGATTTTAATGGAATGGATGTAGAGTAGGAAATATTCATGTTAAGGAACTGTGCTAACATTTGCGTGTACTGATGATGTAGAACCCATGCCTTACTCAGTGCAGCTGGCCGGAATCAAACCAGTTACCTTCCGAACGCGAGTCAGATAGAATCTGCCCGCTGGATTTTTCTCTCCCCATGGAATGTTGACTTCACAGTTGTCAATATATAGATGTCGCCTGTTGTTGGTCCACCATCTAATTTTGTTTTGCATGCAATAATGATTTCGCAGTAGTTCAGGTAAATAGAATAAATGTACATTTTGTCTACAGTGAGATCAACATTTCGTCACAAAGGGGGTCACTCTAGTGCAGTGGTCAGACTGCTCGCCTCCTACCTAGGCGAACAGGGTTTGATTCCCGCCAGGGTTACCGAGATAAACATTCTTTTTTTAAGTTTGAAGCATAGTACATCTTTTTTTTTGTTGAAGCATAAGAGGTTTTATTGTAGTCTTTTCGCGAATAGTATTAAAGACGCTTTCAGGGTCTCCTTTTAATGAGGTTTGATTGGTTTGTCGTAATTGCATATGTACAGTCTTTGATACTTATAAACCGGCAGGAGAATATATAATATATTTTCAACTGCTGAATTAAGGTTATTACAGAAAATTTTAATAAAATAATGAGGTATGAACTGCTTCAGCCTATCGCAGTATGGCAAGTTAACGGGGGCAGTAAGTATGTTTTGGGCTTTTACAGGTTTCTGCCGCGAACACTATGTGCCTGTAACAAATCTTAATCCGCACTAGGCCTATATCAGTAGAGACGGAAAGTTTTGAAATAATTTTTAATATACGAAACCAGTTTCACACAACAAAACTGCCCCCAAGATTTTTACCGTTTTTGATAACATACACAGTAGTAAGCCAAGAAGTGCATGACTGTAAAGAGAATGTCACATTCGTCCGTTTTTACTCGCGTCATAGCTTGCATTAGTATTATATACTTGTTAAATTGTTTTCCTTCGCTAAAACTGCAGCAGGAAAGTTTGTAAGTATGTGAACCACATTAGGACTTTCAAAATATGTTCGATGGATCAGGCATAAAATATTATTACAGCCCCTAAACTTCGACAGGTTCGTAGTTATGCGCAGGTCTATTTGCAATTAAATGACAACTAAACTTTCTTCAGCAATTTAATTACACCTCTTACAAAATTCACGCAGTAATGCAGTACATGACTCGCTATGTACTTAGCTGATAGTTGCTATGTTACAAACTACATTACATTTGGTGGTAGTGTAATTTATTAATTGCTACAGACGAGTGAAGAAACTCTGCGTTGTGTTTGTATTAGGCACTGTATATAGAAGTTATGGTATTATTCAGTCACGTCGTCACGTCCATTCTGTACTAGTATCTCGTATTAGTGCTAGTGCTGACTCATCAGGTCATCCGGCGCTAATCTCGTCACTTGATCCTTGTAAAACATTCGTTTCGATGCAGCTAGCTGGTGAGTCAGTAGGAACAATTAAGTTGAGCCTTCGTAGCGACACGCAAATGACTCGGTCAGTACGGAACTGCATAGAGAAAGATAAGTGGTACAATGCAGTCGTCAACGTAGTATAAATGAGTAGAAGTATATAATTCGTGTCTGATGAAATAAAATTAAGCAAGCAAATAATAGTGACGTACTACTTACTGCTCATGAGAAAAGTAAGACAATACGAGGCCAATGTATCCTTAAGATTCCAATAAACGATACCAGAGAGTGCTGAAGATTAAATTAATTTTGACACTGCAAAAATAAAAATTAATTCGATAAAAAAAATTGGTTTTATAAGAAATCTGTAATATATTTTTAATATATTGAAAACTGCTCATCGCTGATGTTTATTTTTTGTCTTGTATACATTAACACGTAAAAGTAACATTTCTCAGTGTAACGTTATTGAGCTGAAAGAAAAACCGGGCAGTGTTTCAAAAGACGTTAAATTAATCGTATATCCGAGTGAGTATATTTGGGTGGCTCTTAACAGCGAGGTCTTGAGAGCCGATGAGGGTGATTGAAGCGAATATGGAGCGGCGCAGAATTGGAGGGGCGGGGGAAATGGGAGATCCCCTAGAAAACCCGCTGACCAACGGCATCGTCCGGCACGATTTCCACTTGCGAAAATCCGGTGACCCGGCCGGGGATTGAACCCGGTTCGCCTTGGTGGGAGGCGAGCGTGCTAATCGCGCAGCCACCGTGGTCCCTCATATATCCGAGTATAGCAGACTTTGTTTCCGGCTTGGCGGGCCAATCTGTCAACTGCAATTAGCTGTCGAGAGCCTACTGGCTAGCGGAGTGCGTTTGAAGGATGGTAAATAAACTGTTTAGCATGAGCTCGTTCTGCCGGGCGAAGGAAGGGTGGCATCGTTGCAGCATGGAAGCAGCCTCGCGAAGGAACCCCACAGAGTGATATCTCCTGATGGGGTTTAATGAGTCCTCGACTACCGAGCGTGCCGCCACTTTCGCAGCATGGGGCTAGTCCGCCGAGAGCTGCTAACGTGACTTGAGTGATGGAGGGGAGCTTGCAGGTGGTTTGGCTACCGTGAGAGTGGTTGGGGGGGGGGGGGGTCAAATAACCCGGTCAAGAGGTGCTGACCCTGGGAACTAAACCTCCGTGCACTTCAATGATTTATTCGTGCCGCGCGTGACACTAATAGCGCCGCACGAGTCGCTTCCACATATCTCGCGGGAGAGAAACAGGTATAACACCTGTGCAGCGCGCTTTAACGCACGCGGTATATGCGAGGAAACGCACCGTTCCTAAGAGACGTGTTTTTATTTGATGGCGACCTTTGAGAACGCGTGGTGAGGGAATCGTACAATAGACAGTTCACGGTAAAATGAGCACGTTTGAAAGCCCTGCTTAAGATCTACTTGTATGCACGTCGTGTATTCCTCAGCCTTATGCAAAATTAACATTGCCACGAACCTCAGCACTTTATCCATGCGTCGGTCAAGTGAAACTGTCAAATTATTAGGAAAGTAAATATTTAAAAAATATGCTTATTTTCACACTTTTATTCGTTAAAAAAGCAGAAAGGAAAAGAAATAATTTAAGTTATTAGAAATGTTCCCCAAACACTATTTATTCAACGTTGAGATATGGAACTACTTTCCATTCTGCGTTACCAACTTTACTGGATGCACGTCACCCAGTGCGCCCGTTAAAATATATGCAGGTAGGACGGTGACTTTTTTCTAAGGTTGATTTCAAAAGTGCTCACTTTATCGTGAACAGTCTATACTTACACATTCGATATTACAAGAGTCGCATACGTGGTGAAATAGCATGTTTTTTCCGGTATATATTCGTACTGCTTACGGGAAAGTTAAAATACACACACACACACAACTTATAAAAAGATCGTACTATAAAGACTGACCAATTATGAACAGAAAACTTTAAAGGTGTGTGTGTGTAAGGGGGAGGGAGAAAATTCGAGCAACGTCTGATCCACGTTCAGGTAGTTACCGTTTAACTTGCTCGACATCGGGTTTTTCTTCCCAAAATTAACTGTCTTGCCCATTACTGTCACACGCGAATTCAGTAATTTTTTTCTTAAATGATTTTTTGAAATAACTGTAACTCAACAAAAACTAATTACAAGCTTTTATTTAGCTTGCCTGGTTAGTTTGTTTATACGTTCGGGTGAAATCTTGCAAGTGAATTTTGACCAGCTTCTTGGTATTCAATCGAGCTGAAACGTGGTACATATACATATAGAAACCCGATGACAATACAATAATATGGTGACAGCGACCTGGTGCTGTATACATGATCATATCCTCATGAGGGAACTCCTCAACGGTTAATAGTGTGGCGAATTGAAAATCGCCACGATAATTAGGTGTTTTTAGCTACAGTTTTTTAAAACTCAAATTGCATGCATATGGATGGGTGTGTTTAGTTCAAATCTTGCAAGTCGATTTTAAACCATTTACCGTTATCTAATCGAGCTGAAATTATGCATACATGTGTAGTTCCGATGACAATACAATGTGAAGGTACCACTGAGCTGATCTGATGATGGAGCTGGAAGTTACAAGCTTTTATGTAACTTAAGCAGTACCTAAGACACTAGGAGTCATGTATTATAAATAAAAATTGGTGAAACTTAAAAGTGAAAAATAAAATAGCTGTAAACAAACTTTTAAAACCAAGCTTTTATTTATAAATGCACTGAAAGGAGAGAAATAAATATAGCAGTTGCACAATTATTAGGACTTGTAAGTCGTGGTCGAACAGCCGTAATAAACTTTACTACAAATTAATATGTTTGTATCAATTTATATTTAGTATTTAAAAGCTTGGCGCGCAGAGTCAAGAACCTTACGCAAGATATGGGCTTACGCAAATGAGGTATACGTTCTACATTGTGCCAAGCTTTTATGTACTAAACATAAATTGACACAAACGCATTAATTTCTAGTCAAGTTTATTACGGCTGTTCAACCACATCTTACAAGTTCTACAAATTGTGTAACTACTATAATTATTTTTCTCTGTTTCGTGCATTTATAAATAAAAGCTTGGTTTTAAAAGATTTTTACAGTTATTTTTATATAATGAAAAACAGCTGTTGGTTTTGTATCACGCGGCCTCTAAACTTCGGGGTATTTCATGATACTTGTATATTTTGTAATATTTGTGTTGATTTTCATGGTATATCTCAATTCAGAAAATACGCATGCACACCATTTTAAACAAATTATTATTAAGGGCATTAGAATGTGTAATTTATTTTTTGACGATGTAAAGAAATTATCTGTTGTATTAGTATAACTTTTTTTTTGTTTACAGGTAATTACTTGGAAACGTAACCCCCTTCACGTGTGTCAGTTGGGAGCGAGGCTTATGTCAAGTATTTAAGGTAACGGCCCATCAGTTTTTGCAGTAAATTGAGCATATTTGTATTATTTCAATCGCTGGAACTGAAAATGCAATTTTATTTGTATTAACAAGTGATAAATAGAGAGGAGAAGGGACGAGCAAGTTTTCTGTCAGTTTTGTGGGCCAGTTACTCTGAGGGGCACACCTAGAAAAGTACTACTGTAATGCTGGAACAGTGAAAAGTGTTCCAAACCGATGACCTTCGGTTTGCAAAACAGTGATAATTGCTCCACTGGAATAGTTGAAATAATAATTATTTCAGCGACAGATTTCCACTGATTTTATGACCACTTCTCACGCGTTTCACAGTAAATTCCGCTGTGCAGAAGCACGGACTTGCCTGTCAGTGATTGTCGATCTTTGAATTTTCAACGACATTTCACGGTTCATAATCCCTAATTCACCTTTCGTATACGCGTATAGGTTTAGCGATATAGATGACACTCTTCCCTCCTACATCGTTGATGGACAGAGGTAGTTGCCGATGGCCCTTGCACTCTAATGAACCGGTTGAACCATCGTGGTTCGAAACTCGATCCGAGATCGCCTCTAAGGTCGACACAGGAAACTGTTGCACCATTCGAGTTTAGAGCTGGATTGGAGATCGAGATGAATTTGGAACCGCCGAAATTGGCGGTTCCAAATCTCGATCCGAGATCAGCAACCATCGTCGACAAATGTAGTTTGAAAATACGCCAACAGACAGAACTACGTTCGATTGTTTTCTTGGGGGATTAAAACAACATTATAAACACTTGAATATTATTGAGTAAAATTCGTACAACAATAATCCACTTAAAACAGGTAAAACATCGCTCATCTAGTTCTATCTATAATGAAAAATACGCCTACTTTCATGACGTCATATATTACGAACCAATAGCAAAATTTGTCTCATACTCAACATCGATCTCTCACATTGGAACCAAGATCGACGAATCGGAGATCCAAAATCATAAAATTTTGTTGTTGCAACACTTTTACATTGGAAGCAATATCAAACTGGATCCTGTTTCGGAACTAGGATCATTCGAGCTCGGATCGGGCAAGATGTTGGTGCAACCGGGCACAAACCACGAGCCACTGGAGGTAGGTTTACGTACGTGATGGCTGATCGGGGTTGCATCTACATGCTGTGTATACACCTGTGCCAATGACGTCGATTATATTTCTATACATTGCAATTTTATTTTATTAAATAATGCCTGTCCCACACAAACATTTCTCGTGTAAGAATGTACTTCATTCATGCAAAAAGTTATAATACCTATATTTCAAAACCATGCCGCTCCATTTTAACTTGATTTGAAGGTACGTTACATCTTCGTATTCGTGTGTTTGTCACTGTTTAAACTTGTAGGCATTTTTTTTATTTACGGGTACCAGGGCCTACGTTTGTTATTGCTTCCTTTCTCCCTCCACTGGATACATAACACTTCCAAAACCTATTTTCTTTTACACTCACACCTTCGTCATTGTAAACAACAAAGAGGAAATTGCACTAACTTGTCTAAACAGTTTCGTCATGTCTCTCCCAAGCCTCACATTGCTTGATAACCACTGGGAATGAATGAGATGCAAGGTGTCGCGAAGGAATGGGGAAGGCAGAAAGTGTCTGGAAAGAGAAGTAAAGGAGGTTAAAGCACTCTGAGGATGGTTTACTAACGGGGTTATCACAATGTGTAAGAAATAAGAAAATATAGCTAACCGAGCCTAGAATGCATTAAGAGATATACGAGGGAGGAAGTAGGAGGATGGCATAAGTGCAGGAAATCACAACGGCGAGGGTAAAACAAGAGGAATAATTATTGAAGTTATTTTTTTGAAAACATAACGAAGAGAAACAATAGGAGCTGTAGAAGAGTGAGTGAGTGCAGAGATTTGGGCAGCTCTTAACGTGGGGTATTGAGAACCGAAGTTGTAGAAGAGAAGGAGTAAGTAAAACAGGTACAGGCTGTTCACAGTAAAGTGAGTACTTTTGAGGTCCTAGTTACTTTTTTTGTTTCAGATATTTTTTATCATGTAACCACATATTTAAATAAATATTGCAATGTAAGTAATAAACACAGTGTGTATATTCTATCGCACGCGGAAGTTAACGTTTAAGGCTGAAATAAAATATATTTATTGGCTATTATTCCAAATGAGACTGCTTTCAAAAGTGCTCACTTTACCATGAAGAGCCTATAGCATGTCAAAGTTAAGGTTTTACGTCGCACGGTAGTAAAAAAAAAAAAAGCCGCTTTGATTATATCAGTCTCTGAACTATGTGCTATTAACTTTGTGCTCATAGATGTCAGGTTGGAGGCTGGGCGAGAATCATCCTAGACCCGCTCCCTCGCCACACAAATGAGGCTACGGGCACGGACTGAGCCTTCAGGTCTCCTGGAATGAGGCTTTGTTCTTTTGGTTATGGCCTAACGTATCTTCCACAGCAGGGTCTCGTCAGATACGTAAATAGTTACTCCGGCGAAAGAAGAGGCCGCGGTGTTTCTCAAGGTTACGACTACAACCCTCAGTAGTTGGAAAAGGAGCATTCTAGGCCAGGGAATGGGTGACGAGGGGACAAGGGCGGCCATCTTGGATGACGTCATCGGAACTTCCTGCTCTGTCATTCCTGTTGGGCGGTGGCCATCTTGCCAGTCAGTATGCTGTCGGCCATATTGTCTTACGGTACCTGGCGGCTACCTTGTCAGCCAGTACGCATGCGGGCATTTTGTCAACCAGTATGCAGGTGGGCATTTTGTCAGCCAGTATTGGTTTTTTCGATTCTGAATTTGGTTATTCTGAATTAGGTTTTCGATTCCAAATTGGGATTTTTTTTAAGTATATCAGAAGTCGGCCATTTTTTGTCGTCTGCTAGAGGCGTCCATATTTTTTTCGTCGTCTGCTGGAGACATCAATCTTGGCCGGGACAACATGAGAGTGGAGACGGACGAGCAGGCGAGGCAGCCATCTTGGGTTTGTAGCTCATGCTCTTGCATTCCACCGATGACCCCACATTATGGCATTTGACTCATTGTGGAGCTGTAGAGTCATCCTTACAGAACTTCCTGCTCTGTAATTCCTGTGAGGGCGACCATTTTGGTAGCCACTACATCGGCGTCAGCCATTTTTTCGACAAGTACGTCCATGGTGGCCATTTTGTTAGCCAGCCAAATTGTCTGGAAGTTTCCATGCTACCGAATGACTACTTCCTGCTCTATAATTCCATAACACTGTCCCTCTACAAGCCTGTTCCCAGCCCACGGCTCCCCACGACGAAGACCCGTGTAGCAGCCATTTTATTAACCATCCAAAAGTCTGGAAGTTTCCATTCTACCGAATGTCTACTTCCTGCTCTATAATTCCATAACACTGTCCCCTCTACAAATCTGTTCCCTGCAGCCCCGGCTCCCTACGATGAATCCCCATGCAACAGACATTCTGGTAGCCAGCCAAAAAAAGTCTTAAAGGTTCCATTCTACCGAATGTCTCTACTTCCTGCTCTATTATTCCATAATACTGCCCCCTCTACAAGTCTGTTCCCACAGCATCTGCTCCCCACGACGAATCCCCATACCAGAAATATATCGTCCAGCTCCCTGCGACGAACCCACCATTACCGTACTGACCAGCAATTTAAAAAAATTATGGCCAATTCAGAACTTCCTGCTCTGTCAATCTGGTCCACCATCTTGGAAATCGTACTGCAGCAAAAAAAACTACTGCTAGGTCCAGGGGTATTCCTACCAGTCATGCTCTGTCATACAAGCAACAACCATTTTGCCTGAAGAATGTTCGAGTTCACAGCCCCCTGCAAACTTTCTCTACCGTTATAGTTAGCTGCAATTTCCAAACAGTTTGAGATGCAACTACCAAAAATCATAACGTAGGCATCACCCATGAAAATAGAAGAGTCGTAGGGCTAAGCATAGTTGGCCAAAACTTCCTAACCATTTGTGTGATACAACTGTCAAATTTATAACATAGGGATCACCCAGTACAACAAGAAGGGTCTTAGTGTCAAGTAGACCCTATGTCTACTTATAAGATTTGGAGATATGCTAGAAGTATAAGCACATATGAAACAACATATATATTTAAACCATCGGTTATAAGCATTTAACAACATGTACGCGACATCGAGCACTGCATGTTATGTTAGGCGACAAAAAGAATTTCCATTGGGATGTGTGAGAACGATAAGGGCGACACTGCTACGCACTGATGCGAGGACGACTATCATGGACCCTAGCTGTGTATGCGAAGTACTCAGCCTACTCTACGATACAACTAACAAAAAAAACTCATAGACATCACCTCAGAAAATATAAGGATCGAAGTTTCAAACTCTGAATGGAGTGTTACGACTAGCTAAGGAAGGTCGCACAATAAGCTTCGCCACAAGCATCCGAGCGGTAGATAGTGGTGCGAGCAGACGAGACGTAACGAGGCGGCAGAATGCGAGCAGTGCCGTCACAACAAGTTTTTATCGCGTCAAAGTCATGCTAGAGGGCGTCCGCCAGCTGTGCCTCTCAGAAGGAATGACTGACCAGCCGGCTATATTGCAGATGTGTGGAAAAAAGTCATCACTAAAGGCTGTTTAAGTGAGCACTTTTGAACTCCGCCATAGAGAGAGTTTCTTTTTGGGTGAGAATGGAGCAGCACTGAATTGTGGGGGGGGATCCCTGAGAAAAAACAATCTGCTGGAATAATATACAAGTACAAGAAGATCCGGGAAGAAAACCCAGTTTTCCTCGGTGAGAGGCAATCGCTCTAGCTGATGCTACATAAACACACAATTTGGTAATGCACTCAACAGCCTAGTTGTAGTTAAAAATTAGTGTACTGGTATAGGCTCTTCATAATAAAATGAGCACATTTGAAAGCCCTGCTTAAAATCTTCTTGTAATCTCACACCTTATGTAAAATTCAATGAGCTTGATCATTGCATTTATGCATCAGTCAAGTGGAACTGTGAAATTATTAGAAAGAATAAGCAATTTTTTACAAATGTTTTTCCTAACAATGTATTAATTCAATGTTGAGATATGGAACAACTTTTACCTCCGTCGTAGCCAACCACATTGTTCGCATGCCACTTGGAGTGTCCGTTTCACACGGGTTGATGTCATATGTTTAAGTTAGTGTCAGTTCTTAACAACAAGGTCTCTAGAAGGACGAATTGCTATAAACAATATTTAAGTTTATGCTAAATCATCTAGCATTGAGAACTAGCAAGCTAAATCCACTTACAAAAAATAATATGAAGATACCGCCATACCTTCGAAAAATCGTCACAAAGAATGTTTATATGTACAAGTATGTATATATATATATGTTGCATTTTAAATCTATTTAAAAAAAAAAAACTTCTATAATTCCAATCCGATTCTTATACCCGACATCCTGACGGGCAGTCACATGCTCTGCCTTTCCAGAAAAAAAAATTTACTAGCACATACCAATCAAGCATCGGATGCTTTACGATATGTGTGTTAAACGAGGCTAGACAGCAGTCATCAACTGAGACAATCTGAGATGGGTAACGCGAACTAGCATACAGTATACAAGCATACATTGGGTAAAAAAAAAAAAAAAAAACGAGTGTCAGTTCATCGACGAGCGTGGTGTCTGAAAGCAGATCGTTACAACTACATCCATGTGTTACATTATGAAGACGTAATGATTGGTTGAAGCCTTACCATCGACGTCATCAACAGCAAGGGACTCCAAAGAATCGTTACAAGCATTACAGTATCAATGTTACTATAGTGGTAATGCATACCATCAAGAAAGTTGCCATTGCAAAGCCAATGTTTGTCATTTCCCAGGAAGTGAGTGCAAGTAAGAAATTCGCTAACAGCACCAGTTCCAAATGTTATGAGACCTACCAATGTGTTAATTGTAGTGCGGCATATGTGATAACTAGCATTTGTATGCTCACAGCCGGGAAATGTTTTACAAAGGAGCATGTGTACATTACTCATGTAATTTAAACTCCGCTGATATTAGTTTCACCTCCATCATACAAACCTCAAACACTTCACTGTCGAGATTTTTTTGTCCGAGTTTCAAAGAGAATTAATATTTTTGTATAGTTTCAAGTCTCGAACTCGGACCCTTACGCCTTACCTCGCCTTAGTAGATTGTTTAATTATATATAATTAAAGTTCATAAACAGTTAGAAATAATTGCATACAAAGCTAATCATGCATATGCAAAAATTACCCACACTACAATTATGTACACATTTCAATTATGTGTGTTCTCTGCTTTTTGAAGATGCAAAACATAAAGAGAAGAGGTTTACCTGATGTAGTTGTTTGAGAAAACCTGGATACCATGAGTGCAGCTAGCAATGTGAACTCGACGAACACACAGACCACAATGGTCAACCTGCATATCCGTACATGGTATATATTACCGACCAAGAAAAAATCAACTCGTCACTTGGAAGAAGGCTACCCTTGATAAAAAAAAAAGTACTAACTTTTTTCTCTACAAAATGCTATCACAATTCATAGGAAATAACTCGTGTAGCTTGACGAGTGCTGTGGAGACAGTGTACCATTCTATCGAATAAATTTTTACAAAATAATATATTTATTTAGTAATGTACGACATAAGAATATAGGAATGCTGCTCTAAGAAGTCGATGGTACACTGTTGGTACCATTAGCTTTGGACTGTCTGAAGACATTGCAGAAGTGAAACTGCAGATGCTAGCCTGGTTGATTCGCCTTTCAGAGTAGCTTACGAACACACTAAGACGAACCAGATTCAATCCCCTGGCCAGGTAACTCCTGGATTTTTTTTTGCAAGACGGAATCCCGCTGGACGAGTCCGTTTGTCGGCAGGTTTTCTCTGCGATCTCCCCTGCCCTTTCATTCTGGCACTGCTCCGTACTCATCCGCTTCGGCTATCAAGACCTCTATGTTAAGTGTGTTGATTTTTTGACACTAGACATGTACTGAAGTAGGTACTTAAATCACTTGTTCTCCTACTATGACATTCTTGACATACTTATAGTATGCAATTTTTTAACAATAAATAAATAAATAAAATGTACTGGACTCATATGAACTTTCACAGACGAGTATAAGATTTTGGGTAATTTGAATAAAAAAAAAATGGAATACTTTCGAAATGTTTGTATTTTTTTTTATCACACACGAACCACTCACATCAACAAAAAAAATATTTTTTTTGCTCTAAATAAATTTCATATATGTTTACATAGAGCCTCGAATAAACTTAGAAGTATTGTTTTCCTTTCGTCCGTGGATAGGAGCCGGACATCTGGCAGTGCAGGACGTCGGGTTTGGGTAGCTGTATCTCTCGTTGTGGCCGCCTTCCTCTGTCACTTCCGTGGAGGCGACGGTGGCGGCATCCGGCAGGAAGAAATGTTCTCCAACATCTCTGCCAACCCCGACATTATCCGGCTCGGCTGCTTGCGCCTCTGCTGGGCGACTTCTAGCCGCCTAGGAGTCTGGCTGGCAATGTCGTCATCTTCCTCCAATAGGGATATCACCGGTGGCGAATGGGTGTCGTGGGTCGCTCCTTCGACCGAGGGTAGGTCATCGATGGTCGGCAACACCTGCTACTTGTTGTTGGTCGACTGAGCAGCAGCAGCAGTCGTGGCATCGTAGGGGATAGCATGGGCTTCCACTTCGTTGTAGTCACATGGAATTGGTCTGTCGGGCTGGAGGTCGTATACCACACACCTCCCTGGAGGCGAACAGCTCACCAGCTCTTGACTGTGTGCGAACATCGTTGGTTGGTGTGCACACAGCCAATGTTCAGAGCCGTTGCAGTGCTCTGTATACACACATCGCTCATTCTTCTCCCCGACATCATAGGTGACACAACTCCGACCCAGCTCAATGCTGGAGTAGCATGATGTCAGCATGAATGGCAGACTCATGGCTGGATCACTGATGGCGGCAGGCTGGACACACAGGGCTTTAATAGTTCAGTTATCTTTGTAGGTTACATCCCTCTCTCTCTCAGGAGGCGTGCAACAAGGTCGCAAACAGCTTCCCAACACTTACACCGACTGTGGCAGCTCACTTCGCCCTCGGCGCTCACAGCAGCAGCGTCCATACTGGGCACTTTATGTAATGTTTAATTACTTATAAATACAACAAACTCGGGCACAACATGGCAGGTACCACTTGCTGTCTCCCATGTGATGTGAAGGTGTCCAGTACATTCCTTACTCCATCACCAGATTTTTCTGCTGACTTCCTCGCGGAGAGTAAAGTCTACTCTCCTGTCTGAGCACAACTATTTGCTAATATCTTCAAAGTCTGCATGTTCCTTGAGAATATGTCCATTTGTCGGCTGTTGACTGTTGGGCCTCAAATTAACGATAGCACATTTATCATACTTGTTGCAGGCCGCACCTCACTATTAAACACATCCTAGGCATCCTGATAGGCCCACATATGGTTTGATCCATCACACACTTGTACTTGTTCATACCCCAGCTCAGGTTTAAAGGTAACTGGCTGGTAGCCCACATAGACTCAGTCATAGAGGTTTATATCTTCAGGCTGGTACTGAACAGTGTCGCATATCGAAGCCTATGGCGGCGCCTGACTCTCCTGGAAGCTGAGTTGATGGAAGCTGAGTTGCCAATGGCCTAAGGTCGAAGCTCACGGTAGTCTCTCCACATAGGAACTGAATTTCAGACAGTATGTTCATTGCTTCTTATACATACTTTGCAGCATGAAACACTTCACAGGTGAGCGGAGAACAAGTCTTCCATATCACCATGCTTCGATTCATGACAGTCGCATGCTGTTTGCCTATGCAAGTCTCGGTCCAACAGGCAATTCTGGCAGGATGGGTCAGTTCATATGCAATTGCCTGCTATAGCCATACTTGATGTATAGACTTTTTGTTTGCATGCTCTAGCAAAGTGGCTGTGGTGCAAGGCAGCTCGGAGTCCAGTCGCAGATAATAGACTGGACAGGCAAAAATACTGGAGGGTGTCGGATAGAGATTAGACATTCACCTTCAAATTGACTCACCCAGTGCTCGAGCCCAGTACAGCTTTCCACTTGTTCCGACTGCTCAGGTTGTTGGAAGTGAACTCGTTAGTAGCCAATAGTGATGTTAGAGTACTTGCTTGCGTCCAATGGGTTAAATGTATACATGGTGCGAGGGAGAGCCGGTGGTTTCATTTAGTAAAACTCTAGAACATGCATGGTTTTACCATTCGATATCAGTTTTATGCTGCCACACGATATTTGGCCTTCATAGTCCCATCATTTAACTTTATCATGGTGCTATCGCTGATGAGCTGTACATAGCAGGATGGCAACTGCGCTCTGAAGTTTAAGTCTAGTAAACAGGTCACACACTTCCCTTATGTAGTTCCGGCTCACCTAAAATCCATTGCTACATAGCGTTTACCGATTGTATGATCAGCAAGCATCTTGTACTGTGCATTGCTATTCAATTTTGCGAGTTATACATCCATGGTCTGCAAATGTGCCCAGTACAATGGTCTGCCCTACTTGTCGGATGGCTATTTATACGATCACATGGCCTTAGTACACTCATACTTAGAGGTGTGCTGAGCTGGCCAGTAATGCCCTACATGCCGAGATTACATAATCATACATATCCCACCACCACTTGACCACAGTGTTGTAAACATGTTTTTATAGACACTTGTGACCTTGAGTGTTTTTCCACCTCCAATATATTTAGAGATGCTGAGCATGTCAGTCATTACCTACACACCAGGAGTAATAATTACAAGTACTCTTCATTGCCATCACCACCACTGGGTACAGGAACAGGGTGTCGTAAACATGTTTTTTACCAGCACTCATGACCTTGGCAGTGTGTGTGTGTGTTTCACCTCCAATGTACTTAGCGGCTGTTGTCATGTACCTTCATACCCCCTACCACTGAGTCTAGGGCCCAAGATGATAGTAGTAGTATGTTAATGCAAGGACACATCCTGCCATATCTACACTTGTTACACTCATGGTTAGGCATGTACCAAAACTCCAGTACATGTAACGAAGGACAGTCATACACTGTCTGTACGTCACGAACAAATGTCGTGTTACAATGAATGCTCAGCCATCACTTCTGTTCTGGTCCAACAACGAAGACACCATCTGGCTTCAGCATAGAGGTGAGTACATCACATATCATTTCAAATTCGACATTACCGCCGCTCCTATTAAGACCATGATAGTGTTTCTCCAACCACTTATTTGTCTCCTTGCTTTACTCATCGAGCTCGTGCCAGGGGAAGGGTGGCAGGAACATGTAGCTGTTCCACCGTCCTGGTATGCTACACAGATACATGTAATTATAAACATGCACTGTAACACACAACCCTGGGTGTTTGCGAACATTGCGATGGCCAAGTGGTGGTAAATAGGCTATTTATGATGATATCTGAATTATACGATCATGAACATTATATGTTACCTGGCAGTCATGAATTATCAGGGTATAGCCCTGTATGTTGGCCTGTAAATTAGCTGCAGTGGTAAATTTGATTCTACAGTACACGATACCACTCTATTCTGATGTCCTGCTTACTGGCATCGAAAATGAGCAGAGGGGCCATGTTCACAAAGTCTGTGGGTGCTAGTGATGGAGCCCCAGTTTGCCAGTAGTGAGCACACTGAAAGTCGGCAAACATTTGGTATGCCATCATGTACATACCATTCATTTAGTCGATATTTAGGTCAATATAGGGATAACTTCGAATTTAGGTGGACTTTCACATGCCCTATACTAGCATGGTCGAATTTAATCTGTACCAATACAGTTTTGTTTGTTTGTTTGAAAAGCTGTGATTATATACTGAGATTTCTAACTTGCAAAACTTGTTTTTACATTCCAGTTCATGCTAAGGGCTTGTGGGATGCTTGGGCAAGTCTCGCGACTCCAAGATCGAATTGCCACATCGATGTTCCTTCCTTTCTCTGCATATTAAAAAAATTTCACTCGTTTTGTCATCTTAACTTGGACATGTGGGAGCAGCCATTTGACTGAACCGATCGTCAGCATCGTGACTTCTGGCACTGCTGCTGTATCTAGCAAGGCATTGGCTTGCATGTTTGCCATGAGAATAACCAGCTCTTGCTTAGATTTAATAATCACATGCTTGTAATCCTCAGAAAAACCTAATGCCATTGCCAGCAGGATAAAAACTTCGAATTTTCAATTTCCAAATACTGGAACTTTATAGTCTTCTTCTACTCCTCAGTAGGCCATTTTGGCCGCGGGAAGTTGGTTGCGTGTTAGTGAGAGGTAATTTTTTACAGTAACTGTGATACCCACATCACGAGTTGCGTCTTCTTTGCTCCCGTTAAGCTCGTACGATATTTGTCTTATCATGTGTAATATATTCCATTTCTAACAACCCTGGCCATTACAGGTACAGCATTTGCAGCCTTCATTATCATTCCCCGAAACCTCAAATAGGAATTACATGGGACTGTGTAGACATCTTGGTTTTGCACCAGTAGTCTCACCTAGGATGAGGGAATGTATGGCCCTGGCAAATATGGCATGTAGTAATGAATTTCTGCCGAACCCTGCCGGCTCTGTCACATTTAGAATTTCTGCACCCATAACGTCACACTCTCAATCCTAAGTGGTGCAGAAAACTTACATTTACAGGTGTTAGCTCGGTGGATGCTGCCTTATACTGATTCTGGTTTAGTATTATAAGCTGCTTTTATTCCTTTTGTGCGCTTAAATTTCAGCCCCATCTTTGCATAGGTGTAGGCACACTGTTATTTCTTCACCTCTGAAATTAATGAGACAATGTTTTGGTCGACAATTGAGATAAGTACCTCTTCTACATTCTCTGTGATGACCAGGACATAAATGGGCTTCTTTGGTACATCCACCAGTTTAAACCCTGGTGGCACAGTTGCAGAGAATTCGTGTAGCATTTGATTCGGCTTGCCATTGAGATACATGGCTGTCATTAAATTACAATTTACTCTTATGATATTTACAGGAAATATGTTCACTGCTAAAGTTGATTTGTATAGCTTGTTGGCTTTGTATGTTGTGTTCAGGAATCCTAGCATAGCTACAAGCATATCATTTTGTGTGAAATCGATTTGAGCAGTACTGGACATTTTGCTATGTAAAGTATTCAAGTAGCCATGCAGTTTCACCAATAAATCAGGTCCCAGTTCTCACCTAAAATAATCTTGTATGTCCTCTATTTCATATGATCCAGTCGGAATATGTACCTCCCCTCTCTTCCCATTCGTCTTGACATATTGTAACATGCCATTGTGTTAATCGATATTCGGTATAGAGAAATGTTTGAAAATCTATTAGCGCAATTTTCCGTGCTCCCTCTAATTTCAGAGGTGGAAAATGTGCGGAACACAATTCTGAAGTTGTATCTGACAAGATCAAAGTTAACGACATGACTGATTCATTTATGCAGTGTACATTAGTTAGATATTGGCAATAAATCTCAAACATAAATGACCACAGTTCCATTCCTGCATTTTTTGCTCTGTTTGATGATTGTAATATATTTTAGCACCTTTCATATACATTTTCAGTTTGGGTGGGACATTAAGTTCCCATAACTGTAATAATAAACAACTTTCTCCCTGTGCTTGTGGTATGCCACCCAGTAGAGTTCAGTGTCCATGGCTGGTATCTAGATTGATTATGCCACTCTCCACGTCCCATGGCCGTCATGGCAGCACATCACACATGAAGACACCTCGAAAGTGGGACAGTTTCAGTTTCCTACCATACATGCTAATATCGATGTCTGTAAGTGAAGTGTTGGGTAATGCTCTCAAGATTGACTGCACACTTAGGGTTTTATTCTTATGGGTGCTTAAGAAAGCATCCTTCCAACATGCTTTCTTGACCTTCGCTTTTTTCCCCGCTCCCCTCCTGTATGGTCTTAAGTAGAGACCCTGCTTTTTTTCCTGGCCAGTGTTTCAATTTGTCTGTTGTGCCTGAATGCCTCCACAAGCCTTTGATTTTCACTCTTTGCTGTATTGACTGCACATGCAATGCCACTGGCTCCACCGATCAAACTTCCTAGGAGTCCAATTGCTGGCAGGAGAAAAGGTAATATCCCACTATGCTTGACTTGACATCTGCGAGGTGTCTTCTTCTGCCTTCCAAATTTTAATCCCATCCCACACTTGACTTTGGCATGCATTATCTTGGATATACCCCAGGTGGCTAGATGTTCGCCAAGTTTCGTTTGCAGGCGAAATACATACCTTTTGTGTCTTTTCGGCGAGAATTGCATCAGCTTTATGTCTATCCTCTGGCTGATTACTGGTAGCATAAGCGGATATTGTGTTCCCAACATGCCCGACCTTGCTTGTATGGTGCATTACAGAATACTAACTTTACTTGCACTTGACCCCACCTTAAATACTTGTGGTTTAGCAAACAAATATCAGTGCAATGGAGGTCGTGCCATAGGCTACTACACTACCAGTTAGCATAACTACTGTGGACGAATCTACTGCTCGTGAATAATGTCATGGTGAACATCTGCCAAACACAGTACATGGTATTATAGCTGGTCTGAGTAATTGCGGGAAGATATGTGTGCTTCTCAGCCATCTAGAAAATGCCAACAGACTTTGCTTCGAGAACATCTACCACTACTCAAAATCTCTCCAACAACCAAAATACCTATGCCTAGCACAAATCCTACAGGCTGTGGATGGATGTCAGTATTTTGCATTTTGCAACAATGAAGCAGTTGTTGCTCCTAGTGATGCTGAGCCAAACTGTGTATTTATTTTCGACAATGTTGCATGTGAGAAACAGAAGATGATGCAACATTTCAGCATGGGTCGGCATGTGGAGGTCGACTCGATTTACCTTTGGCAGACATATTCGCACATACCAAAGCAACTTCTACACAACACCAATTCCCTTGTTCTGTTTCGCATGGATTAAATGAATTTACACCATGAATACTTGTATCATGTGAATACCGATATGACTTTCGACAATTTTAAGAGTAGTACATGCTCCTGTTGTTGGCATAAACCTTATGGTTTTCTAGTTATCGCTGAGTATTTCCCACCACTTAGGGGCAGTATCACCAGGGCTTTGATCAATTCATCATCATACATCATCAGTGAAGGATGAGCTATGCTGTGTTCAAGTTCGGCCATAGCAGCCTGAAATGTGCACCAGACATTTGTATTACATCTACTAATGGTGGGAACTGCAGTTTTTGAGGAAAATGGGCCAAGCATCTTGGTGAGCCTAAGCATGATGGTGATGCAGCAAATGTGTTCTTTGTCTGCAGTATCACTTCTGAAGCTTTGGAACCTCTACAGAATGCATGTACCAACACCAAGTCTCATCTTTGCTCGCTCAAGTATGATATGTCTCAGCTTGTGGCATTGGAGACCAAGACTAGCAGTGTGGGCGAGAAAATACTCAACAAGGTGACTACTGACTCACAAGCATTGACTGCTGAGTACAAACTGACTAACTTAGGTGAGAAGCTGACGGCTGTGGATAACCTCATTTATGATACTAGTTAAATTGTCACTGAAATGGATATGAGACTTGTCAAGCTGGTCAAGACTGTGTCCAGTCTAACCAATTTCGCCTCCAGTGATGCACTCAGGGTTGTGGAATGATGGATATTAACCAACTCGAATGCACTGTCTGCCAAGATGGAGGCCCAGATTCTTTTGTTGACATCTACCATTGCAGATAAACTTACCACTCTTGGAGGGCAGCTTGAATCTTTGGAGAAGAAACTCGATGCTGTGGGCACCCAAGTTACCAACAGTGGCCTACCAACCTGACTACAAAAATTAACAGGAGCCTTAATGTCAATACTGCAGGTGCAGGCACACTGGCTGCTTTAACTATGATGGTAACCAGTCTGGAATTTAACTTCTGAACATGAAGAAACTGGATGATGTGGGTGTGCAGGTCGGTGGCCTGCCCTCTAATACCCTCACTGAAGGTGTGCTTGCAACTTTCACTAAGAAGCTGGTTGACCTGAAATCGAATATCGATGCTGTTGGCATGTCGTCCTGTCAATTGAAAAGTTGGATTTCAACCCTAACTTCCAATGTGCAGAACCTCAGCAGTTTAGGCAGTAGACTTGCTACTGTCAAGAAGAAAGTGGATAAGTTGGGCAGGCATGTTGACAGCAGAGTTCTTACAGCTCTACGTGCCAATCTGAAGGATCATCTGCTCATAGCAAATGACAATACACATAAACTGGCTGCTGTGAGTTCTCAGATATAGCATATATCTGACATTGTCTCAAACCATGGTGACCTGACAGCAAAGCTTGATGCTGTGGTGGACAACAAGATTATTATTGACCTGTTGGCAAAGCTGAACAGGTATGTTACTACTTCTGCTGTGAGTCTAAGCAAGCTGGGGTATCTGACCAACCTGGAGGTGAAACTCAGCTTTATTATGTCAAACATAGCTAATACCATTCGTGATAACATAGTCGAAGAGCTCAGATCACAAGTGAGTCCCTTGGGTAAGCAGATCACGACATGGAAGAAGTTGTGTGTCGAGCCATCATTCGTCAGATGTCTGACATTCGCACCAAAGATAAAAAGTGGACACATTTCAAACATGTGCGCGATGCTGTTATTCAATGCATTGGCAAAATGGAAGACATGCTTAAGAAGCTAATCGTGTGACATCATTAATATATACAATTAACTTTTCACATTATATTTCAGATATATGTCTGTCCCACTGAAGATCTGCAACATGTCTGGCTCTTTGCAATTACCGAACTTCCTACATGGCTTGCTTCAACAATCCAATCTATGGAGTGTACAAATGAAGTAAGAAGTGGTTTCTGGGCGATACTCAAATTTTCTTTCTTCCCAACAATGTTCTACAAGTAGGCGATAATGTCATGCAAGCCTCGCCTGGCCTCTATGAGCTGCTGTTTAAACAAGAACGAGGAGAATATTCTCATGCTGCATTACAACAGTACAAGCGCTTACTTCAACTCGCAAGTGCTCATTTGTATGAGAAAGATGCTGCCAGCAATACTTATAAGGACGAAGCACACCTGAAGTTTGACATTATCTGTAATCTGTTCACACACCTGGGCTCGGGTGTGAAGCTTGATGGTGACAGTCAGCTGGAATATGTCTACTGGGACGATGTCAACGAGCTTGTGTACAATCTGTGTCTACTCACTGCATCTCCGCAAGCTGGCAATACATCCCATCGGAACAAAAGAGTGAATATCTTGGAGGAACTTAGAAAATCTGGACATATCTGGTGAAGACCATCCATGGCAACTATGTCAAGAGCACAGATTGTCGAGGAACTGCATCGCCCAGCACACAAGAACTTCCCCAGATGCAAGGTTCTTCTGTTCGGTCTCATGGACCTCTATATAGCTGATTTAGTCCAGATGTTACCATATGCTTGTGCCAGTAATGGACATTGATACATCCTGACCGTTGCCAACTGTTTCTCGAAGTATGGCGGGGCCATCCCTGTCCGCAGGAAGCATGATGCAGATGTAGCAGCTGCCTTGAAGTTGGCTTTGGCCGAGCAGGGCGCACTGAAGAACCTCTGGACAGATCGAGGGAAGGAACTCTACAGCCCTGCATTCTGTGCGCTTATGGCATCGAAGAAGATTAACCACTACTCTACTTTCAGCAACCTCAAAGCTTCTATTATTGAGCATTTCAACCTTACACTTAAAACTTGGATGTGGAAGGCATTGTCGATACAGGGTAGCTACAAGTTTTGTTGGATCTGCTGCCTTGCCTCCTTTCACGGTAAAATACATGCGAGCATAGGACGATAGGTCTTAGCCCTGCTGAGTTACTACGAACATCACTTCTCTACTGCAAACTGTGTACAAGCACCCCAAGATGCTGGACCTGTGCAGACCAAGAGCCAAGGTGGGAGACTTTGTCCGAATCTCACACAGCAAAGGTGTATTTGATAAGTCTCACTATCCAAACTGGAGTGTTGAAGTGTTTTGTGTCGTCAAGGTGAGAGACATTGAGCCATGCACCGTTATGCTCATGGATATGGCTGGCCAAGAGATCAGCAGTTTGTTTTATGACTATGAAGTAGTCATCACCAAATATCCCCACAACTATTTGGTGGAACATGTGGTCTGCACATGTGGAGACAAAGTGCTTGTGAAATTGTTAGGCTTCCAATCATGTTTCAATCAATGGGTGGCAAAATCGTCACTCACTACTGTGTAATGTATGCACTGGTCGTTGTTATCGTGCAATAAACTGTATCAATCCAAACTGTTGAGAGTCCTTCTCTCATTTATACCTCCTGTTTCCACACTCCCTGTGTACCCCTACCTGTGCTGTGATTGGTGGTCACTGCCATCTTGCTAGACAGTGCAGATGGATTGACAGAGCAGGAAGTGCTGATCCAATATTGTGGTCAGGGTCCACAACCAGGTGGCACTTTGTCCTGGGTGGCATCAGGCTGGGGATAGAACCGCCATTTTCTGTCAATGTTGGGTGACGTTGGGGCTGCACGTATTTGTGATGTACATAAAATGAGAACATAACTGTTGTACGAGATATATGATTCATTGCTCGATACTTAAATATGTAGATATATAACATGTCCAGGAGTTTTTTTACTTGTGAAATGATTGGACTATAGGGGAATTTACCTGTGATACCTTATTTTTCAAGTATAATGCACTGTCTCTGATGTCATCAGGGTAAATGATTTCTTTCCTATAGACTATATACGTTTTGTCAAGGGTGGTGTAATTATAGTACTTGCATTTGTCGAGTTGCTTTCTCAGTCGGTATTTTATACCATGCACGGAAAGGCAGGATGGTCAGTGTGTTCTGTGCTTCCTGCAAGTTCACGTCGACGAGATACGCTCGCAGCCTACAGCTCTTCACTGCTATACCAGTTAAGGTAAACCTATGCTCTGCATGTTATAAAAAGAGTACATATTTAGTTGAAATGCATGTGTGTTTGTTGATATACATCCTTACTTGTCATAAGCAATTCATGGGTAATTAGTTTCGCAATGATCTTCTAGCATTATAAATGTCTTGTCGTCGTTTGTATGTGTGTATGGTTCTTGCACTTGGTACTGTATAAACAAATCCCACTCCTAAAGGAACATGCACTCGACTGGTCTGCCACCTTGACGTGCCTCTCTCGTATAGTGTTATGTAACATCTCTTCGCTTTATATCAGTTTACAATTGTGTGTAGCAATGTTGTCCTTATCGTTTTCACACTTCCCAATGGATTTTTTTTTGTCGTCTAACATAACATGCAGGGCTCAATGCGGGGAACTTGTTGTTAAATGCTTATAACTGATGGTTTAAATATGTGTGTTGTTTTATATGTGCTTATACATCTAGCATATCTTCAAAGCTTATAAGCAGACATAGGGTCTACTTGACACTAAGACCTTTCTTGTTGTACTGGGTGATCCCTATATTATAAATTTGAGAGGTGTATCACACAAATGGTTAGGAAGTTATGGCCATCTATGCTTATAAGTAGACATATAGAGTATACTTGGCCCTACGACTCTTCTCGTTGTCATGGGTGATGCCTATGTTATGATTTTTGGTAGTTGCATCTTAAACTGTTTGGAAATTGCAGCTAACTATTACGGCAGATAAACTTTGCAGGGGGCTATGAACTCGAACATTCTTCAGGCAAGATGGATGTTGCTTGTATGCCAATATGACTGGCAGGAAGACCCCTGGACCTAGCAGTAGTTTTCTTGCTGCAGTACATCTTCCAAGATGGTGGACCAGATTGACAGAGCAGTAAGTTCTGCATTGGCTAATTTTTTTAATTTGCTGGTCAGTAGGGTAAGGGTGGTTTCGTCGTGAGGAGCTGGAGGGGGGGGGGGGCGACATATTTCTGGCACAGGGATTCGTCATGGGGAGCCAGGTGATATTTTTCTGGCATAGGGATTCGTCGTGGGGAACCGATTTTGTGGGAACAGACTTTTAGAGGGGACAGTGTTATGGAATTATAGATCAGGAAGTAGTCATTCGGTAGAATGGAAACTTCCGATAATTTTGGCTGACTAACAAAATGGCCACGATGGACATACTGGTCTAAAAATGGCTGATGCCAACATAGTGGCCGCCAAAATAGTCGCCCTCACAGGAATTACAGAGCAGGAAGTCCTGTAAGGATGACCCTACAGCTCCACAATGAGTTAAATGTCATAATGGGGCATCATTAGTGGAATGCAAGAGCATGAGGTACAGATCTAAGATGGCTGCCTCGTCTGCACATCCGCTTCCACTATCCTGTTTTTCCGGCCAAGATTGATGTCTCCAGCAGACGACGACAAACAAGATGGATGCCTCGAGCAGACGACACAAATAGCTGTCAGACGAATAGTTTTTTTCACGACTACAAGTCTGTTCGGCGAGTGCATGCTCTCTCTCGTATATGATTTATTTCAATTCCTATCAGTCCACATGCGATGGTAGTCTTGTAGTTAGCACACCAGACTGGTGTCCCAAAGGTCGTCGGAACGAAACCGCGTATCTCCAGCATTTTTTGAGTTCTCACTTAAATAAATTACCAGCACTCCTGGTGGGCGATGGGTGAACACAAGATGGCCGCCAGCGCACCTGGCAGCAACCCGAAGAACTTCACAACAATCTGGTGGCGAGAGCGAGAATCAAAGATGACTGCGAGCACACACCAGTGGTCGATGTTGGAATCGAAGATGGGCAGCAAACAAGATGGCTACCACCAGCAGACGACAAACAAGATGGCTGCCAGACGTCAATCGAGATGGCCACCTCCATAGACAACAAACAAGTTGGCTGCCTCCAGCAGATGACAAAAAATGGCCGCCCTCTGATACAGACTAAAAAAAATCCAAATTTAGAATTGAAAACCGAATTAGGAAAAACCAAATTTGGAATCGAAAAAAAAAATCAGTATTGGCTGACAAAATGGCCACCTGCATACTGGCTGAAAAAATTTCCGCCTGCATATTGGCCGACAAGATGGCCACCAATGCACTGGCTGACAATATGGCCGCCACCCAACAGGAATTACAGCAGCAGGAAGTTCCGATGACGTCATCCAAGATGGCCGCCCTTGTCCCCAATCCCTGGCTCAGAATGCTCCTTTTCCAACTACTACCCTCCGTCTGATGTGCGCGCAGCATTAGGTTGTCCGCGTATTCGAAAATTAGTGGATCCACCGATGTACACAGGACGTCCGAAAATTAATCGTTTGGTTGAGTCTGGTTGAACCATCAGTTCCACCGGCCTGAAAATCTGGTGGATATGCACCAGAAACATAAACCGATGAATTTTCAAACGCTTTCTCAGAAAAATAAAAGTTAACATTACCCACAACTGTAAATTTTATGCATTCCGAAATATACCAAAATAATTCAGACGTTGAGGTTTCCAAGTGGTTGATAAAAACTTCAAAATATGGGTGAAATGTTGTTAATATGAGAGTGAAAACAGGCCAAAACACCGCTAAAAATCAATCTGGATGTTCGAAAAATGCCTCAACCGGTGGATTCATGGATGAATTTTCGAATACGCGGAGTGCTGCTTGCGCCCCAGGCTCCGTGGGTAATTAATTTTTTTTTGTTCTGGCGAGCCACCAAATCCCGCTACGCCAGCGTGAGCTCCTTCACAGTTCTGTGAGCATATTTAATAGCTAAGACGGTTGGCGAAAGGTAAGCGTCTCAGGGCAAGCCCTTTAAGCCTTAGGTCCGGTTTATTATGTTTAAAAGGGACGCATGCATCGCGGCTATAGCAGGACTGCCTTGTGGCATGGCCGCAATTGTAGCCATGGTCATACCCCGAAGGAGGAAGGGTCTAGATAGCAGGCCCGCCAAGAAAGGGTATGCAAGGGGGCGCAATGTTCAATGGGCCCGGGTTGGGCCCTACTCGTAAATGTTTATTTATAAAACGAAGTATTACGTAAAAATCTAATTTTGACACTCCAAACTTATTAACTTTTTTTGCATGGATGACGACTATTTATGTTTTTGTAAATGGTCGAGTTTTATCGTGGAGGGGGTAGGGAGACTTGCAGCACGCATTGTTCAGGATCCCGGAATTTCTCTTACGTCCGGTTGCACCTATCGGAGATCGAATGATCCTAGTTACGAACCAAGATTCAGTTTTATCTTGGTTCCAATGTAAAAGTGTTGCACTAACGAAACTTCATGATTTGGATCTCTGATTCGCCGATCTTGGTTCCAAAGTGAGAGATCTAGATTAAATATGAGACAAATTTTGCTATTGGTTCGTAATATATGACTTAATATATGACGTGCGATGTTTTATCTGTTTTAAGTGAATTATTGTTGCACGAATTCTAGTGAATAATATTCAAGTGCGTATGATGTAATTTCCCAAGAAAACAATCGAACTTAGTTCTATCTGGTGGCGTATTTTCAAACTACATTTGTCGACGATGGCTGCTGATCTCGGATCGAACTTCATCTCGATCTCCATTACAGCTCTGAACTCGAATAGTGCAAAAGTTTTCTGTGTCGATCTTAGATCCAATCTCGGATCGAGTTTCGAACCACGATGGTGCAACCGGGCATTAGTGGTCCTGTTAGATAGAAGGGCACAGCAAACCAAGCAAAGCGGAGAGGGCATAGGAAAACCTGTGCGACAGTCCGTGGGTTCTGTCTGCGCGTTGAAGACGTCCTCCTGTCTCGAGCTCATACAGCTGAACAGCCAATAGTCTCGTAAATCATGCAAGGCTCAGCCAGCCCAGGTTGTCCCCTCCCACCCAACTGTTCCTCGACTGTGTACGGCGCACGTGTTCGGCTCTGGGTCAGTCACACGCATTCGCATCCCATTGCGAAGTTATTAACCGGAACGAAGGTGCTTATTCAGACAAGATGTCTTGGCCGGCTACCTACGTGAAGGCGCGGCCCCTAAATCAAATGTTTACCGACGTTCGCACTCGTCTCGGGACAGCTGTGAAATCCGCGAGCCTCGGATGTTTAAAGGCTATAACATCCGGAACAACAACGGGTCGTTGTTCTTCTGGGCGTTGTGGATACTCCGTCCGCCTTACTGTCCTTACACAGTTTCGTTCCCAGCGGTTTCCATAGGCTTACGTTTTTCCTTGCAGGTTTTTTTTTTTTGACTAGTTTCCCCCTTCTCATTTATCTCCCGGTTGTCGTTTCTTTTCTCCCCGTTGTTGTTCCCTTTAATTTTCCTTTTCCACATAAGAGTTTTTATGCTGGTATGGTGAAATTGTATACTGTTTCTTGTTTAAGTAGTTACACTTGTCACTGTTTCTATTAAATTTTTCAAACACCCTCAACAAACCACCTTCTCGGTGCGTGAATTACCTTGCAGAGCGCAGCGTGTTCCACTAAAAAAAAAAAAAAAAAAAAAAGCAAATCGGCGAACGTTTAACCAACTTGTATTTAGGCTGTTCACGATAACATCTACTTGCATGCACATTGTGTATACTTCCACCATAATGTAAAATTATCATTACGATGGGCTTTTTCACTTTATTCACACGTCGGTCAAGTGAAACTGTAAAATTATTAGAAAAGTATGTATTTTGCAGATTCGGTATGCTAATCATTACGCTAGTATACATTTCAAAGACTAACAGCAAAAGAGAGAATTTCGCTATTTACAAGTGTTTACCGAACACTTTCAATTCAACGTCAAGACAAAGACCTACTAATTTGTTTGTTTTTTTTCGTCGTTACCAACTTTACTAGGCTCACGCCAGTCAGTCTGTTGGTTTAAATGCATGCAAGCAGTAGCAGTGACATCTTTCAAAGGTTGATTTCAAAAGTGCCTACATAACCCGCGAACATCGTATATGTGTACATGTTTATTCACGTTGACACGGACGCAGTTCACACCAGCCCAGTGCATAGACGCTGCTGGGTGAATTTATGTGCATGCCAATGTCGCCCTTAGCGTACCCTTGATTCTGTATTTCGAAAGTAAAGTATATCTTCACTGTGGGATGGAGCTACGCGTCCAAGGTCAAGAAGCGAGGGAGCGATACGGGCGACACTAACACGCACGCTTAGTACCTCATCGCGCAAGGCGTGCAGTTTTTCCGTCCTAACGTTTTACTGTGTAAATTAGATCTGTAACAGTGGGACTTTATTACACGCCATGAAAGCCCATAGATCAAACTACTCCCGTATGTTTGTACTTTTCTCTTGCCGCTTTAGGAAACTGCACAGGCAAGTTTTAAAAATGCCGATGAGGGTGAAACGAGGTGGATATGGAGCAGCGCGGGAATGAAAGCGCGGGGGCAAGTGCGAAGTCTCCGAGAAAACCCACTGACAAGCCGCATAGTCCGGCACGATTCCCACATGTGAAAATCCGAGAACGACTCCGCCGGGAATCGAACCTGCTACCCAGAGCATGATATAATGTATCAGACATTTTATAATTGATTTGGATAACCGTTCTCTCTATCTATCTATCTATCTATCTTATATCGTTTAAGGTGGCTGAAATGTTGCTCATCTTCTACGCAGCAGGGCTCTACCATCATTCCGAAAGTGCCTATTTGTACGGACCGTAGATCCAATAACTGAAAAATGCCGTATGGGATGATGAGTTTGAACTGGTCACACAGTATTTTTCTTCTACCGTCAGATGTAACGAGCCGTAGGGAATGTGGCACGTAGACGGATTCGATAATAGAACGCTGTAGACTTGGGCAATTTAAAACAACTGAGATTTGTTTTGCGGCAGTGGAGCTTTCTAATCTACGTTGGCTCGGTGGGTGGCGTGAAGGTGGGATTTTATCTGGTCACGCAATCATTTGAAGAACGATCAGTTTTGCCAGAGAAACTAACAAGAATCATGTGGCATGCGATAGTTCAACACTAACAAAAACTACAGTAGTAGAATTGTTTAATAATCTTCCTTCCTTCAGGAATTTGTCATCAACCAAGGCAAACGTAAGCGGAATTGCAACAATTACGGAATAAGAAGAAAAACTCTGGGAAAATCTCGAACTGCAAAAACTGAAAACCTTAGAAATTGGTCTTAAAGGCAGTTTTATAGAAAAGTCTTGCAAAGAATTGGAAGTAAAAAGCTACGTAAAAAAAAGTAAGTTATTTATTGCAAAATCAATGTTTCAGTTTAAGATACCATATTTATAGTAACAAAAAAATCCTAGTCTTAGAAATGTATCTAAATAACAAGTATGATGTTCTTACCAAGTTAATGAATTTATACTAAGTAGACGTTATCGCTGATTGATGTAGGTGTCGTATTTTATAAAGGTTACTAGGCAAAAAGCAGTACGTTATTTAAATTTATTTACATCTTTTTTAAATATGTTTGGAAATGATAATGTTATATTAAGTACGAATAGTTCATGCAAGAAACAGGAGAGGTACGAGAAGAACCCTTGTATCTTATAGTAAAGTGATAAAACGTTAAAACAGCGGGCATTTTTACAGAATACACTCATTGCCATAAAAATTGTGCTACTCAGGAGGAGTCGAAATGGAGTTAAATTTGGCATGCATAGTCTGTGAGGGAAATGACAAATAGCCGATTGCAGCACCCAGACAAATGGGCCATTTATTTGGAAAAAAATGTATATTAAAACAAGTACATTTAATACATGGTTTCTCCACACCATACGCAGATATATTCCGGCATGGAGTCACGTTATTATGAAGTCCTGTGGAAGATAGTTCCATGCTAGTTCTTGTCTGCCGCTCCAGATGCTGCAAATCCGTTGATGTCTGAAGTTGCCGTCACAGCTGTCTTTACACGTGTTCTATACACGAGAAGTCTGGAGAGCGCGCTGGCCGAGGTTTGACGACACCAAAAAACCTTTACTGTATGTGGGTGTGCATTATCCTGTTGTAAAATTGCCCGTTGTAGCTGCGCAATGATGGGGAACAAGTAGGCTTTGCAGAATATCGTGAACGTACCGTTATGCCGTCAATGTTTCCGTGATTACTGCTAGGGGATACTGAGAATGATAGAAGATTGTCCACACACCATGATGCCACCAGTTCTGGAGGCTCGTCGCTCAACAGTTAAGTCGGGATTTGCGCACTGTCGATTGCCGCTCCACAGTTGAGCACGGATGTCATTTGTTTCCACACAATACCTGAATTCACTAAAGACGATGCATCGCCATCTTTCAGCCGTCCATGCCCCCGATTACAAAAAAATTACAAAAATCAGTTGCTTCTGTCGGGTTGTCAATGGGAGACAGGGTTAAGTACGTCAAGAACTTAACTTATTCTGCAAGACTTCTTCCAATAGTGCTGGTGGAAACAGGGATCGCTGCATGTCTGTGGTGTAAAGATACATTATTAGTTGAGATTTTGGCTGTAGGACGATGAAACGTTCCTCTCGTCTGGTGATCATTATGGTTCACCCAGAGTCTTTCCGGGCGGCGTCTATATTTTCCATGACGTTCGAATTGCTTTACAGCAGTTCAGCGGGCGGCCAGCGCGACGGAATGACGATCCTGCCTCTCGTAGTCTAACGATTCCCTCTCTCAAGCTCTGAGAGTTGTTCATACCTGTTTCGTATGCATCGCTGAAGCATTATAGTTTCCCACAGCACAGGATATCCACCGGATATCATAATTATATCAACAATATCTAAAAAGTCATCTAAGTCCTACAGTGAATCTTGAATGTTTATCTTTGGTTTGTACCACTTATTGGATATTCATTAAATATTACAAAACCACCAATGGCCATTACTTAATGTATGTGACTACATATAAAGATGTATATAGGACATCCCACGTTTCGGTTATTGGGCGGACATTCGGATATCTTTTGATAGTCTTGTGAATGTAACTTTGCTACTCTTGGATGTCCCTGGATATCTTTAATGCCTGAGTGACATACGTCAGATATTATTTGGATATCTGTGTGCTACAGGCCTATGAGTTCTCATTGACGTTCTCTCCATGCACACATACTGATTATATTGCACACAACTTCCATCTACTACTGTTCACTTTACCAGTATTGTAGCAGTTCTACACGGCCAGAAGCACAAAAATTAATTCGGATGTATTATTCCTAAGATGTTTTTTTTGCCAACTTTGGTCCTAAGATGGTTTTTTTTTTAAAACCAACTTTGGTCTCTCGCTGGTAATTCGTTAAGGAGGCGGCTATTTTTATGACAGCGAGTGTATTATGTTGTCACAGTGATTAGGGGCCTGCGGTGGTGTAGTGGTTACACTGCTCGCCTCTCACCAAGGCAGTTCGCCGTCGAATCCCGTTGGGGTCGCTCCCGGATTTTAACATGCGAGAATCACGCCGGACTATGCCGCTGGTCGGCGGGTTTTCTCGGGGATCTCCCGTTCCCCCGCCTTTGCATTCCGGCGCTGCTACATACTCAACCTCGCTTCACCCTCATCGGCTCTTTAAGACTGCGATATTTTGAGAGCCGCCCAAATATCGTCACTCACAGTGAGCAGGTCAAAAATAGTGATGACTTGGTGACCACGCGACACCTTTCGGTTCTAAATCGGAGCTTCGAACTTCGAACAGTAGAATCGAGGTTTCATTACGCAGTCATTTGGATATTATCTTAGGGGGCGGTTCTTGTAATACTGTGACTTTACTCTCAAAATTACAGACGTGCTCGAGCACACCTGTACAATCATACGGGAAGAACACAATGTTATATATATATATATATAATGCATATAATGAAAATAGGCGGTCTGTATTTAAGGTGATAGTGAGATAGATCTGGGCGGCGTTCAACAGCTGAGGGGAAGAGGGGGGACTACTAAATGAACTGACGTCAACCTCGTTCCCTACATGCGGAAATCCGGGGTTGACCCATAGACTAAAGATGAGGTAGACCGCTTATTCGTCTTCTGCGCATGTAACCATCATTGACCTACCCCAATCCTACACAACTGTCAGTCACATGGTCAACACTGATGGACGTGTTTTTTTTATATCTTAATTTTTTAATGACAAGCACCGTTATATTAATAAAACACCTTTACCATTTTGAATTTAGTCAAACTACATTACAGAGTGGTTAGAAGAAGTATAAAAACATCTTTAAGTACTTGTTTACAAATCAGTTTTCTAACCTAAGATCCAAAACAACGCCGTTTTCGCTAGACGTGTTGGCAGAAAAGCGGTTCAATGTTGGGACATGGAGATTGTGCGCAGCCAGCGAGATCGTGGGTATCCCTCATATTTAGTCTATGGGTTGACCTCCCTGCCGGGAATCGAGTCCGCTTCACCATGGTGGGAGGCGAGTAGTCTGGCCTCTATACCGCCGCAGCCCTAATTAATAAATAGGAAAGAGCCATGTAATTACTATATTTCGCGAAATTTCGAAACACCGGGTCCAGTCAGTCTGCAGAAGCATTCTAATTACAGTTTTCTCACGGTTAACCGAGCATTTTTGAAAGCCCGGTTTAAGTTTCTTGTTTCAGCCCGTCGTATATCTTTCTGCCACATGTATTATTATTAGTTGAGACTCCTGGGCTGCACTTCATTCACTGCTACTTCCAACTTTACTGAAATCCTGCTTAAGTTCCACTTCCAGGATATTCCTCCGCCTCATGCAAACAAAACTTAACCGATTCTAGAAAATTACACGAAAGGGACAACGCACCGCATTTACGCGTACTCAGTTCAATAATATTTTGCATGATAACTATTTATTACTAGGCCCTACCAACATATCTATTGTCTCCCTCTTTTATTCACATTAATTATAAATGAAATAATATAATTTATAGAAAGAGTAAAGTAAAAATTAAATTTAACCAAAAATAAGCAACTTTTGTGTTATAGGCTGTTCACGGTAAAACGAGTACTGTTGAAAGCCCTGCATAAGATATAATTGTATGCATGTTGTGTATTCTTCCGCTTTATGTAAAATTAACATGGCCATGGACCTCATCGCTTTCTTCATGCGTCGGTCAAGTGAAACTGAAATTTTTTAGAAACCGTAAGTATTTAAAAAATCTTCTTATTTTTACACTTCGACGCATTAAAAAAAAAGAAAGTGATAGAAATCATTTAAATTATCACAAATTACTACCTAACACTTTTTATTCGACGTGAAGATATGGAACTACTTTCCCCTCCATCGTTACCAACTTTACTGGGCGTGTCACCCAGTGCACCCGTTAAAATATATGCAGGTAGGAGCAGCGAATTTTTTCTAAAGTTAATTTCAAAAGTTCTCACTTTATCGTGAACAGCCTTTAACATAAGTATAAAACGCTTGTGGCACATGACGCAGTTGGGAAACAACAAAACACGTCTTACATGGGGTTTTTTTTTTCAAGGTTTGGTTCAAGAAGTGTGGAGTTACTGCGGATAGAATATGTCTAGTGGTCGAGTAGCTGAGAGACATTTGTGTGAAAATTCGCGCGTCAGCGCTCCACGCCAAGAATGCGCTGGAGACGTTTGTTGTGGAGAACATCAATCATGTCGTCTGTAAACAGAGTGTTGCGGTAGGAATGATTAACGTTCAAGCCCGGTAGCGCGGCTAAGTGACCCTGACTAGTCTGTGGAGTGGGACCGCAAGCTTTCTTGTTGATTGAAATCAGGGAGGGATTGGTTCACCTGCTACTTGCTTTACCTTACATAAATTACCCAAACCTGTAGGAACAGTTGCTGGCAAAACATAATTTCAGTGTATATGTCTCGAATATCAGAGAGACCAGTTAGTCGAAGGGTGCTCTGTATAGTGATGTAATAATATAATAATATTAAATAGTCTTTTTTTTTTTGTGGTGAAGTTAAGGTGGTATCATCTTGTCTTACACTTAACCACTTAGCATGACAAAACATAACTTATTTTTTGAAAGCAAAAGAAATAAATAATGACACGAAACTTAATATCTACTACAAATTTAGAAAGAAGCTTATACGAAATATATAAAAGTAACAACCATAAAATAAATTAACTTGTATAGTGAACTTACACAATTTCTCTTAATACATACACACATGACATGTATTCATATACATAAAATTGTACCATTTATGGTGGTGGTTGTGCATTGCCCAGTCTACGTTCAACTTCTGTATCCACTTTCACATAGTTTCTCTTTTTCAACTTTCATCTTATATACACGCTTTTCGATTTATCTGCTGGGTGAAAATAATTTAAACTATCTCTGCTTCTTCGGGGCAATACATTTTATGTGTTTGCACTAGCAACTGATATTTTAAACAACTCTTCTGTTGTAGATATTTTCTGTAAATGTTATTTTTGTGGTGTGCCTTGAACAGGATGATCACGAAAATGAATTATGAGCATTTTGGTGTCACCGAATTTAAGATTTTGATAACAATTAATTTAGTTATAAAATTGCTGTGTCGTTTGAAACGCGAGCTCGTTATTGAGTAAATTTTATGGAATGGTAGTTGAAGTACACCGGAAAATATATTACAGTAATTAATGGGTTATTAATTTTGGCGATAGACAAAATTTTCATAGTTGCAGTTTCTACACTGAACATGGTCACTAGCACATTAAACAGTAGCTTGCTACGCCTGGCTACATAAAAATATTACCACTGACATATTACAAACACAGTAAAATACATTTAATGTTATGCTAATTACTGTAGCACTACATTTATTGTTCACTCTTTTCCAACTACACTATGTCCTTCGTGTCCAAACTGGCAGTCTGCAGTATTTGTTTGGGATTCCACACAGAATTGAATATGTTGCCACGCTTGATTCGCCACTAATGACTTTGGGTGTTCCTGTTCCTTATGTACGATCGTTCTCAATTATTCCATTTTACCATTACGAAGGGCCGTGAAGAGATACACTACATTCCCAAACAGGGACCGCGGTGGCTGAGCGGTTAGCCTGCTAGCCTCCCACCAAGGCGATCGGGGTTCAATTCCCGGCCGGGTCTCTCAGGATTTTCGCAATTGGGAATCGTGCCAGACGATGCCGTTGGTCGGCGTGTTTTCTCGGGGATCTCCCGTTTCCCCCGTCCTATCATTCCGGCGCTGCTCTATATTCACCTCTCTCACCCTTATTGGCTCTCAAGACCACGATGTTAAAGAGCCGTCAAAATCTCACTCACTCACTACATTCCCAAACATCACCAGGCAGCCACTGTGGTTGGTTCCAAAGGCATCAACAGTGTAACTAAAGGCTGTTCACGATAAAAGGAGCACTTTTGAAATAAGCCTTAGAAAAAAAACTGCCACTACCTGCATATATTTTAACGGGTGCCGTGAGTGGCATGCGCCCTGTAAAATTGGTAACCATTTTTCATAATTTAAGTCATCTCTCTCGCTTTCTGTTTATTATATTAATGCATCGAAGTGCAAAATGAGCAGATCTGTAAAATAAATTTTCTAATGATTTCACAGTTTCACTTGACCGACGCATGAATAAAGTGATGAGATCCATGACATAACGCGGAAGAAAACACAACGCGCATACAAGTAGATCTTAAACAGGGCTTTCAGAAGTCCTTATTTAATAGGATGTCCAACCTCCCTTTGCTATTACTGCACCGTTTTTATTTTCGTGACACTTAGCTTATAACTGTATATTTTCCTTACTATTCGGTAAGAACTTTTCCACAATCTTTATGGCAAAGCCTTTCTTTCCTAGATTGCAGCACTATCTACTATCTAATGTACGAAAATGTATTTGTATTTATTTGACTTTCTAAAATTTTGGTCACCATAGAGCAGTTGTAAACCTACGCAAGTGTATTTTTTGGCTGATAAAAAACTTTGTGTGTTTGTGTGCCAGTTTATTTAGCAGCAATATTTCGAAAAGTAGCCGAAGCTTATTTTAAAGTATGGCACAACACGATTTTTGATTGAAAACAGGGAGGGATTGGTTGATCTGCTACTTGATTTCTCATAAATAAATTACATAAACCTATCAGTGTGTACTTCGAATATCAAAGATACCAGTTAGTCTTTGTTTGGTTGTTTTTGATGACATACCTGCTACACTTTTATTGTAATGGAATTCAAAATTAAGCGCAATGGTGCACGATTTATCTCACTTTATTAAAGAAACAAGAAACAAAATGGGTACAGGGCATTATAAATATTCGGCAAGGAGTCTTTGTTTAAAAAAAAATAGTGTTTGTCTCTGAAAGTACTTGTTCTATTGGCTGCACTACACCGTAAACATTTTTCTGGTAAGCTTCCTAAACTGTAATGGAAGATTTTAACCTATATAGTGTATGGAGATAATACCACAAGTCAGGCTGAAAATATGGGAATGTTTAGCATTGCTACTATACAAAATTAGGAACTTTCGTACGCATCAGACTCAGTACTGAGCCACTGTAGGAACGTTACCATGCATGCATGGGAAAATATTTTACCATTCGGGCTTTGTCACTGTACGTATACGTACATTGATAAGGTAAATTTACAAATGATTTCTTAAGAGTGTACTATCGACTTCGCGATCACCAGTAATGGACACATACACGATACCTAATATGCTATTTACCTTTGGAATCCGCTGAATACTTACATATTTTTCGTCCCTTTCCAGCGAACTTTGGCCATGTAATATTTTTAAAAATCAGTTGCTTCGAAATTATCTTAATCCTGTTACCAACACGTAGAAATGCCGGAATTGTATTGCCTCCTCTATCATTCCAATCCAAGTATAAAGGACACAGAAGAAAAACGAAAACAGGTTGGGGACATAGCAATAACTATCAATTAAACCCAGAAAACTGATTGAGTTACAGTGAAAAAAATTACAATTTCCTTTTCCTTTTTTCCCGTGGGATTTGGGGATAACATCCCCTTATATTTTCTCACCAGCTCACTTTTTCCTTTGTATAAAGATCATAGAAAGTGAATACATGACTAACTTCATATAAATGTTATACAAAAATTGAGTATGAAGCGTGTATTAAATCTGGCAGAAAGTGTATATACTGCACACACCAAAATTTATTTTAGAACTGTGTGCCAAGGTAAGCCGCCAAAAGGGGCGCTGCATACAAATAGTTTTAAATAGAATTCCTGTATCGCAGATGTCAAATTAAATGATCCCAAAAAATTTACAATACAAATGCCCACAAATGAAATTCAAAATTACAATAAAAAACTTCCTCTATCAAAATTACGTCAAATCATTGCCCAACGTTAAATGTTAGGTACGTTAAAACCTTCGAAAGACCGTTCCCAATGTTTACATTCTTGAAACATTAAAGTTTTACTTGACTTGAAAATTTTAACAACGCATATATCAGAACAATATATCCTTCCCAAAGCTACACCAGCCCTGGCTTGCCACATGCCTGAAACCCCCTATTTACATAGACAAATTGCTCACACCCAAATTTTTTTAGTATGGTTTGAAAAATCAACCACCGGAATCTCATTGTAGCCATTCAGAAATTGCATTATTTATTTTAAACTGACTCGTGCCAGACACCGGCATTTTCACTGGCTGTGACGTCACCGTGGCCTTCAATGGAGAGGGAGGGTGGACAATAAACCATGTTGTGCGATAGGTTAGACTTACTATGTATACATTTAAAGACTGTTCACGGTAAAGTGGGAACATTTGAAAGCCCTGCTTATGATCAACTTGTATGCACGTTGGGTGTTCTTCCGCCTTATGTAAAATTAACATTGCCATGGGCCTCATCACTTTATTCATGCGTCGGTCAAGTGAAACTGTGGGATTATTAGAAAAGTAAATATTGTACAAATATGCACATTTTTATACTTCGATGCATTAAAAAAATACAGAAAGCGAGAGAAATGATATAATTTATGATATGGTTACCTAACACTTTTTTTTTCCGACGTTAATATATGGAACTATTTTCCCATCCGTCGTTGCCAACTTTACTGGCCACATGTCATTCATTGGACCCGTTAAAATGCTTGTATGTAGGGATAGTGAGTTTTTTCTAAGGTTAATTTCAAAAGTTCTCACTTTATTGTGAACAGTCTTTATATTCATATCATTTTTCTTAGGTGCGGCGTACGTATGCGGATGTGGGCCTCTAACTGCCTGATTTAAAACCTTAAGTTATTTTTGACGTTTCGGCGGGCGGTCTACGGACCTGGCTGTGATATTTTGTGGAACAGGCGGCAAGCTCCTAATGACTTTGCACCACTGATTTAATTTCTTCATGTTTGGGGATCCAATAACCCCACCGCAAGAATACAATCCGATATGCTAACATATTATCTTTTCTAGTTTGTGCATGTGTCCGACCTACTTCCAATGACATTATATATATATGACATTTATTTATCAATAAAAAGTAATTACAACGTATAATATCAAGCAAATATATTTTTTGATACTAAATGTAAAAACATATTATATCAACTCATTCTCAATATTTTACAATTCATGCTGTAGTTAGTTAATAATTAATAATTTTTTATGCCAATAAATCAATTGCCTCATCTAGAGTAAAAATATTTTCGCAAAAAATATTTTGCGTCATAATTTAAACTGCAGTTAATATTTTATCACAAGGAACCAGTCTCTTGCTTAACGGTATTTACCAAACACATCTGGGTAGCCACAGGTCCACTCTGAGCTTCGTCCTTACACCGTCGATTGGGCTGTGAGTGGGTGCCCGTAGGGTAAAGGGCTGCTTTGGTTTTAGGGTGTTCTGCGCCCCGATTCCTGATTGACGGTGTGGGTAGCGCGGTACTCTTTTCCGGGTTGGGCCTAGCCTCTTCACTGAGTACTAGTATCCAACTGGCTGAATTTTCTTCCATTCTACCTTTAGAATGACGAATAGTTTATTGGATCTGGTATGCAAACTACGCTCCACTTCATCTCAAATGATATTCTATCGATTTCAAATCGAGGATTTAACTGGGCCGACTAAGCGGCCCCACAATGTAATTTCCCATGCTTTATGGACAGGATGATTATAGGCTGCTCACGTTAAAGTGAGAACTTTTTAAGGCCCTTTCAATAGACATTTATCAATAACAAATAGTTTACGGCAGCTTCAGGCATAAACTTTTGGGAGTGGTGGAATGTATCAGCTGAAAGGAAAATTTTAGCAGGGCCTTAAAAAGTGCTCACTTTACTGTGAATAGACTTTATCGTGATGAGACACTAAAACGCCAGTTCAGTATTTTGCCACAGTGTGGAAAGCAAGCTTATTGTGAAAATGTCCTGGTACATACCACAGTTCATCGATACCTCGATTAAAACTAATGCCCCAAGCCCATACCAAGAGAAATAGTTCGAGACCATCCGTTCGTCAGGCACCCAACATGTTTATACACGTCTAACAGAGTGTCGAATCGTGTACTGCGACTCATCACTGCACGAGATCTTCCATTGCTTCACCGTCTAATGACGGTGTGGTTTATATCTCCCCAAATGCCGTCGAGCATTGATGCACGGGGTTAAAGGCCATTCACGATGAAGTGAGTACTTTTGAAGCCCTAGTTACTTTTCTCTTTCAAGCAATTTATATCGTTCCACCACTTGTCAATGTAAAACCTGCCATGTGAGTAACACACAGTTTATACATTCACTATACCCAAAACCAAGAGTCCAAGTCTACAATGAAATGTATTTATTGGTTATTATGTTTGATGAAACAGCTTCAAAAAGTGTTCACTTTACCGTGAACGGCCTATAGTATCTTTTAACACCAATTAGACTATGACATCCAAGGGCTATCATCTCCAGCCAGAAAGTTCTATCACTGACCAGTGACCTGAGTTATGATTGGTTCATACAACACACTTCAGAGTTCGTCTGACGTTGCTGTTTTACGACAAGGTACATGTTATAGCGTTAAACCATTTGTGCCTTCACGTATGGCTTTGCCCTACTGGTCAAGTCCACTGGGATCAAAAGTGTTTCCAGTGTGTTTTGGCTACATAGTGTGTCAATGTAGGGGAATGAAAAAGGTGGTCGACAACACATCTTGGCTGCATTACAATAGGTTAGAAGTGCTGACACAAAAAATTAGTAGAGGCAGAAACATGTTCTATACGATGGTAGCAAGAGCTGCCGCCACTCTCTGGGACAGTGCCATGTAACTTAACCAACATACAATTACAAACAGTTATATAGCTCAGTGTCATATGAGTAAACCAAAGCATCACTGCAAGCCCCTTCGACAGCAAAACTATATGTTTTCATTTTTATTTTGGCAACTACCAGAGTAAAGAATTAGGTTTGGTTAAAAAAAAAAAAAAAAAAAAAAAAAGTTTTTCCCGATTATGTGTCATTATTTCTTTTACATAAACTACGCGCCAGAAAAATTCATCTTCAGACAAAATACACTTACGTATTAATTAGTTTAATACCTACACATAATATCTGCTGTGCGTAGTATGAAAATTAGTGTTCTCGAACAGGTTCCTCTGACAAGGAGTCTGAAAAACAAATCAGTGACCTCGGTGACCATCTCAGATGGCAGCTGTATTGAATTTTGTGATCTTGACCGCTGCTAACAGTGATCTCGGACTATCCTTGGAATGACCTTGCCCCTAAAATGCGGGGGAAAAAAAGCGGAACATTTTAAAAATTACGAAAGAATTGTTATAATATAATATTTACAAATTTAATAGTCAATAAAATATTTTTAAACCTTACATGCATAACCCTCTCCCTTTATACCTCAATTACTATCTTTATTTCCGACATTGGTCATTATATGCATTAATGCAAAAATTAACAAAAATTACTAAAAGGTAATGTTGGAAACGTAGTTTCGAGTAATTACAAAATGCTTGTTTGTGATTGGTTGTTGGTCTTATGACATGTCTATGTTACGCCAAACTTGCAACATCTTTGTTCGGGCAGTGAGAATTATTGTGTTAACTTCAGTAACAATTTTCTTGATGTCTCACAGTATACTTTCAATAAAAAGTTCGATGGCAACTTTGATTAAGTTGGTGGTTAGTCACGATGCTTGTACTTGATCAAAATCTTTGGTCTGAAGATGTTGAGGCACTAGTTCAAGGTGTTGGAAAATGTGGTTGAAGAGCACCCGGAGACAAAATTTCGAATTTGCACCAGGAATGCAATGCAGCGGAAGCTGCAACTTCGCCTATGCAGGGGAATGGGGGTAGTTATTTTTATAGTCAAGGGTAACAATTATTGTGAGCAAAAGTGAACTCCCACGGAAGAGAAAATTTTCTTAAGATACTTTGCTTTGACCCACCTGGAATACGGGGTGTGTGGGATGGGAGTGGGTGTTGGTGGTGGCGGGGGGTTGGAGTGTGGATAGGTGGTGGATAAGGTGGTGAGGGAGTTGGGCAAACCTGCACCATCCAATTTGGTATCGGATATTGTCATGCAATCGCATATTCTGTCATCATATTTAGATTCGCCTAAAAAGTACGATTCCAGTGATATGCATTATGGTATACTACAGGATGAGTACAAAAAATACCCCAACTTTGAAGGTCTATAATATCGAAACCAAAGAACCTAAAACCTTGGTCGACCAATCAAATGAACCGTGGAACCGTGAAGTCTGTTTACCATATTTTCATAAATGTTTAACGTGACCACCACGAGCGGCCCGAACGACATCTACACGATACTCAAACTCGGAAATTCGCAAGCCGTTTTATTAGTCTAGGTCATGATTGATTCACATTACTGTATTTGAACACGCAGCCCACAGATTATTAGCTGGGACAACGAAACAGTTTGTGTGTCGACTGAAGTACAGCACGTATAAATTTTTTTTCAATGCCAGGAACCGCCAATTAAATTGTAACTGAAAAGACTAAGAGAGACAACTCGGAATTTGTGTTCACCCTCATTAACAAAAAGTTGTACAAGATACTCTTCGGGAATTGATGTAGTCACGAGAGACAGGGAGCTACTTACATGACAAACGAGCGAACTGAAACTATAGTGCCAACTGCTGGCAGGACTCCGTGTTGGCCGGGTACCAGCGCAGCCGGGCCGCAAGATGCGGGTATACCACTACTCCTTATCGCTCCCAGCCGACAACAGCTCCTTACTGTGTGCCGTTTGTTGCTCGGACTGGAGACCGGCTAACGCGCTGCAGGTCAGGCGTGATCTGAACTCGTCGGCCGCAGATAACACAACAAACTAGCACTTTGAGTCGATCCCAGCGCAAGCGTGCTCGCGGCACTCACACATTCATGAACTGCAGGGGATGGAGAGATATTTTTAACCTTCGTGCATGGAGTGAGGCTCCTTCGTGACTTATCGATAGCGACAGAAGCGATAAGGGAAACTACATCCACGCGGCAGTATAGTGATATCTTGAAGGGTAGCCATCTTTCTTCAGACTTGAGCAGAATCGTGTTCCATTTCCATAGATCATTTTTTGACCTATGAGTAGATTTTTACTGATGTTGGTACGATAAAGTTAGGTAGAGTGTAAATACAGTCAGTGCGCTAATTTTTGACGCGAATACGTCTTTAGAGTTGTGACCATAGTGGGAGGCAATCCAGAAAATACGATGATAAAATCGGGGGCTACAGTTTGGCATTACAGCTCCGAATCTATCGTCTACATTCAAAATTAAATTACACCACTCGATTGCTAAAGGATCAAAGAATATGTTACGTTGAGTGAGGACTGCGAAGCATCGCGTGCTAGAGGGGAGTGGAGTGGAGTGGGTTGTAAGGGGGGAGGGGGTGCCGAAATTTTTGAGTTCGTTTCGCCGCGTCTTGTAACTTCCGCGTAGTATAACTTTTGACTAGAAGCTACGACGCTCGTTTATGTTTCAATAGACATTTATCGCCAATATCAATCGATTGCATGTATAAACACATTTCTGTGGGGTAGTTACGATGAAACTAGGTGACCCAGCCCGTGACCTTTTTTTTTTTTTATTGTCACAGGGCTAGAACAGTTACCACGTTAAAAAATTTGGATATCATACAAAGACTAAAAAAAATATTGCACAAATATATGTAGGTAATAATAAAATTATGTGAAATTAACTCAACATTGAAGCGACAGCGATCCCTTTTAATATTTCTCTATCCACTAAGCCACTGCGGCCCCACTTGGAATCAGTCTATCCACTGGGCCACTGCTGCCCCACTTGGAATCTCTCTATCCACTGAGCCACTAAGGCCCCAATTGAAAATTAACTCAACATTGAAGCGAGACATTTAAAGTAAACAAAAATTAAATTCCATTACCTTCATATATCTATGCAATATTCACTCTACATTAATACAAAACTTTTTATAGAAAAAGTAATTAAAAAAACGAATTTTTAGGGTAAAAGTTAATGATTGCGTAATTTAATCGTACTGAAATTCGAACTTGACCTGTATTTTACCCTGAGGATTCGCTCTGCAAAATTTGAAGAACTTTTGTGGAGTTTCAAGGGACTTAGAGGTATTGCAGACAGACAGAGATCGCCTACTTATTATATAGGATTGAATAAGTTTAATGTAAAAAATTAAGAAAACTTAACACAATTTCGGCCTATACTCGTCAAAAAGCCAAGTCGAAATACAGAAATCGTATACGGTTGGAAAGAGCATCTCAAAAGCAATCCAGTGATACCCATAAAACCCCACATGATCGAGTGAAGCGGTGCCGGGTACGTAAAAAAAAAACCATCAAGGTGTCCAAGCGCGTCAACGTAGACGTATTCACGCAAAACAAACGGCCGTGTTTTGATAGGATTAGCCTGTGACGGAATACCTGCCTCAAAATGGCGACTTCCAAAATTTAAATATAATATGTATGCGCATTTTGTCCTGTTGATATTATTATTCGGTGGCCACGCATTCATACGCAATGCGAGGTTTAAATGTGTTATTTATAAAATAGGTGGTAAGCGTTGTTTGCTTTTAAATGACAACTGATGGAGATGTGTGGTGACAACACTGTGGCTTGTATAAGCAGATTAATGAATGATGCAGAAAATACATCGGACAAAGAGATCATCTGTGTGACTGTGTCGCAGCAATAGACTCAGCGTTGCTTTTTCCGAGATATTTGAGAATTCTGGTACTGTATATACTTTGGAAAAGCTTTGACGAATATTAAGAACTGGGTGCTTTCTTCCGTAACAGCGGCGTGATTGGTAAACGTGATGGCAGACGTTTAAATACGGTATAGTCTATTCACGGTTACTTCACACTTTCCTGAAGCCCTGCTAAAGTTCTACTTCCAGGATATTGCTCCGCCTCGTGGAAACAAAGCTTAACCAAGTCTACAAAATAACACCCAAGGGACAGCGCACCGCATTCAAGCGCACTCAGTTTGACAGCATTTTACATAAGAACTATTTCTTACTAGGCATTGCCAACATACCTATTTTCTCCCTGTTTTTATACATATTAACTACAGAATAAGTAGTAGAATTTATAGATGAAATATGAGTAAAAGTTCAATTCAATAAAAAGTAAGATAATTTTCCGTGAACAGAAGTATAAACCGCTTGTGAAATATGACATAGTTAAGGAATAACCCAGAATGCCATTAACGGGGTGATTATTTTTCAGATATTTGATTCGAAAAGTGCGAAGAAACTGCGAATAGACAATATTAACAATTTCGTAGTTTATCGTCTTTCAGAACATTAAACGATTTTTTAAGGGACTTGAAAAAATGTCGTGCTCCGAAATGAAATTGGGTACATCGGAGCACGCCAGATTGCAAGTCAGTAATTCACTTGGAAACTCAAGTCTTCGCCATAGAGCTACAATTGTGGCACAGAGTAGGTAAGGATAGAGAGGGGCAACAGCCGTTGTACTTACTACGAACTCCAGCCACACACGCCAGCAACATGTTGGAATACATTTCGCCAATGAGCGCCTGGTAACGTGCATTCGCCACCCGGCAGTCCAGCCGATAGGGAACCTTTCGCATCTTGCGGTAGCCAATCAGACGTCCCCAGAACATTATGCTGTCATTCAGAGAATAAGAGCCGCCATCTCATTTCTTCCCTGTATACTTATCTAGTCTGTGATTGTGACGCGCATGTAAAATGTTGTATAGACGCCTTACGTAGCTCTATTAACAGACCGAAAATATAGGCGTACATTCAGAAATTGTCTGGCAACACTGTTATCATTAGAATCATTACTATCTACTATACCGTCAACACCAAGCCCTCGTGGTTGTTGAGTTTCGAAATGAACAATGCAGGTGTTTTCATATTGTCATAAAATATTCGTAATGTAACGGTCTCCTGTGTGGACTGTCCAACTTAGTGGGGGAAGCGAACTCGGAGGAAGAACAATGTGTCAAGCTATTACGTCACTGTATTAAATTCTGTTAAACGTACAACGCCCTTACTCTACATTAATGTATTACTCTCGGGAGAGCTCAATATATTATATAATTTATTAGTTGCAATAGTTAAAGGCTGTTCACGATGAAGTGAGCACTTTTGAAATCAACCTTAGAAAAAAAGACACTGTTCATATCTGAATATATTTTAACGGGCGCACTGTGTGGCATGCGTCCAGTAAAGTTGGCAACGGCGGAGGGAAAGTAGTTCCATATTCCAATGTTGAATAAAAAGTGTTAACTATTTGTGATAACTTAAATTATTCCTTTCGCTTTCTGTTTTTTATTTTAAAGCATCCAAGTATAAAAATGAGCAGATTTGTAAAATATTCACTTTTATAATTATTTCAAATTTCACTTGACCGACGCATGAATAAAGTGGTGAGCCCCATGAAAACGTTAATTTTTCATAAGGCGGAAGAATACACAAACTGCATACAAGTAGATCTTAAGCAGGGCTTTCGAAAGTGCTCATATTACCGTGAACAGTGTATGAGTATTTATAGTTTGGTTAATTAAGCCTCACTGGAATATCTAATATCTATGCGGAACTGTATGGAACGTCGTCACCTTACATGATATCGTTGCCGAAGTCATAATCTTTCTCGGCTAAGGCGGTCGGAACACCCATCGTCGCTCCATCTTGACCCGACGGCGGCTCGCTGTGATAAGACTCACACGTTGCTCTGCCGGCCTTAAACTACACTCCGTGTTTTCCTAAACACGGTTGTCTTGTTAAAACGCCCGCGGCTTCTGGCCTGCTGCGGCGCGGCGCTCCATCCTACCCGTTAAGGCCCGGCTACAAATCGTGTTGACGCTACAATACCACGTTACAATAAGTCATGCATCCGTGAATCGTATACGGTCTGGCTACAACCTACGTTAAACGTTGCCATGACGCTAAACGTCAGACGCAACGTGGTAGAAGTTGGCCAACATTCAAGTATTTGCGTTTAACGTCAGCCAATCAGAATTCAAGACGTCTCAAACAAGTGAAAACAAATGTTACCAGCGATTGGCAACAGATAGCACCACTATCGCCGTACGAGTTTAATTTGTTAATCTTATACGAAATCAATATAGAAATAACGTAAAATGCGTTAAAAAAAAAAATTGAGTAACTATTAAACGTGTGGAATCTCTCTTTTTTTTTTTTTTTTACAAAAGGTTCTTTTTAAATGTAAAACATAAAAAAAAAAAAAATTTACCTACATAATTTTTATTCCTGTTAACGTCGGTTGTAGACATGCCAGTTTTCTTACAGCGATGTTTAGCGTGTAACTTTTGTGTTAAGTTGGTTGTAGACGAGCCATTGCAATATTATTGTGTACGTTTTAGCAATAATTTCAACTTTTACCCGTAAAATTCGAGTTCATTTTATACTTTGACTAACGGAAAGTTGCATCAGAAAATACGTTGGAAACTTTAGTAGTTTGCCATGACAACAGCTCCCAGACGTGGTTGTGTAGTTCAATTTCAACCTGGCTGACACATTTCGTGGGAGTACGTACCCAGCGATAGAAGATGAATTTGTTTCATTAGCTGTTCGCTTGTCCGATATCCTTCCAGTAACAGCAAACAACGCCAACTTCGTGCCTTGTACACAGCAGTTTGCTTTCTCTTGAAGGTAGTTGGTTTACCGCTCGCCTGTTGCATCGTCGTGATGTCGGGTCGTGGGCAGTCCGTTGTTCTCTCCTCGCGATCATTTTTACTTGGCTGGATCTTCTGCTGCCTTATTATGTGCTGCTGAGTTATTTTAGTTTTCATTTAAGCCATCCCGGTTGTGCTGCAGTTTCTACCCGAAAGTTTTGTGCCAACGTTATCATCTTGTACTCGGCTTTGCTAATTAGGCCCCATTTATCGTTTTGCCACGCTTTAACATTTGGCAACGAAAATATTAATCAAACCTTTGAACGTTAACATGGATAGCTGTGGTAAAGGCTGTGCACGATAAAGTGAGCACTTTTGAAATCAACCTTAGAAAAGAGTCACTGCCTGCAGGTAAAATATATTATTATTTAACGGGCGCACTGAGTTACATGTACCCAGAAAAGTTGGTAACGCTCGATGGGAAATAGTTCCACATCTTAATGTTGAATAAAAATTGTTAGGTAACCATTTCTGTTAAGTTAAATGATCGCTTTTGATTTCTGTATTTTTTTTTTCATCAAAGTGTAAAAATGAGTAGATTTGTTGAATATTTACTTTTCTAATAATTTCATAGTTTCACTTGACCGACACATGAATAAAGTGACGGGGCCCATTACAATGTTAATCTTACAGAAGACGGAAGAATGCACAACGCATATACAAGTATATCTTAAGCAGCGCTTCGAAAAGTGCTCACTTTACCGTGAATAGCCTATAGCCATAATATCCGCTCTTGTTAAATGTTTATAGAGTTTAGCATTTTCATTCTCTGTATGATTTATCTTAAACCATATTTGATATCTTGCATTTTCTTTCGATGGCTTAACCGCCACCACCCCCCCCTTTTTTTTCCCATCCCCCTCCTCAATCAATTTACCTTCGCGAATACAAATTACTTTAACTGTCAGCTACTGTGTTTTACTATGAAAAGTTGATAGAGTAGTGGCAGGACATTTAGGGCTATTCTGGAGATCCCGCAGCAAGAGGATGTACCTCGGAAGAAGCAGAAGGAAAGGAAGAAAGAAGCGGGACTGAGGAGAACACGGCTGGAAGGGAATATTCATCAAGGCTTTATGGGACACCTCATAACACTGAACAACTTCCGCGGGTGCCGTCGACCAGCGGGCGAAACGACTGCCATTACAGACGACGTCAAGGAAAACTATAAAAGGGTCCTTCCTCCGGTTCGGAAAATAAACTATTAGTATGTGTGTACACGCAGGCTCGGTGTTAGAAATGCTTCCGAATTCACGCTAGAAGTAACCCTTAGTTCGTGGGATAAGTATTACAGAAATGTAAGTTACGGCCAGTAAAACGTGGTCTTAGGCTGACGAGGTAGCTACCGGAAAAAAATAAGAGAGGGGGAAATATGACTGCGAAGTCGTTTGGTTTATTTCGGAAGCTTTAAATAAATAAATAAATAAATATATATATATACATTTTTCAAATCCGTTGACTTTAGGTTTGGTTTAATTTATGTTCAAACTCAGCTTCGATTTCGGTGGCTTACCATGGACGCCATATCGAATTTATATAGTTTTTGTCGTTACTAATGTCTGAGATTTATTTTTGAAAATGTGACTGTTAGGGCATAGAACATTATTTAAATATATATTTTAGGCTGTTATCATTTAGCCTCATCATTTAGCCTCTGTAGTCATTCCGAGAAGATAATAAAAAATTAATCCGGTAAACAAATAAAGATACTCCACTGATATTACAGTTATTCGACCATCTGAGAGATATGCTATGCTTTATCAAAAAAGAAATTTCAATAGTGGATGCTGAATAAATTTTGTAACTAATGGTAACACCATAAGCACAATGGGTTCTATCTCTCCCATAGGAGCCCCGCCTACCTGATGCAAAAGAGCAATAAGGGCGACACTGACATGCGCGTCTGTTGCCCCATCGTTCCTACGCGCAAGGCTCTAAAATGACGTGCGCTTTTCCCGTCGTTCTGAGTGTACATGTGGCACTTTTAAGCAGTGACCCTACAATTTTATTGGTGAAAAGTCTGCAGCAGTCAGTGCAGATCCTTATAAAATTTTTTCATTTTTTTCCGACCTATGTATTTTGAAATAAGCAGTGTGAAGAAGACGTTTCAAGCTGCGTAGGGTTCAAAAGTATTTTTATATAGGCTGTTCACGGTAAAATGAGCACTTTTTAAGGCCCTCCAAACAGGCATTAACCAATAATAAATATATCTTATTTCAGCCCCAGGCATTACATTTTGAGGGTGAGGAAATGTATGCACTGTGGTTATTGGTCACATTGCAAGGTTTATATTAAAAAACAGCAGGAAGATGGAAATTGGATGAAAGGAAAAATTTAGAAGGGACTTAAGATGTTCTCACTTTACCGTGAACAGTCTATAATGTGTGCGATGTCTTTAATAGTGTGTTGCTCGTACCTCTTCTGAAGTGTTTTTTTTTTTTTTCGTGTATCTGTGTAATTGGGATATATTAGCTGGTTTCATTATAAAACGCGATTTCAAACACACTCCTACGCAGTTCAAGAGATAAGTAGGGTCAAGAAGTGAGGGAGCGATACGGGCAACAGTTAGGTTCCGAACAAATGCACTTTTTCGTTTGATTGGCGCATGAACTAAGTCGTTCAGCTCATCGCAATGCAAATTTTACAATGTGGAATTATAAAAGATGAGCAAAGTAGATCTTGAGTAGGACTTTGAAACATGCTTAATTAATTGCGAACAACCTTTAACAGTCAGCAGTGTTCACCTGAGAGTGAATAGCTGTGCTCGAATTCACCAACCAAGGATCCTTACCGGGCTTTGTGCCCTAGAAAAGTGCCTCCTGGCTAAGACGTCATATTTTCGTTGTCATAGTTTGCGGTAAGGGTACATATGCACTCTACAATGTCCCCTTCAGCTAAGGCACGAGCGTCATCCGCTTCGCATGACTTACACTGTAAGTTTCGAAATTCAGTTGATTATTACAGTTCTGCAGCTTCTTCCTGTCCTATGCAGGACACTGTCCGTACACAAACCAAAGCAACCTAGTAAAATAGATTTAATTTATATATTTTGGCATTTGCGTTTGAAAATTTAAAAATAACGAAACGAAGAAGGGTGTTCGAAATTATAACCATTTCTTCACTAAGGGATCGCGGTAATGTGGGCAATTGTGGGTACTGAAATGATCAAGGATACGTAAACAAGATGTGGCAGTGAATTTGAACACAGCTAACGTAAAGCTGCTAATTGTACGCGCCTTCAGGCAGGGCCATTATGGGTGAGAAGAAGCGGGCGCTAAGTGGGTGTGAAGCGTGAGATGAGGGAAGGGGTAGCAACTGCGGAATGAGGAGAGAGTAGGAAGCTGCAGTACCCCGAGTAAACCTCCACTCCACGTCAGTACGTCATACCCCTTCCCCCCTATATTTTTCACATGATAATCTTCGTCGGAAAAATTTCCCGTCCGCCGGGGTCTGGAGTAGAACCAACGACCAGAGGTCAGAGTCTGCATCACTGAGCCAACCGTGCCTGTTCATTAAACAGTAAACTACTTTAAGAGAGAATACATGCCCATCTTACTGACAGTCCAAAATAACCATTAAATCGAACGTTCTCCAGATACGTAAAATTGTAAAAGTACACAAAACTATTTAAATATATAACAGTGCACAACTTTTGAAGTAATACTTGTGTTTGCTATAAATAAGTTTACTTTGTTACCCTTGCAGATGTGGTACTTGTGTACCTATCCTCTCAGTATTTCTCTACTGTTCATCTGGAAAAATGTCCTCTTCAGACATCCCACTGTCAAAAATACAATGGTGTATTGTAACTGTGTTTTAGTGTATCTTTAGCATATGCGGTCATGCTCAGCATTATTATGTAACTATACAATTAGGGTTACTATGTTCACGACAAATTATAAACCAGCCTATGAGTTAAACTTAGTTCTATAAATAAAAATATTCATGAAATAAAATACGACTACACAGTCGTGCTGCATTTACGATTAGCTGACCACTCGCGCACGACCACTATAATACAAAATGCTAAGTAAGCACTTGATTTAGTAGAGCTGTCCGGAGGCTTTCTGCATGGGCCTCGTCTCTTTTATGCTACCGAAGGGGTATGCAGGGTTTTCTAGGGTGGAATTGTCTGCCTTTCTGGCACAGTCGGAGCCGCCTCCGATAAGGTGCGTATCATTTGTTAAAGGCTGTTCACGATAAAGTGAGCACTTTTGAAATCGCCCTTAGAAAAAGTCACCATTCCTGCCTGCATATATTTTAACGGGCGCACCGAGTGGCATGAGCCCAGTAAAATAGGTAACGAATGATGGAAAGTAGTTCCAATTCGTAATGTCGAGTAAAAGGTGTTAGGTAATCATTTGTGATAAATTATTTCTTTCCCTTCCTGCTTTTTAGTGCATAGAAGTGTAAAATTGAGCAGATTGAAAAAAAATATTTTCTTTACTAATAGGACGCATGAACAAAGTGCTGAGACCCGTGGCAATGTTGATTTTACATATGGCGGAAGAAGACACAACGTGCATTCAAGTAGATCTCAAGCAGGGCTTTCAAAAGTGCTCATCTTACCGTAAACAGCCTGTATAGACCATACCTTTCTAGAGTAAGGGAGGTGACCTTGTCTTTTGGGAGTGGGGGAAGGGACGTGGAAAGGGACAAGCTTGGATATGGGAATTAAGTTATATGTAGGAAGCTCTTCTGTGCCTCGTCGACAGTTATAAAGGAGCAAAGAGAACCCGTGTGTTGGTTTATCGTAGGTGAGCAGCGACACGACGAGGGCTCTAGCGTTGTTTCCTCGCCATCGCACGGCCATCAGCGTGTTGCGAACAAAGCTTGCAGCCAAGCTGGTCGCCGTGAGGTTCAGCTCTTTGCTGCACTGGTTGTGTATCCCGCGGATTGAGTCGTCCACGGGGGTAGTCCCAGGCGTGGCACTGCGTGATGTGGAGGTGTAGAGACTCCGTGATTCACTGCCTGCCGATATAATTGGCACGATGTTGTTTCCCGGCGCCCTACAGGGCGGCGCTCATTACTCTCCGCGTCCGCAGTGCCCCAGCTTCCCGCTGGCCGTGAGTTACGGCGCGTGGCCGCAGCGCAGCGCTCCTGCTCTTCGCCGCCCCAACTTGGGCACCACGCTGACATCCGTGTTCACGGCGTGGCGTGGCTCCAGCTCCACTCCAGCGTGTTTTCGTAACGAGCATCGTCGCCTCCGGTCACGCCGTAGCCCCCCTCCGCTACCATCCTTTTACAAACACTGTTTCCCACACAATGATGTATTGTGCGTCTTCCAGCCGCAACACGTTTCATAATAGCGATTCTTGCCGATCGCGAGCATGTGTTAAAACTTTCACCGCGTTGCCTGATGCTCACATACATAGTGTGTCGACACATATGTTCTGTCAGGCTGTGTGTAACCTCATTGCTCGCCGCATTTTTTATAGCTCGCGACATTTACAATATTTGTTGTAGAGTTCGACAATGGCTTAAAGTGTCCATGTAGTCGGCGATAACGTTAACATTAAAGAAAGGAGTGAAAGGTGTTGAAGACAACGTGAGGATAATCTTATACGCCATTTGGATTCAGTATCTGCCAAACAGTTGGCTGTTGTCATTTCGCTTGTTCACAATTACTGTGGCAGCTCATCGTACGTAACAGTGCAGAAAACATGTTACGTTTGAACTATATACTTTATGTATTTAAAAAAGAAGGGGGAAAAAGGGAGGGGAGAAAATGAAACGTTATATACAGACTGTTCCGAGACTCAACCTACATGCTTCGGCAGCGTGTTGTACAGATCATTAGTAACAAAAATGTCATATACACAAGAAGCCTATGCAGCCCCATTTCAGAGTTGCGGGGGAGTAAATGCAATACTAACCCAAATTGGATTCACTGAATGTCTTTAATACCACTGACTACATTCATGTTGAATGTCTCACACGAGCTGTTCAAAATTTGCACCCTCTGACCATAAGCAGGCTGCGAATCATGGTGTGTTGCTACGGGTTATCGCCTGTAGCAACTAATATCCTGTGTCTGATCGCCGTCCGCTCTTAACCCTACTCCTCAGGTAGCTCCAGAAGAAAAGACCCACCGGGAAGAGGTCTGGAGAGCGCGCCGGCCATGGGATTGGCCCACTTCTTCCGAGCCACCTGCGCGGATGGATACTCAGCTGCTGCACCACGCCCATTCCCATCACATTATCTGTAAACAAACACCATGTCTGCGTACTCTACAGGTGCAGACATTCTTGGCATTGTTACACAACCACTCGCCTCGACACAGTAACAAAGACTGGCCACGCCAGCCGTGTCTGATTACGGTCAGATTGGGCACATTTTGCACAGTTTGTGTGGGAATTACAACATAAATGTAGTCAATTGCATTAAAAATATTAAGTAATTACAATTTTCGCTTTTATTGTATTTACACTCCTGTAACTCTGAAATGGGGCTGCATATCCTACTTACGTATGACATTTTTTGTTGCCAATGATCTATGTAACACGCTGCCGAAGTGTGTCGGTTGAGTCGTGGAACAACCTGTATTGTAATAATTCCTTAATTTATCCATAGCGGTGGTATCCACCAGATGGCAACACCCTCCCACACTTTTTGGGGAAGGAGGTGGTGGGGATTCATTTAATTATTTACGTCGTGTAGATAATGAACACGGTGCCGGATCTAGGGGGAGGGGGGAGGGAAAGAGAGGGCATGTGCCCCGGGCGGCATATCTAAGGGGCGGCAAGCTGGCAGTAACAAACTTGCAGACATATTGGCCAACAAATCGTGATCCACCAACATCACTAACATGTAATTTCCTTTCCTGAATTGCTCTTTACATCATACAATTTTAAAGTAGAGGTTTTCGCATAGCTAAAATATTCAATTTTTAATTTACTACAGCAAAAATAATATTACATCAGTATTAACTATGGTTTAACCCAATACTTTACTTGCCTTAAAGTAAGATTTAAAAAAAGGGAGGGGGGCAGCAGAAGAACACTTACTTTGCCCCCTTTACAAAACTGCCTGGATCCAGCCCTGAATGAACATTTCATTAACGCTCGTAAATGTTAGACCTTCCGGATTTTGTGTTTCTTCTGCCTATCTGAAACGAGTATATTCATATACAATCAGGGGCGGATCCGGATTTTGCGTTTCTTCTGCCTATCTGAAACGAGTATATTCATATACAATCAGGGGCGGATCCAGATTTTGCGTTTCTTCTGCCTATCTGAAACGAGTATATTCATATACAATCAGGGGCGGATCCGGATTTTGCGTTTCTTCTACCTATCTAAAACGAGTATATTCATATACAATCAGGGGCGGATCCAGATTTTGCGTTTCTTCTGCCTATCTGAAACGAGTATATTCATATACAATCAGGGGCGGATCCGGATTTTGCGTTTCTTCTACCTATCTGAAACGAGTATATTCATATACAATCAGGGGCGGATCCAGATTTTTGTTTTGGCGGGGGCCCATAGGAAAAGGGGGGGGGGGGGAATCCGGGGGTCCTCCTCCCGGGAAAATTCTGATTTTAAGGTACAAAATAGTGCTATTTAAGCAGTTTTTGAACTTAAGCATTTAATATACAGCTGGAATAAAGTGTAGTATTTTTAAATATATAATTTGTTTCAGTGAACAATTTTACAATGAAGTATCACCACACAGCGTCTAATTTACTTAACAACTACAAGTTTACAATGCTGGCCATTGTCATCTGGACAGGCGGGGTGGTGGGGTATATGATGACTAAAGGCAATGTAAAAATTTTAACACTTGTATAATGCAACTGAATAATTAATATTGTTTTCATCAAAGGAAATATTCCCCTGCCAATACATTAATATTCTTCCTATCCCTAACTCAGAATGTAAAGAAAAACTTATAACTGACATAATCAAGTGTACACTCCTCGCAGCTAGCACTTCCTACGAACAAAACAAGCACATGTTGACGATCAAAAATTAAAATTTATTGTTATATTTTGTGCTTCAAAGGAAGTTTAACAAAAGTATTATTTTTTGCTTCCTAGCAAAGATGTCAAGAACTTCTTCAGGCTTCATTGCGGACGTGATACCCTGGTGGATATGCAGCAAAGCCAGCCCATTTAGCCGATCCTCGGTCATTGTGCTCCGTAGATAGGTTTTCAGGCGACGCAATGTTGAAAAGGAGCGCTCCACTGTGTTCGTTGTAACCGGCAGGACACATAAGAGTTGAAACAGAACTCTAATGTATGGTAGTGCAGAAGCCTGTTTGTAGCCTTCCGCAGGAGACTTTGGGAACTTTTGTGAAGGGTCTGATTTCCATATCTGCTTCCAAACTCGTAACTCTCCTTTTAAAACTGAAAAACAGGGTAAATCGTCCCTGTATGGCTCTGCACCTTGCAGAACTTCGTCTTCAAAACCATCACTAACCTCTGGTGACAGCAGCTTTTGAATCTGTCCAACTCTTTGAAGCTCCGATTTTGGAAAACCTGGAAGAAAGTTCATTGATAATGAAGTCCGTGAAAGGAAGGTACACTGCAGTGCGATAGTATTATTCAACTGTTTGTGAATTGAAGTTTGATCTGTTGTTCTGCGGGTTGGTTGTTCTTGGCTTATTGATTTGTGTCCCCATTTCCATTGCCAATTTTTCGGACTCTTTGAATATTTTCTTGAATGTGCCAGTGCTTTTGTAACGTTGCTCTCTTAGACTTGCTAATGCTGCTTCCACGAGCTTTATTTCTTCCAGTACATCCATATACTCTGCCTGTAACTTCTGAGCTAAGGGCAGAGTTAGTCCAGAAATCTCATCCAGAACCACCACACTGACAAGGATCTGTATAGCATGACGGAATGAAAACGCACTGCTTCCTCTGCTATACTGGAGAATATGCTCCTTTGTACTCGTAAGCAGAAAGGAAATTTTGTAATGTTTTCAAAAATGTGTTATTTTAGGTAGTGTATTTTATGGTATTCTGGGAGGGGCACTTGCCCCTGTGCCCCTCCCCTAAATCCGCCACTGTATACAATACACAGTATGTTACTGAATATCACGTACATACTCCGGGAGGTATTAGCAGGAGAATATGTGTACGACCTATAGCCTAAGGCCTTTCCTTACGGGTGTACACGCCCTTAAGGGGACTATGTAGCTGCGCGTCCAAGGTCACGAAGCGAGGGAGCGATATGGGCGACACTAACACGCACGCCTAGTGCCTCATCGCTCCTACGCGCAAGGCGTCCAGTGTTTCCGTCGTAACGCTTTACTGTGTAAATTATATCCGTAACAGTGCAATTTTATTACACGTGATGAAAGTCCACAGATCAAACTACCTGCGTATAGTCATACTCCTCTCTTACCGCTTAAAGAAACTGCATAGGCAAGCTTTAAAAATGCGATATTTGACCATTTTCACGATTTTTTTCCGCCATAAATACACTTAATATGATAAAAGAAAAAAGATAGCGATATAGATAATCGTTTTTTATCCTTTCTGACTACAATCGTATTTCCAGAACTTTTATTTACCGACATACGCGTTTAGGCGCAAACAGCGATTTCACAAAAAACGTTTAGTACATAGGACTCTTAAAAGTGAAGGTAAAAACCATGTTTATTGCAATTAAAACGTGAATTATCTGAGCTTAATCTCGAGTTTCGATGTAATGTGTTATCAACAAAGACGTGCAATCCACGACATATTGGTTTACGGATGTCAAACCCGTCGAAAGGAAAATAAGGGTTGACACATCACTTGTGCATTGAAAAATAATGAAACCCTCCAGTGCTACCTCTGCATTACATCATGTGTTTGAGTGTTGCCTACGTCGCAGGCATAACAGCCATTTCTCGAAAATCGTGGGGTTTAGCGTAATAAAACAAAGCAACTCCCCCCCCCCCCTAAATTATCCACACTGCTTACATCAGCAGCTAAATCCTGACATATTTTAGAGAGCCACGTTTTTTCATGCACTAATGGGATGCTAACCCTTATTTTCTCATGGACGGGGTTGACGTCGGTAAATTAATTCATCATGGATTACACATCTTTGTTTGATAACACACTACACTGAAACTCTGAGATTAAGCTCAGCGACTGCATGATTTATTTGCAATAAACACGGATTTTACGTTTTATCTCCACTTTTAAGTGCACGTACACCATTAAAGAAATGACTTAGGCTATATGTCGTATATATATTGTTACAATTTCTGTTTCTAGAAATTAAGTGGGCTATACCAAGTTTGTTAAGGGATGGAAGTCTTAATAAAATAAAATAATTAGTTATAATTTACTTATTTTATTTACAATAACTACATCAAAATTCTCTGAACTCAACTTCTCACAATACATAGATATCACTAACTGTTCGCAATTTATACCAATTAATAAAATTTATAATAACCGCAAAGAAATCAATGGAATTAAATAATTAAAGATCACTCCCAATAGACAGTGTATCAACCTATTCAATTATTTCAAAATTTATGCGTCCATATTTGACAGTTCGAATATTTACAATAAAATCTGTATTACACTTCCATTCAGTCCCTCCTCACCTCCAGTCGCAATGTTCTAGAGTCCTTCAAACGCCCTCAAGCACAGTAGGCTTCACCCGTCTGTTTCACACCCTTTCGTCCATTCAAAACACGAACACCTCACTCGCCGTCGTCCCGCAATCTCCAGTCGTCGTCCACACTTCACTTGACTCGCGCACACTCGGCCAGGCGGCCTCCATCAAAGACTCCCGGCCGCTGGGTTGCGGCAGTATATATAGTGTCTTAGGCCGCCACCTAGAATATTCCCCAACTCGCGTGATGCGCCGCGGAGGGCTGAGGCGCCAGCCAATCTCACCAGAACATTCTTGCGTCGTCGCCAAACGTATTGGAAACTCTAGCATGCTAGAGAGGAGGTATGTAACGCCAGCAAGTCTCGCCGCTGTCGGCATTCACAGGATTCTAAGTAGAGGGGGGGGGAGGGGTCCAGGAGGCCGCGAGGGCATTGTTCCAGAAAGAGGAGAGGGCGAGGTGGGTCTCCGATTAGGATACGGCATGGGGCAGCTGAGTCGGCACCAGCTGCAGCACGTAACAATATGTATATTTCGCTCCTAATTTTTTGCGCGGAGTCATCTCCCGAGTTTGTCGGTGATTTTTAGTAATACATTGTAAACAGCAAAATAGAAGTCCTCCCTCATTTATGTCCAGTACTTCCCTAAACCACTGATAAAAACTAAGTAGTTTGTACACAGCATTAAAAGGGAGTGATTACTGATAAGCACGTTGTTTGATCGTATAGACTGTTAACGGTAAAATGAACACTTTTGAAAGCCCTGCTTCAGATCTACTTGTATGTACATCGCGTATTTTTCCGCTTTATATAAAATTAACATTGCCATGGGCCTCATCACTTTATTCATGTGTGTCGGTCAGGTGAAACTGTGGAATTATTAGAAAAGTAAATATGTTGAGAAAAGTTAGCTTACAAGTACGCGTACAGTCTCTCTTCGCCCTGGCACAATTCTCTACGCAAGACCGTTTTCACCCGCCCGCCATGGAAAAGTATTGATCGGACAACGTGTGCTGAAATTAATCTGAGAAAAAAATGGACAAAATACGCTCTAAAACTTACTTTGATACTCAAGAACACTTACAATTATGTTGACGGATGTCCACGTTGATGGAGTTTTGGCTCGTAGTAGTATCATTACCGCACAAATAAAAGTTCTTGGTCGGACATGCACGGACCGCGTTAATGTCCCCGTATAAACTGGCGAAGCGCGGGGTGCCTGGCGAGAGTTGACGCCGGCTTCCACCAGATGTCAGCAGTGTTCCTTCTTCGACGCACTGCGGAAGACACGTGCCCGGCCCGCGCACTTTTGAATGGCTAAATTTCAATTGCACAGACGTGACGTCATAGAAAATGCACCGGACTATTCTTTAATGTTGTTGATTTCTGGGTACCCCGATAGGGATAGATGAGTGACTAGTTTTTTCGACACTGGCTCGCTATTGGTGGATGATTGTACCTACCCCCATGCTCGATTTCTGTATATAAGCAGTTCTAAAACCTGGTTACGCGGTCAGACGCTTGGATGCGAGGGAAGTCTCCCCAGATAACAGGTCAGGTAATTTCGGGGGGGGGGGGGGAAAGTAAAACCTTTAAGGATATGCAGGAACGTCACTTTGATGCTCTAATTTTAATTTAAAGTCAGGATAATTTTTGGATAACATGAGCAGGATAAGTACTTTCTGCACAGTATAATAGGAATCGCTTCCATCTTTCTAATAAGAAATATGAGAGGAAGAACCTTATTTTTGTTCCATGTCGTAAATAATTTTTTAATGTTCCCAGGAATGATACTTTTCATGTCGTCAGTTCTCTGCCATTGTTGGGCTGATCATAGTCTTGTTTCGCCCACCGTTTTGGAAACAGGCTGTTTGGGAAGATTAATTGGCCTATGCCAGAGCGTAAAAGCCAGAGATTTTGCTCTGCATTAATTTGAAAATAGTGGTGGATTTACATTTGTGAATAGTGACTGGTGTATTTGAAGTAAAATAAAGTTACCATAAAACTACCCGTGAATGGCCATGGCAGATCTCAGCTGGCCAGGGAGATATAAATGTTGTACTCAGCCAAAGATAAAACTTTAAGTGGCTGTAAATTTCATGGCTAGGGAAAGTCATGATTGGAAATACAGTACGAGTCATATTTACCTTTTTAATAATTTGATGTGAATTTCAATTGTGGTTTCCTTTGGCTTAACACTTGGGTTATACTATATGGGCAATCTTTGTAAATGTTTTTAAACAATTTTTGCGAGAAAAAGCTAAAGACAAAAATATATTTAAAGAGTCCGTGTGGGACAAAATATTTTTATAGAAATATTATTGTAAACTATTTGTTTGCTCAAAAATTTGAAAATGGAATATTGTTCTGACCATTTTGGATCTGTGTAAAGAAAATTAATGAAATGAAAAATATAATGCAATATTAAAATCATTACGAACATATTTATCTTTCTATTTGGTAGTGTAGTGTTAACCTTATGAAATCTAATGCAGATTTTGGGAGTATATTTTCAGCTCCATTGACCATGCTTATAATACTCTATGCCTCTTTTCTTCTATCACACTTGTTTTTAAACATACTTTTTTTTTTTTTTTTTTTTTTTGGGCCTCAATGTTACAAATCTGGCTCATCTGTACACTTAGATGCTTAAAAAAAGAAAAAAGAAAGCGAAAGGAATAATTTATGTTTATATAAATAGTCATCTAACGCTTTATATGTGACGTTAAGATATGGAACTAATTTCCATCCATCATTTCCAACTTTACTGTGCGCATGCCACTCGGTGTGCCCTTTATGCAGGCAGAGGTAGTGACTTTTTTCATAGGTTGGCTTCAAAAGTGCTCACTTTATCGTGAACAACCTTTATGTGTGCGTGTGCTTGTGCGTGCCGGTACAGCATTTTCTGGTACTCTACACATACTTTCAGAGGTCTAAGCAAATTTGGTCCTGTGCTACATTCGCAATAAACCTGTCGCTCATCTCCGTACTTTTACGGGCGTGTAACAGGAAACGAATTAGGCTAATTGTCATGCATGCACTTTTCGTTTACATTTATCTGAGGAATCAGGAGACGGAGTTTGACAGTGATTTTTGTGAACGTTCTGTACAGTCTTTACAAGTTGTAGCAGTACAGTTGGTAAATTTTATATAATAATAGCTGCTACCCGCGGCTTCAACCGCGTGAAAAAATCAAACCTTAATTATAATAAAGTGCTCTATCTGAAATGGTTGGTGGCCATTTTTATATATTCCCTAAAAAACTGTTGATTTTTCCGGCATGAAAAGTACCCTATGTGCTAATCCAGATTATAATCTACCCCTGTACCAAATTTCATCCAGATCCGTCGAGCCGTTACGACGTGATTGAGTAACAAACAAACCTACTAACTTTCACATTTGTAATATTAAGATCAAATCTGACACAGTATTATATTTTACTCTAATATTCGGGCTGTTTGAAATATATTAAAAAAAAAAAAATGGGGTTTGGCTGTGTTAGGGACACGGCAGTTTGTTTTGCAAGAATGCGTCTACATTGACACGCTCGGACGCCTTGATGGTTCTTTTACGTTCCCGACACCGCTTCACGAGATCATATGGGGTTTTATGGGTATCACTGGATTGCTTTTGAGATGCTCTTTCCAACCGTATACGATTTATGTATTTAGACTTGGCTTTTTGACGAGTATAGGCCGACAGTGTGTTAAGTTTTCTTAATTTTTTTACATTAAACTCATACAATTTCACGATAACCACGCCACACAAATGTCTTTATACACGCAATCGATTTATCTTGACGAGAGCTGTCGATTGAAACTTAGACGAGTGTTGTCGTAGCTTCTCCTAGTTAAAAGTTATATTTTACTACGCGGAAGTTATGAGAGCGCGGCGAAACGAACTCCCCCCCCCCCCCCTCCATCCCATCACCTCTTCTCCCGCCGCGCTCGATGCTTCGCAGCCCTCACTCAACGGGACATATTCTTTGATCTTTTGGCAATGGAGTGGTGTAATTGAGTTTTGAATGTAGACTATAAATTCGGAGCTGCAATGCGAAACTGTATCCCCCGATTTAGTTGTTATCGGATTTCCTGGATTGTATCTCACTATGGTCGCAAATTTAAAGACGCGTTCACGTCAAAATGTACAGGTACTTATGTGGCGGCAACGCCACGTAACAAAGGGAAACAGACCGGGAACTGCTGGGGAAAGTGTCTTACGGCAGCTGCGATCCCGTCCACGGTGTCTGCTTTAATGGACGTGGCCTCCGCTTGATTGAGGCTCACGCGCGTCGGCAGAAGACAGATGTTCCCTGCGCACGCGCGGAGATGCCACAGCGCGAAATTAGACGAGCTAGGAGGACGCCAGTGGTCGGCGCGTGGTCGGTTCTTCCTAAAGTGCATCCGCGTTCGGCTTACAAATATTGGCTCGCTGTTCTCTTTTAGCTCTTGAATTCGACCGACAAACTTTGCCTGTAGGTTAACCACGAAAACTTATATACAACCTATGGTCTAAAGAGAATACCAAGGGTGGTACACTCGTTTGTTAGAGATGATATTTGAGATGGGAAACTGATTGTCTGGATAGTGTTTAACTGAACAAAGATCTTCAAACACCACAATATTTGTCGCCATCATCTAATTATTTCATGTAAATAATCACTTACTACCCCAATTTCGAAGTAGCAACCATGTCGTGGTAGTACATTCGGGATTTAAATTATGGATTATTAATCCTGATTTCACATTTAATAACAATGCCACCTTGTGTAATTACCCTAAACCTAACCGTTTTTGAGTAATTCGTGTTTTACTTTCAAAATAATATTTACCGATGCCTGGCAGGTGGAACACGCACAATAGCCAGTAACACACTTTTGCGGCTATTAAAGAGAAGGGGGAAGATTCCAGCGAGATGTACATTACAGTGGTACTGTAATAAACTTTTTCTTCTACTACAACTTCAAAAATGTGTACTTCCCTTAGAACTAATCTTACATCATATGCGTATGTATGTTTTAATTTTTTTTTTCGTGATTAACCTACACCCGAAGTTTGTTGGTCGAATTTAGATACATCCTGGATAAACATATTAGCCGTTATGTGGTAACTAATATATAGTCCATTCGCGATCACGTCACAATTTTCTGAAGCCCTCGTGCAAGCAAAGATTAACAAAGTTCTAGAAAATCACACAAAAGAGACAACACACCGCATTCGTACGCACTCAGTTTAGTAATATACGCCATAAGAACTATTTCTTACTAGGCATTACTAACACGCCTATTTTCTCGCTCTTTCGAATCTTATTAGTCATAAATGAAATATTATAATTTTGACGTGAGTACGTTTTTAAGTTTGCAACCATAGAGGGAGGCAATCCAGAAAATCCGATGATAACAAAATCGAGGGATACAGTTTGTCATTGCAGCTCCGAATCTATCGTCTACGTTCAAAATTCGATTACGCCACTCGATTGCCAAAGTATCAAAGAATATGTTACGTTGAGTGAGGACTGCAAAATATCACGGGGGGGGGGGGGGGGGGAAAGGAAATTTTGAGTTCGTTTCACCGCGTCTCATAACTTTTGCGTAGTATAACTTTTGACTAGGAGAAGCTACGACTCTCGTTTAGGTTTCAATCGACAGCTCTCATCAAGATCAATCGATTATGTGTATAAAAACATTTGTGTGGCGTAGTTATGGTAAAATTGTATGAGTTTAATGTAAAAAATTAAGAAAACTTAACGCAATGTCGGCCTATACTCATCAAAAAGCCAAGTCAAAATACAGAAATGGTATACGATTGGAAAAAGCATCTCAAAATAAATTCAGTGATACCTGTAAAGTGTGAAGAGACCACGAATAGAATGTATGGAATGTGCATTTCCTGGACGTGGTCCGAATAGTTTTATAGACTAAAAAGCAGGACGCTGGATAGTTATATGTACGTGTAAACAATCAGCGTTTGTAAGGACCGAGAATACACTATATTGGTGAGCTCTCGGCCTTCCTTTTTTAAGATTAGTTTTTGAGCCAAATTATCCTTCTATACCGTTCTCAAATAGTTTTGCAGGCTACCTTCGGCTTAATAGCTGGTTGGTATGCTTACACTCTAAATTACGGGATATAATGTTTCGCACCCGCGGTACACTTCTTTCTGTCTCAAAAACCACTGTGCTGTTCAAAGATGAAGTATTGTGTTCTTGAACCGAATAAGAAGTTATGAATGTGTGTAGCTTAATAGGCTATGACATATAGCATTATTTCTGTAGTTCGATGGAAATTGATTTGAATAAAATCCAGCGTTACACTGTGTAACGTGGCGACCTTCCAGGTATTACACTCTAAATTCGAATCAGTGGAAAACCACTGATTCGCAGTGAAAATGGCCCCACTTTGAATCTGTGAAATAGTTCACATCACTAATCAATCAGCGTAATTTTTCCACTGAAACAGTGTTTTTTCACTGATGTTAAGTGGAGCCATTTTCACGAATCATTGGCTTTCCACTGTTTTGAATTTAGTGTATATTGTTTTTCGTTTTGGATTGTTTGGGTGTGTGACAATAAATTAACATAATTTTTAATTAATATTTTATTATATGATTTAAGCAAAAAACAGTGTAATTTTGCTAATGTCACGAGTTTGTTGATGTAGAAATTATTTATATGTTATTGCTATTGTTATTATTAACTTATCCTTAGAAAGTATATGTAAAGTATTGTAAATTTTCAATCACGTAAAATTTAATACAAGTGTCCTGATTGTCTCTCGTCTCGTCATTGCTGATTGGAGGAGAAATGTGGCTTGGTCAGACGACAGCCAATCAGAGAGCAAATAACAAAAAGTATGATGCTGAATTTGGAATCGAATTTTTTTCTGTAACAAATACCGTAACCACCGACGAGAATAGACGCGTGAGTTGAAGATTGAAAAGTTTAACGTGCGTGGGTAGCACCCGTGGCTTAATTATTTATAACTAGTTGGGATTTAACTTGGTCTTCTATTAAATGTAATTATTTTCCGCCCACGTACATAGCCATTAGGGTGTAGGCAGCTTAAAGTTTGCATCCTTCGTATATTTATACGCAAGCAGTTCATCTATAACTGCTGTAAGATTTTTTTTAAATTTCTTCCTCGGTAACGTAAATAGAGTATGCTTGTCTAATTTGTTGGAGAAGAACGAATCAATAAAAAAGAGGAAAAAGGAATTTCGGACTTCTATTTCTACTGAAATGTTTCAACTGTACAGTCTCAGTCCTCTGTGTTGACGTACTATAAAATACGACGAAAACACCCGTGTGGGAAAAATAAACATAAGAAGTAAAATTTCTTAACGAAATTTTATACACCAAAACTGCTAAAAAAAATAATTATAATTGCGTAACCTAGGAATCGAAAATGAACAAATATGAAATATAAATATCACAAGAGAAGACTGAAAGACAAATTCACAACAAACAAACAAAAATTAAATGCGGTATCCGGTCAGAGCACAAATATAGGCCTACATCGGAAGGATATATTAACAGTACACATGAACACTTGACCACATTACGATATTGGGGAGACATCAATTTCAGGATCAAAATAATAGAATACAGTTAGTAAGACCCATAAAAATTGTTAGTAAACGGTACAGAACAAAAACGACAACACAACTACAAAAACAAAGACGGATAGCGACGGACTATAAAAAAATCAAAAAACTCGTTTTTGATGACGAAGTTTCGGGGACCTACAATCTGTTAACTTTATATGTGATAACTGACCACAATGTAATGACATATTGTTATAAACGTACTCGTAGCGAGGGAACCAAGGGAAATCTCCTACAGAAATGAATGGAGGAGAAACCTCAGTCAACCAACCCACTTGCCATCGACAACGTTCGCTTCGTTTCCGATATGCGAAAATCGTTTCAGGCTTCCATTAGGTTACTTGAGAAGCGTACTTTTAACGGGTTCTCGCGTTTATTAATCGACGGACATGGTTAATAAAGATCAGGGTCTTGCAGATTACTGACATCCCTGATCGTTAGCAGGCAGTGAAACGGCGCCCCTGTCTCCGAACGTGCTACGTAGTTACAAGCGCCACCCGCGTAGGCGAATCGTTAAAGACTGTTTAAGTTAAAGTGAGCTCAAGTGAGCTCAAAACAACCTTACAAGAAAGTCACTGTTCCTACCCTGCATATATTTTAATGGGCGCACTGGGTGACATGCGCCCACTGTAAAGTTGGTAACGATGGATGGAAAGTAGTTCTATATCTTGACGTAGAATAAAAAGTGTTAGGTAACCATTTGTGGTAACTAATATTTTTTCTTTGGCTTTGTTTTTTTTTAATGCGTCAAAGTGTAAAAATGAACAAATTTGTAAAACATTTACTTCTCTAATAAGTTCACAGTTTGACTTGACCAACGCATGAATAAAGTGACGAAGCCCATGTTAATGTTAATTTTACATAGACTTCAGAGGAAGAATACACAACGTACGCACAAGTAGATCTCAAGCAGAGCTTTCAAAAGAGTTAATTTTACCGTGAACAGCCTATAATAATTGTTGCGACACCATCTTCTTCGCTTCCCTCCTCACGTATAAATCGCAGACTTGGTGCTGGCTGAAACTAGGCACGCCCCAACCGACCACCGCAATTTCCAGTTCTTCTTATCCTGTCCCCGTGTTATTTCATTATCGAGCTGAAGTTTCATTAAAGCAGTACTGTAATTTCGGCTTTTACCTCCCCGCCAATTATCCTTTTGAGTATTTACGATAAAGCTCCTGAGGTGAGTTCAGTACCCTTCCAAAAAATTATTTTCTTGTAGAAAAGCTAACCGGTTATTATAGGCTGTTCACGTTTAAGAGTGAAGAGATTTGGGGGGCTCTTAACAGCGAGGTCTTGAGAGCCGATGCGGGTGATTGGAGTGAATATAGGGCGGCGCCGGAATGAAGGGGTGGGAGTAACTGGAGACCCCCGAGAAAATTCGCCGACCAGCGGCATCGTCCTGCATGATTCCCATTGCGAAAATACGACGACCCGGCCGGGGATTGAACCTGGTTCGCCTTGGTGGGAGGCGTGCGTGCTAACCGATTAGACACCGCGGTCGTTGTTCACGGTAAAGTGAGCACTTTTGAGGCCCTAGTTACTTTCTAATTGCAGCTATGTTTTATCCATTAACCACATTTTAACATAAATATAGCCACGTAAGTAATAAACACAGTGTGTATATTCCACTGCACTCGGAATTTAACGTCTAAGGCTACAATAAATTATATTGATTAACTATTAATCCAAATGAGAGGGCTTTCAAAAGTGTTCACTTTACCGTGAATAGCCTATATGTGAGAGGCGAATATGCTGAAAGCTAAGTTATGCTCTACGTCTGGACGCCAGTTTTGCTATTATTGCTCGCCAGGAATTGCAATTTGGCGTGCATTTTACTTGCAGATGATAATGAAACCCGGGAAAAGTTGCGGTGATCTAAACAGTGGCTCGTCTACGACAGGATGGGTATTTCTGCGATGGTCTGCCGTTGCCTTATGCGACACGAAAGTGAAATATCTACACAACTCCTATTCAACTCGAATAGTGCGTATTTGAAAAGAACAGTAACGAATATAGATATAAAATTAACTTTGAAATATATACTCGCCGTTTCCGTTATGATAAAAAGGCCTGTAGTGCACACGTTGATTGTATTAAGTTTCTAAGGTGCATAAACGTGCGCTGAGGTAGGTGCAGCTGCTTCCCCACTGCATCATGTCGCTAGGAAAATAAATACGAATGTTTCCAATTTCGTATTTTTATTAGACTGCCGCGTGTTTGAAACGGCCACTAAATTAAAAATAGGTTTGGTGTAGTGTAGGTAAACTATTTGTGATGAAAATGTTTTAACTCTATTCTAACTAGCAATTTTTTAATTTTGTAAAAAATGGGTTTTCATTTTGTAGTTTCCACCTCCCCATTACCTAACCCTGTACACGCTTATGCTCAATTGCCGTCATGTTATGTGCGGAAGTAGAATATAATAGCAGAGTCTGTCGCAAGAGAGTATGGCGGCGGAGCTCGAAGCTTTTTATGCTCTGTCATTCCGGTCGGGCGGCGGTCATTTTGTCCGCCCTGTTTGATGTCGATGACTTTGACCTTGATCCCGGTGACTTTAACCTTAAACACAAAACATCGCAAAATTTCCAAACATGTATTATAAAATGTTAAAAAAAACTTTCCAAAATTTAGTAAATAATAATTAAAATTTATAACACATTTATTAAAATCTTGAATGTACGGGCGGGCATAAGGGGATGGAGGAATAATTGCCAGGCACCGACCAGCAGCCATATTGTGATGTCACCTGACCGCCATATTGGATCTGGGTGATCTCGACTTTCACCTCGTGCTAACGCCCTTGACCCCGTGCCCATAAGGACCTTATTCATAGTCAGAGCTTCGTCCAAGGATGACCCAGAGATGATCTTCCTCGGAGTTGTTCTGAGGTTAGTCAAGACTAAGGGTGGACTAACTACATCGTATTCCTAAATCCCGACCAGAGTAGGACTAACTTTAGTCGAAGGATCATGGACGTACACTGTTAAGTTTACTTCGTCACTAGGAAGCGCAAAATACAATATAACTTATTTATAAAAAACTGTTTTCTTATTAAATTTAATAGTAATAATAATTTAATAGTAATAATCTTAATGTATGTAACAAGAAAGAGATACTGTGTGTTGAATTGAAAATAAAAGTGGACGTTTTGTAAATATAAGTATATTTTACACAGCATCTTTGGAATAGAAAAAATGTATATAAAATATCTTGGCCCTATATTTGGTTTTGTTTATTTCCATTTAAAAGTGATGCTCTCGTTAATGTGCTTCGTCATTTTTGCGTGCTTGTATAAACAAATCACATTATTCATTACATTAACGTCACTTTATTCATTTTAACCGTGTTTTATCACTCTATCATATATGGCAATACTGCAGAATGAAGAACGATAAGATTAATATACTAATATCTGATTATTCCAGTATTGATTTGTTAAATTTTTGTAGCACATCTCTGCGCACTGGTAATATGGGTTAGTTTCATTTTATTACGCCAATACTGTTTTTATAATGATGTTAAATGTGTTTTGTAATGTTAAATTCATTACAAAAATACATTATAAACTGGTTAAAGTTCTATCTCCCAGAAAATATTTGAACCTGCATTCTTCTGTTCTTTAGCCCGTTATGTTAACATTAAGCTATCATTACATTTTGGTTCAAAATGTACACTTTTAATATATATATATAATATCTAATGTTAGATTTGTATTAAAATTCTCCTTGAGTGTATTAATATCACGTCTCCTAAGAATCTGTCTTCTGAGAAGGCATTTGATTGACACGAAAATAGAAAGGCATTGCTGTAGCTAAAAACTGATGTATTATTATGCTTATAAGGTATATTTCCTTTGAATAATTATTTACGGAACATTCCATGCATTTGGTCGGCATATTTTTGTATACTGATTGGCAGAATCTGCCTTAAACGTAACTTTTATTTTCGTAAACTTTATCTAGCTTTCACTGCCATGTAATATTAACGAAACTGTCGTTTTTTTTTATGTTCGCCACATTTATTTTTGACCTTAATACTTCGTTAATCCTACGCTCAGTCCGGACTAAAAGTTAGGGCGTACTAATGCAAGATGATCCTCGGACTAGCAATAAAAATGCTCTCTGCATGCTAAAAATTTATGAATAAAATTAAAATAAATACATTAAAATATTTATTACCTCGAAAGTTCGGGAATATGGGGATGGGGGACCGGAGCTAACCAGCTGCCATATTATGACATCACCCGACTGCCATATTGGTTCTGAGTGAACTTGACCTTGACCTCAAGCCCACGATCTTGACCCCGTGGCCGTGACCTTAGATGATCTTAAACCCAAATAATTGCAAAATTCCGAAATACCCAGAAAAAGTTCTAAGAACTAAAAATTCTACAAAAACCAAAATAATAAAAAAAAGTAGAACATTTTCGAAAAAAAAAAAAAAATTGTGGACTTGCATATAGGAGGTTCGAAGTTCGATGGCGGATGGAGTGACCAAGCTCCCGGAACAAAGGCTAGCAGACAATTGACCCCACACCACGGTATTTTTATAGGTTAATATGTCACACCCCTCTCCCTTCAATGAATAATTTAACTGATTAGTCAGGTCCTCTATATCCCCTCCATCCCCACCACACATATTTATTGGCTCCCTTCTAACATCTCATTGGCTTTAAATCACACCACCTCCCCTGCCCCCTGCAAATTTTTATTAATAGATTTTTCAATCTTTCCATTTAATATTTCGATCAATCTCGCTATCTTTCAATCAATATTTCGATCAATCTCGCAGTTTTTCCATCAATCTACCAATCTTTCCACCAATCTACCAATCTTTTCATCAATCTTCCAATATTTCCAGCAACTTTCTATCAATCTTTCGCTCAATTGCAATTTTTCCATCAACCTTCCCATCAGTCTCTCAATCCTTCCATCAACCTTTCCATCAGTCTCCCAATCCTTCCATCAACCTTTCCATCAGTCTCTCAATCCTTCCATCAACTTTTCCAACAGTCTCTCAATCCTTCCATTCACTTTTACATCAGTCTCTCAATCGTCCCATCAACTTTTCCATAAGTTGCTCAATCCTTCCATCATCCTTCCGTCCAACCATTCAATTAATTTCGTAATATTGCCATCAAACTTTAAATCTTTCCATCGATCTTTCTATCAATCTCGCAATCTTTCTATCAGTGTTTCAATCTTTCGATCAATCTCGCAATCCTCTCATCAGTCTTTCGATTAATCATCAATTCGTTTTTAATCCATCGTTTTTATCGCGTGTCCCCATTCATACATATAAAAATACCATTCAATTACCATCTGTCTACACACATTTATACTTGACGACTGCATTAGTGTTCTATATGCATTACATTCTCGATGCATTTTATACTTAAAAGTATTCATTAATATTCTGTATGTTGATGTGTATTTTAGTAAAACGAGTGCTCAAAAAGCCACTTAAAATTTATGAGGGAAGAAAGGATACGACACACAAAATAAAGAAAAAAACTAATAATTTTATTTAAAAAAAATTATTATTTTGCTTCTTACAGTATCAGAAGAATGTAGCTCATCACATCATGTGATATAACCTCTGTCCCTCAGTTCACTAATTATTGAAGATACCATGTTAATGTGCAAGAAATCTGCTGTAAAGCAATCAAATGTCTGGAGTCTATCAACAAGTTCGTTCGGGTTTTCGGGGAAATATGTAGCCAGTGTTCTCAGCATCTTCTGCCTTCTTCATGCCGCTCGTTGCAACCAATTGGTGGAGGGGTGTGTCAGAGCATCGATAAAATCGCCATCGTCTTCAGCATCAACACTGTGCTCATAATCATATTCACTCGTGTTGCCTTCATAGTCATCATCAACTTCTGTATTGTAGTCTATATTAAATTAACTCTTCTTTATAGCAGGAGTTGCATGGTCATCGACAATACATATAGAGCTGATGGTCGTTAAGCTTAAAGTTCATAGATTTGACCCGAAAGTCTTACAAGTGTACATTTAAAGCGAACTGACTGTACTGCACGACGCACGACGCAGGTCACTCATTCCGTATTTAGCATCAACTGTCTTAATCATAATCGCCTATGGAATCAGTATCCATCGATGCACTTTGCTTTCTAAGCATGCAATACCAAAACTACAGGGCCGATTCTTATAATTCTTTCACTGTTAGAAAGCTACATTCTTCCAGGTGGACATAGGCTATGTTTAATTTTAAAAAATCCTTGAGAAATTTTAAAATTTGTAAACCAAGTCTGAGAAAAATTGCTACTGGGCTACTTTCTAAGCATGTTCTACCAAAACCATTAAAGATAAATTGAAATAATGTTACAAGAAAATGTCGCAAGTTGTCTCAATTAGTCGCAGGTAGTCGCGGGTAGACACGGGTAGTCGCAGGTAGTCGCAGAAAGTCACGGGTAGTCGCAGATATTGGTGGTGATAAATAGCAAATTAATATCAGCGTCATACGTATGGGTCACATTGATATCGAAAATGTTTCATGCGCAAAATTGCGATAGATTGATCTACACTGTTCATCCGTACCGAAGTTGCGATATCTCAGAAATACTATTTTATAATCGATATATCGCCATACCGCACAGCGTGTATGTGTGTGTGTGAGCGTGCATCATTGGTCAGTACTACATGAAGCTGGTGAATAATCTTTTCCCGGGTTGTACGCGCTTTGCCAATGTGACATCTGAAATCCTGTAATATTGCCTTTGTTCTTAAAGTGTTATTTCATGAACGGCTAGGTTGATTCCGGACAAAGTTACAACTCTAAATTTTATGTAGAACTAATCGAATTGCATTTCGCAAACAGTAGGAGACGATTGGCTTTCTAATATTACTTGTCAACCAGCCGCACAAAAAGTTTCGGTAGGTACTGAATATCTGAGAGCAAGTTTTCGGACACGCGTCACGATGATTCATAAGTGTTCATTCATTTGTGTAAGTCGAAGTTAATTATTGTTGTGCACGCTCAGGCAATTTCTTCCGCAGCCATACACATAACATATAATTACAGTAGGACTAAGCTTGAGGGATAACTGATGTTGTAGTCTTGCTTGCAGTTTATGACTGCCTCCGGTTAGAGAAATGTAAGCTCGTGATTTATTTATCTGCGTGCCAGTTACTTTAGACGAATAAATGTGAGTAATACATTACGGGAGGTGTGCTACCGCGTTTTTCGGCTCAACCGGCGCTGACGAGACACTTAAATACCGGCTGGTCTTTGGTGGTGTTTGCCACTTACACCCTGACAATGGTAAATAGAGGGCGTACTCGATGTTTCTTTCCAATGTAGCTCTGATTTTTTCCCCCTATTTATCGCAAGAGGGAAGGGGGGAGGGAGCGTTCATTCGCCGTTACTGCTATAATCTATTCATGGTTACTTCAGCCTTTTCTGAAGCTCTGCTAAAGTTCTACTTCCATGATATTCCTCCGCCTCGGGCAAACTAAGCTTAACTAAGCCTGGAGAATTACACCAGAGGAACAACGCACCACGTTCGTGCGCACCAAGTATAACAGCATTTTCTATAAGAACTATTTCTTACCAGCCGCTACCAACATACCTATTTTATCCCTGTTTTTATTCAAATTATTTATAAATGAAGCATTATAATTTACAGATAGGATATTAATACAATTTCAGTTTAACAGGAAAAAAAATAACATTTATGAACACAAGTATAAAACGCTTGTGATATATAGCGTATTTAGAAAACAACTAAACACATCATACAAGGGGAGATTTTTTAAAGGTTTGATTTAAAAAAGGCCGAAGAAACCGTGCATGCACTGTTACAATTTCTCTCTCTAGAAATTAAGTGGGCTATACCAAGTTCGTTAAGGGATGGAGGTCTTAATTAAATAAAATAATTAAATATAATTTCCTTATTTTATTTACAATAACTACAGCAAAATTCTCTGAACTCAAATTCTCACAATAAATTGAAATCACTTACAGTTCACAATTGACACCAATTAATAAAATGTATAATTACGCAATGTTCTAGAATCCTCCAAGCGCCCTCACGCACATTAGGCTTCACTGGTCGGTTTCACACCCTCTCGTCCATTCAAGCTACGAACACCTCACTCGCCATCGTCCCGCAATCTCCAGTCGTCCACACTTCACTTAGCTCGCGCACACTCGGCCAGACGGCCTTCATCAAAGACTCCCGGCCGCTGGGTTGCGGCAGTATATATAGTGTCTTAGGCCGCCACCTAGAATCTTCTCCAACTCGCGTGATGCGTCACGGAGGGCTAAGGCGCTAGCCAGTCTCACCAGAACATTCTTGCGTCGTCGCTAAACGCATCGGAAACTCTAGCAAACGAGAGGAGGTCTGTAACGCCAGCAAGTCTCGCCGCTGTCGGCATTCACGCGATTCCCAGAAAGGGGAATCAGGAGGTCACGAGCGCATCGTTCCAGGGAGAGGGGAGGGCGAGGTGGGGGTCTGATTACGGCGCGGGGCAACTGAGTCGGCACCAGCTGCAGCACGTAACAGTACTATAGAGATAATGTTATAGTATAACTTTCGCCTTGCAAAATCCAAGCTGTTTATACTATTTTTCTTAATTTCTTATTTTTAATTTGATTTACTTTATTAGAAATAAAAACATACGAATTAAATTCGTATCGAATTGAGGAACATACCTCTGGTAGTTTTCAAACTGCTCTCATAATAATAGTTCGCTGCATCGTGAAATCGCATTTTTCATAGTTTTACTGTTAAATAAGTCTGATTGCTCCACATTCATTCGAAATCCTGTCTGCTGCAAACTGAAAAATCGTGATATTAAAATATAAGTAAAAAAAAAGTGCCATGTGCTGTTGTAACGTGTAAGCCGTCACTCCCTAAAGAGGTATTTAAAAATTATGTTAGTATTTCCTTTTTCTTTCTTGGTGCATTATTTTTCTCTTCACAGTGATTTATGCACTCAGTTTCTGATCGCTTATGATAACATGGGCGTAGCCTAAGCTATTATATACGGGAAACGCCCATTGGCTTGATCCTAGTTAGTAAAGCGGTGTTCAGAGTGAAAAAGATTAACTAAGTATTTTCACATGTTTGTATTAGAGGATGAAACAGGGAAGATGCATTGTCGGGTTATTTATACATTACTATCGCAAAGCCTTATTCTGACGTCACGATGTATGTAATGAATGCAGTATAATCATCACAGACCAACAGGACAGCCATAAACGATTTAAACGAGTCGTTAAATGTCTGTTTTGCACCAGACGCTATACTTGCTACATTTAGCATTCTTGTGCGTTAGATAGACAGGTGGGTTATATGGACATGAGTCATATACAGGTGGGTTAGGTTGATTGGTATGTACGGTGGGTAGTTTAGGTAGATGGAGATAGAGCTCCTATCATAGAAGAAGAAAAGGCGATAGTTTCATTGTTTTTTCCGTGTATACTGGAGTCTTATGTATGTAAATAATAAGGGCTGGTTTGCGCATATTAGCACATGCCTCGTTCCCCGTGAAATACTACGACCAAATGTCGGTTTGGGAGAGCATTTCATTTACGATCGGTAGAGGCAGAAAGAAAATAGAATATTAGGTACGACTTACACTTTATACAGATGTTCAAATTTGTCATATTTTTCTCCCTCAGGGGATGCTAGGAGCCTCGGCGTCTTATGACACTACTGCACTGGTTATAAAGCATTCATTCAAACTCCTGTAATTCTAGTTCTTACAGATGCCAGTATCTATGCGCGCTGTTGTCGAAATCTTTGTTTTACTGTCCTTCCTCAGATAAAACAGCTCGCTGAGTGACTTTGTTCTTGATAAATTGCGAATGGATGACGCTTTGTCACAGAGAGGCGAAAAACTTTTGGTGGAACTGGAACAGTTACTGAAAAAAAGTGGACTGGCAAATCCAATGGTCCAGAGAAAGAACAATTACTTAGAACACAACTTGAATGTTTTTGTATTCTACAGCTTTTCCCGGACTGACAGCGAGTGCTTTTACAGGAATGCTCATCCACCACGAAAGTTCGGCTCAAAGAAATAGAGGTAAAATTACCTTTACTACTTCTCCCCTTGTGTTATTCGCCATTCGTCTGTAAAAGCTTGTGCAAGGCCTGCCATAGCGGCCATTATACCAGCACGTCATTGCATTTGTCGCCTTACGGTCAGATTTATAACCAGTTTTGATAATAGTACATGCCCTATTTTCCATGGCAGGTTCCATGCCAGCTTTCGTACTTGGCCAATCCCATTGAGTTTCAGAGCGCGCTCCCCGTGGCTACTACTTAAACGAGTTGTTAAAGAAACCGAAACGGTCGGCTCTATCTTGATTTTACTGTTCCATGATTGCCTGAAGGGCGTATCTGAGCTCGTGAGGGATGGAGTTCTTAATAAAAATATTAACTAAAAGAAACAAAATTTTATTTCTGATTTATTCACTTTACTACTATGTAAATCAAGAAGTCATGTCTCCCCTTTTGCTCTTTTTATTTCATAGCGAGCGCATTATTTAATGTTTATTTCAGATCTAATTAATGTCCTTAATTGTCCGTGTTGGTTACAGTCAATTAACTCATACCTATTATTACATGTGCTCAGTCGTATCTGTTTCCATAGTTTATAATATCTTTTACTCACGCACTTAGTCCAGCCTGCTAGCCGCGTACTTCGTTTCTTGATACTAGCAGTCACCGACTTTCTTTACCCACTGCTAGTCACGCCGCTCATTCTTCTATCGCTCGGAACTCAGCCACTCATTAATTCATCTACCCCAACTCCAACTGCCGGATCGGAGGCCTGCTGCGAAATTTATAGTCTAGCCCCGACCATCTCGAGGGTTCAACACACCCCGAGTTGCGCTGAGAGAACGAGGTCAGTAATCCAGAGTATTATTCAGATATCGGCCGAAAACAATACGACCAAGAGTCAGCAGCAGAATGCGCTACTACAGAGATGATCTTGTCGGCCCGCTCTGTGTAACTGATACGTTGCCGCTCGCCTGCCGCTATCACATAACTTGTGTATTTTGTACTTTACTTCGCTCGCGTGCCGGGCGCGCCAAGGTCATTGTAGCATGGGAGTGGCGAAGTTTTCTCTCTCAGACCTTCCCAGGGGACGCAAGAGATAAGCTATATCGTTAGAGAGATCACACTGGGCAGGCACTAGAGACGCTGGTTATCTGTTATATAATTTATCGCTCATCAAAGAAGCATCTACATGCAAACACACATAGAATCCTCATGTGGGAGAATAACACTAAACCTGTTCTGTTCATACTGCTGGTCACATATACAGAAACAGATCTATCGAGCCGCATGTGGTTTATTTATATGAAAAGAATCATTTTTTTGCATGCGGGTTTTAGTTCACATGCACGTCGAATCACCCCAAACGAAAAGAACCTGGGGCTGTTTGCATGGCATTTCGGTGTTCCCCCAGGCCCACAATTTAATGGATCCCTTATGCCGGAATCTCACAGTCCCGACCAACACAGCACGACACGACCAAAAACACAACCACGACACATTCCAATGTGATTACTTGAATTTACAGCACGGCCGACACCGCGCTCTCTACAGTTAACCTAACTATTTAGAAGGCGCTGATATGCTACATTAGTTTCAAAGGCGGTGAACAAGAGGGAAATTTGTAATGCACAATGGTGACAAATTGGTATCGCTAATGCATACAAAGGTAAAATTATTATTTTTAAGAGTTAGATACAGTGATTTTCAATTTATTTTTCTTTTAAATTGCATATTTACCATTGTAGGGAAAGCTTGTAATACAATTTCATTTTGCAATGTTGTACATTCAGTGCATCGTGCCGCACGACACGACGAAGAATAGAAATAATTTTTAATCAAAAATTGCTGGTCGGACGACAAAATCGGTCGGGCTTACGACGATCTATCTTGTATTTAATTGGCTGTTTGCCGTCGTGGCGTGCGCGTCAGGGGCTATGTGATTCCGGCATTTGGGTAAGGGATCCACAGAAAGTGAAAGTGGACGCGGCCATATTGGCTTAGTTTCCGAATTCTCACTAGGGATTAGGGATACCGATGCATCTCTTCACGCGTCAACTACGAAGGGATACAGCACTTGCATCCACTGTCACACCCATACATCCTTTAGCTACGAAATTCGCTCATTTGTTTATATTATTGTTTTCACTGATATACATGCAGTGTGGCTTTGTTTGCTTAAGTTGTTAATTTAAATGGACGAAAGCTTTTTTTTTTTTTTTTTTTTTTTTTTTTAACATAAATTGGACTCCCAACATAAAAACCGCAAAAAATTAAAATACTTTTTTAAAATACTGACCACTTCAGCAACTTCACTATGCACATTAATAATTTCGAGAAGTGCATTTGCAATATGTATATGCTCATCAAACACAAACTGTCCTATTAACAACAAATATCGATTTATATTTGCAGCAATAGCCAAGCAGAAATGATAAAACCTCAGCCATAACAAGATTTTCATCTGTTGTAAGCTGTAAGTGTTGACCATGGAGGTAATAAATAATGGAGTGGCAAAAGCCTATCTTCTCGACGTTTATCAAGTGAAGCCGATGTCTTGTCTGCTTCTTTCAACTGAGCATGCGTAGACCGATTGTTTACGTTAGCCACCATATTGTGAGTGGCAAAAGTTACACAGTAAGCACTGTAAAACATGCATCTTTTTGTCACTACTAGCCCTATCCTTGTCTTTTATTTTCGGCTTCACTTTCGTGTCTTCGTCTTGGCTTCCACTCCATAGACTCATACCTCTATGGTGTTGACATTTCACCGAGATCCCATAGATAAAACAAATAAAGATACAGCTTCACAATAGTAAAAAGTGAGTTACAGCTAGCGCTACCTAACTAGCTGTAGCGGAATTCGGATGTCATCCATCCCTTTAATGCAGCCACAATTGCAACTATTCAGGCAGTGGCTGCATGAACGAAGGGATGTAGGGCCTCGAGAGCAATGGGCGCATCCATTGTATTCGGAAACAGCCCAAAAATTATTATAATTTTGTATAGAAAAGTATGCATAAAGAAGTAACACTGCTTAGTAGGCAAACCACGTAAACCTGTGCAGTAGAATTATAGTAAATTCACAATTACTTAAAACGTTTATGAAGCCCTGCTAAAATTCTATTTTCAGGCTATCCCTACACCTCATGCAAAGAAAGTTTAACTAAGATGTTTTTCGAATACAATGGATACGTCCATTGCTCTCGCGTCTGTGTCACTGCGTTCATGCAACCACTGTCAAAATGGCTGCATTGAAGTGACGGATGACATCCGAATTCCGCTATAGCTAGCGCTAGCTGTAACTCACTACTACTTTAAAGTTGTATTATTATTTGTCTTATCTATGGGATCTCGGTGAAATGTCAACAATGTACAGCAGACGAAAATCTTGTTATGGTTGAGGTTTGTATCATTTTGTGCAATTCGCTTGTTTACATATGCATTTTATACATTTATGTAGTCCCCGCACATTTATTAATGCTGATATTGTTAATTTGAGACTTCAAAACAGAATTTAATTCTATATTAGTTATTTGTCTGTTTTGTAAAATCTTTTTGTGTTGTGGTTATGTGGTTCCCGCAGTTTGTTTGATGAGCATATACAAATTGCAAATGCTTTTCTTGAAATGATTAATGTGTATAATGAATTTGCTCAAGTGCTCAGTATTTTAAACATCATGTTATATGAACTAATTTCGTAGCTAAAGGATGTGTGGGTGCGACAGTGAATGTGTGTGTCGTATCGTTTGGCAGTGGATGCATGAAGAGACGCATCAGCATCCCTAGTGAGAATTTGGAAACTAAGCCAATATAGCCACATCCACTAGAGTGTACTTTCTATGGATCCCTTACCCTAAGGGATCCATTAGGCCAGTCTAGAAAATTACACCAAAGGGATAGTACACCGTATTTGTGTGCACTTTAATAATTTAATAGTGTTTTCCATAAGAACAATTTCTTACTAGACATTGTCAGCACACCTATTTTCTCTCAGTTTTTTATTTGTATTAAGTGTAAATGAAATACACTATCTACCAAAAAGTAATTGGGCACCTATCCACAATGTTTGCTTGGTGGTTGTCACCCCATTAGAATCTCGTAGGGCCACCTCTTGCGGCTATAACAGAAGCCACTCTGTCTGGCATGCTCTCTACGAGTGTTTGCAGGACATCCATGGGGATTTGTTGTCATTCCTCTTGCAACCATTCTATGAGTTGAGCAATGGATTTTGGCCACGCCTGACGAACCCTCACCCGGTGATTCAATTCGTCCCAAAGATGTTCTATAGGGTTGAGGTCGGGGCTCTGGGCGGGCCAGTCCAATCGGTGAACATTGTTGTCGGCGTACCACTGCATAGTAGCCCTTGAAACATGGCACTTGGAATTGTTATCCTGGAAGTAACACGGGTCCATTCCGTAAAAAAATGCCTCAATGTTGGGAGCATTTCACTATCCAGAATGATACAATAGGCCTCTGTTTTCATTCTACCACGGACAAACACCAGCGGTCCTATGCCGAAGGCCGTGAAACACAAGTCAACTGACATACTGAATTACCTATCTTCACGGGTGCCCAATTACTTTTTGGTAGATAGTGTATAACTGACAGATAAATATAAGTAAAAGTTCAATTTAAACAAAAATAAGATAAAATGGTTGTGATGCACTACATAGGAAAAGACTAAACACGTCTTGCATGGAATGTTTTTCAAATGTTTCATTCAAAAATCCTGAAGAAACTGCAAATAGACTATATTCCTGGATCTACGTACACACCTCAAAAAAAGTTTATCCACTGGGATTACTTAGTTACTCGGTTGCTCATGTAACGAATATGTGATAAAAAATATACACAATCTGTACATAATATTATATTTCTTATTCTGATTCTTCTTTGTAATGCGTTTACTGTCCCAGCTAACATTTTTCATAAACAACCAAATTACAGTTGGCGCAAAACTTTTTTTGAGAGGCGTATGTCTTTGAAATAGGCCTGCCTCAATTACATAACTATGGAAATTGCATGGTAGAGATCTACAAAGGGGAAAAATCGTCCCTAGTGCATTCAACCGGATCAGAATCACGCTACAAGACATTTTACATGGGTTCAGTTGTTCTATTTCGTTGGATTCCCGGCTCTATTGTATACATATTACGTAGAGCAGTGTGGTGTTTAGATCTGTGTTAGGGTAATAGTTTTAGCCGTCCCTGTTATGTTATCGTATTATAGGCTGTTCATGGTAAACTGAGCATGTTGAAAGGCCTGCTTACAATCTACTTCTCGGATTACATTGTATCCTTCCACCACATGTTTCAGCTATATAAACACACATATTTAAAGCATTTGCAGATCACGCTAAGTTAATTACAAAATATATGAATATTCCGTCATTATGTTGTTCTAAAACTTTTATACACTACAGGCAAACAACAGACATTTTGCTAATTTTTTAGAGGAAGACTGGTGGCAGTGTCATATCACGCTAACTTCTTTTCTGTTGAGTACCTGCCGAAACAACAGACAATGTTTATTAATTTTGTTTAGTCTATTATAATATACTTTTTTTGCCCTGAACAACAGCCATAGTATTAGAGTGATCATTATTCAGTAAAATATCTTTTTTAAATGACCAGCAATGGTCACTCTATTCCATACTCAATTTTTACTCAACTTCTGAATGAACCATAAATTTCAAGAACTAACATGAGTATGATCACACATGACTTTCATGATCATGACTAAATTATGATCACTTAACTCAAAATTGGTCATTGTTCAGTAAAACACGGTATTCATCCTATCAACAGTGATCACTTGATCCCGTATGCCATCCTAACCTAAATTTTTTTAAGGAAATCTATAGTCTTATGAAATTTTCTTGTCTGTGTGTCCCTTTAAAAACTTTTGAATACAGAAACCAAATTCAAACTTGGTACACCTATAATACCGTTACATCCAGTCGCCCCATGCACTTTCCTTTCCTCGCCTCCTCGGGCATGCAAAGAGCAGTGCTACAAGGACATAACGTAACCAGAAAAGTGAGCGCATGAACACATGGGTTGCTGCGTAGCACTTGACGCGTGCAGTGATAAGGCTATTGAGAGGTGTGCCACTCCCGTCCTTGGAAGAGCAAATGTTTTGGGATAGTCACTGCGCAAATTTTCTGGTCGTTGTCCCATCTCCCCCTCAGCACGACTCAGGGAGCGAAGAACCTTCTCAGTCAAGCCAAATGAGCTGTGACGAGTGATCGTGTTGGGAGTTTAGAGTCTTGAACGGCCATTTGCTTCAGGTGTGTGGTACCATAGGAGCAACGAGTGATGACAGTGACCAGCGAATGTAGTTTGAAAGCATCAGGAGTGAGAGAGAGCTTGGATTGGAAAAGTGGAACTGGATGTGTGAATGGCAGACATTTGGAATTGTGTTAAGGTATCGTGGTGGACATTTTGGGTGTACTTGTTTAAATAATGAGTGAGGATTAAGTGACTAGCTAGCATAAAGACGGTGATAGGAATTGGGATTGGCATTAAATAGTGCACTTACTGATAGGGTGGTACGCAAATAAACGGAATAGCAGAGATTGATAGTTTAGTAAATAATAGCTGTGTGTGTTTTTATATAATTGTAAAAAAATTAGGAAATAATTTGGAATTACAATTTTGTAATTTTATTTTTGTCAAGACCTCCATCCCTCAAGAACTCGGATATGTCCCTGGCGATTTGTAAAGGACATCCAACTTGTAAAGTTTTTGGCTGTACCAGATGCTTATTTTCAAAATGATGGTCATTTAAAATTTAGGGTGCTATGTCATATCTCAGGATCCAATTAAACAATTTAAACAAATTTTTTATGTTGACAGAGCATCTTGTATAAAATTTAGAAAGGGACATCTTTGGTGGGCCGCCATTTTGGTAGGTAGCATTACATACAAATATTAATCTTTTATATATCATGGAAACTACTCAATAACCGATTAACAAAAACTTTGACTTGTAAGAAATAGGTACTGTAGTAGACTGTCTAAACATATGCGGTTTTAATGGATTAGGCACATATTTTAAAAATGTCTGTAATCTAAATATTTTAAGTTTATTTGCTATATTTACCACATCATTTAACCAATTTTGACCAAAATTACACACAAAAAAACTATAAAGTTTTAATGTTATATATATTTTAAACAATTTAATTAAAGAATTTTACCAAATGTTTCATGCTAACAGTATCTATTTGAAGTATTAGAGATATGCCTGTACAGAGCCTATTTGGCATGCATTTTTGTAAGATAGTACTAGGTGAGAAAATGTATAGTATTTACGCCATACTGCGGGAACCAATCAGCTGATTCCCTTTGAATTTCGCGCGCAAGTAGTGCTACAGTAGGCCATGAAAACTTAGATGATTTACGTGTGCCAGACACTTATTTTGAAAATTACAGGCTTATAAATAATTTAGATAAGCTTGTCAGTCTGTGAAACAATTTAACAGAATTCAACCAAAATTTGTATGTAACCAGCATATTAAAAGCAACATGTAGCCTAAATCTATACAGAGCTTCTTTCTGCAGATCTGTTGAAATTACTCCTCTAGCTGGAATCAGTAAAATTCCACTGATTCCTTGTGTGAATTACACTGGTCCGGCAGTAAAACCTCGGTGCATTCAACTGACTGAAATCACAGATTCAGGTTTTCAGCATATATAGTTATCAGTAGCTGATAGTACACTTGCCCCAAATACAGTGCTTTATATAATAAAACTGGCAAATCTGTTTGTGATTTCTAGAGCCCTGCAATAGTCACTTTTTTATTTTGTAACCGTCTAGTTTCCATTACCCTATTCATACGTGAGCACTACCCGTGACTGATTAGTGGCCAATTTTTATGATGAATCTTTTACGTATGGTATGTTACTGGGTTATAGGAGATTAGTCACCCAATAGTTAAAATTTTATTATTGGTTAAAAAAGTCCTTCAAAGAATGAGACACACATTTTTGGTTAATGGCAGGAGTCAGATGAAAGTACAACTACTTGCAGTTAAGTAGGCTTTATGTTTCCAAAAAATAAAGTGAATTTTGCAGGTCCGTAGCAATGTCTGAAAAAATATTTTTGTGTGTCTACATTAGTATATAGTGCGTGTGTCGGAGCAGGCATGAGGATGGCACGTGGTGGTTCTTGCAGAATGGTGCTAGTGCTGAGTGGCGTGCCCCAGGAGGAGCCGCCCCTGGACACGAGAACGTTGTTCCACAATCACCCACTCTACAAGGAAACCGCCTCACAGCTGCTGTCCATACCCACCAAGATCGTCGGCCCCGTCGGCCTGCTGTACGTGCAGCAGCGCGAGCTGGCCGTCACAGTCCCGCACGACAGTGAGTAGCCTATCTCATAGCAAACGTCTGGAGAGTCAGTCGTTCAACGGTTTTTAAAATCCATGTTCCAGTAGAGAGACAAACTCACGCCAACTGATTATCAGAGTATACTAGCTGTGTTGTGGGTTGTGGGAATGGTAATTTAGAAACAAAAAGAGGGCTTGACCCCTTCATTTTCTTTTGTATAGGCCTAGTGTTGGGGAAAAAAAAAATTATATCGAATTTGATGATGTATTCTTTAAACTCAATACTTAATGATCCATGTTAACCATAAAATCCTCTGAAGTTGCCAGCCTATTACGTGACAAGGTCACTCACAACAATTCCATGACCTTCACATAAAATTTATTTTCTCTCTCTACATTGTATACACTTTCAGCCTCTCATGTATCTTCGAACAAGAACCTTTTGTTCATCCTACTTTCTATGCTGCAATTTTCTGGAATTTTGTGCATACATTTAGTAACTTAAATATTTTTTCCTTAAATCATGTTAAGTTATTTCTAGAAAATAACCAGTTTGTGATGGCAATAAATAAAATGTGCATCAGTCCCCAAAATATGAAACTGTTTGAATGAGTGGTTTCAGAGAAATGGTGTGATAAGTTTAGAGGTGTTTTGTACACTTCGAGCATCATTTTCCTCTTGCTAACTCTTCTTCCAGTACTAAGTCAGAAAATAAGCTCCACCTCCTTGCAGCCGGCACTACATGCATCCCAGCAGCAGGGTCTCTCTAGATCAGTACTATATATAACATTCTTGAGCCTATTGCATCTTCTTCCTATACACCACCGCCATCACCTACACACTTGTTTCACTTTATACACTGTAATATTTATTTGAATTGAGCCAACAACTATCTGCATAAAAATTCCTGCCAAATCATCTGACTGAACACATATTTTGTTGTCTCACGGCAGATGCCGGTAAAGAGATTGGAATGGGATATTTCTGGAGCTGTGATGGTGAAAGGAAAGGAATAAATATACCCAGGGCGCCAGACGCCATTAGGCGACGTCAAAGATGATGCTGCTCCTCTTAACCTCAGAGTTGTGGGCCGTCGACCCGGGATCAATCTCCTCGCCGTGGTTGTTGAATTGTTGTCATCCGCCTGTAGATTATTACTCCAGATGCAGGTTGTTTCCTAAACGATAGCCTGTCAGTCCGCTATGCACCATTGTTGCTGTTGCCGGGAAAATCTCCTAACCATAACACTCGCGTACGTGGGCTGTCAGGGCCGCCTATATAGATTGGAACAAAACTGATTACACTGAAAATGAGACTTATGTGCTGATTGAGCGGGATTATTAGGGCCCGACCCCTTAAACACTTACTAAGTCGTGAATAAACAACTGACTTGAAAACAAGTTATTTATTACGTTAAACTTACACCCCTTCTCTGAGGGAACTTTACACAAAACACACTCGGCTATTTTAACCAGCCTTGCGGTGAAGCAGAAAAATGTCTGATGATAATTAACAATTACGTGCACGTTAAGCTCCCCGGGGTGATGCTAATCCACTGGGGAGTGGAGGTGGCTTACCGGGCGATGAGATAAAAGAAGGTTCCAGTTGATGAAGAAGTTTATTGTAATTACATCTCCGGTTGCAAAGAAAGTTGATGGTCACCCGGCGTGCATGGGAAATGCCGAAGCCTAACACTCGCACTCCACCTCCGTGACTTGCTGTTAGCTGACTGAGTCTCCCGCCTGACCCGGTTACTTGCTTCGGCTTGCCCCGTGCTAAAACGGGACTACTTTCTGAGATGATTTTCACAATTGACCCTTGCGTTAATGAAATAAAGTAATAAAATATGTGAAAACAATACAAATATTCTTACAACATAAACACTGGTGAAATGGGATGGACAAAACACTCTGCGAAAGATGAAAATAAATACATGCCACACTATCTTGCAAACGCAATAAAATATAACACCACCTTCAAAAACAATCATAAACATTTTAATCAACAACACAATAAAGTCTTTTAATTAGGCCTGAAATGTTCCAGTTAAATACACTGGCTGAATTATCCTTCCGCGGCATCTCGCGTTGCCATGGCAACCACCGACTGCACTTGCACCGGCGTGGCCTGCTCTTGCGTGGCGCCTGGTCGCTCTGGTGACCGGCCGCACACTCCACACCAGTAGAGTGCACAACCCTGCTGCGGGCGGCACAGGCTACAGTCGGACAAACTGTCGGCTGGGGAATGCACACACGTCAGTTTCAGTTCAGTTCAACACTTGGTTTGCAGAACAAAACCAGTTTTTATCTCATTATTAGGAAATTACACATAGGTGCTGAATTCTTGTTTCTAGAGGAGGCACTCTCAAACTTTCTGTAACCACATCTACATTAATTTTGATTCTCTTGCCCTCTCCATCTCTCTATTTCCTCCTCCTCCCCTCTTTCTTTACCCCATTCCTCTCTCTTTCTCTCTCCATAATTTTGCTTGCAAAGGTAATGTAGATTATAAAAGCATCCTAAATTTCTAAATCAAATATAAAAATATTAAAATACAAGGTATTAAAATATTATATTTGAAAAATAATGCAGCAAAAAGTTTACCATAAGTTATACCTGAACATCCAGGGGGGAAGGGGGAGAGAGCATCTCCCCTGCTGGCTGAAAAGGTTGGGGCAACTGTTGCCTCCCACCATCAGTGGCGTGTAGTGAGTTTTTTTTACATGGTAAGCAATATAATAGTCCCACATATTTGAGTGTTTTAGATAACATTTGCTAGTGGCGGACTGTGGTTCCATTTTAAATTTCTACTAACAAACGCAACTTCCAACTTTTCCCGAACACTTACATCCACTTCCCAAGGAAAAATTAGGACTGGAGTACGCAAACAAAATGACTGCTTACCCTGCAGAAGGAACGCTGCAGGGCAACTCGCGAGTTTGATTCATCGCTAGTTGCTCCAGTTTCTGGAAATAAATACTAGATAGCATAGCTTAACTATGCTTGTACTGTACGGGAGTTACGAAAACTCTGTTTCTGGAATCGGAAATGGGGAAACTCACATTTAAACGTGTTTAAATTTAAAGTTAAGGCAAAAACTATAAATGGTCAAACATTTCCAATATGTATAGGGTAAGCATTGCTTACCTTGCGTCTATGGAATAAACGCCACTGCCCACCATCTCCTGTACTCAGCAGCTATGAACCGCAAAATTCGTGTTATTAATTTGGGAAGCAATAGATTCCATACAATTGTGCATTCTAATGACTTTTGTCATTCGCTGCATTTAGGTTTAATGCCCTGAATGTGTTTGAGCTAATAAGAAACAACTGAATATGGTACAGCCTAATAACCTCCACCAAGCTGTAAGCCAATAAATAAATGATACCAACTCAAATATGTACAGGACTATGCATTCTATCTAGCTTGTTGCCAGATATTATAAGTTAATTTTGCAGGTCTCTACTCATTAAGTTAATTAATTTACAGTTTGTCGAGCTACTATTTAAGCAAGCATATTGCTAATCCCAGAAAACATTTGCTGCCTGCTTTTGTGTCTTCAGCTAAAATGGGAATGTGTTCACACCAAAATAAGCCTAATATTTCCCTTTAAATTGCACAGTGAATATTCATCACCTTGCCTGGTAACCCAGTACCTACAAACAGTGCTTCTAATCAAACATGCGCCAGAAGTTGGCATGTTTGCATAGGAATTTATAGCTTCATGTTTATCTCTACCATACAGAAGGTGTTTATTCCCCCATATTTACTGACCCCCTAATTAAATATAAACATGTATAGTTTTAGAATTGTAATATTTACATTTTCATAACAAATTTTAATGAGACAGTAGTTACTGTTGAAATGTTGTTTGTTACTCTTCCAGTATCATTAACAGTAAGGTTATATCATACTTGATACTTCATGCTTCAGACATAATTTTCAGAGTATTATGGTTTACTGGTAATAATTTTGCCTAGATTAATAAAACACTGCTAGTTTGGAAATGTATGCAGTTGCATTAAGTACACTAGGCTAGTTTTTTTAAATATTGTTCATATTACTGTAAATGCACTATAAAACTTATTTTTTCTTCTGAAAATACTGTATTCTTAACATGTATAATTTTAGCTGTACATTAGGTGTTAAGTTCTGTGAACTTTTTACATGTTTTGCTAGTTACATAACTTTTTTTTTTAAACCCTTTCTCACATTGTTTGGAAACTGCAGATTTCTTCTTTCGAAGAATGTAAATATTGATTATTAAATTTCTAACCAGTAGCACACATTCAGGAAGAAAATTTCATGAACATTGTAATTGGTGTTCCTGATTTTGTTAATTTTTGGTTAGCCAGTGTGTTGTGTAATGCTGTGGTTTATTTGGAATTAAAACCTTATGGCTTGAAGGTAACAAATGCCATGAAACCTCACTGATAGAATCATCTTAGGGGCAAGTTAATTGACTTGTGTAGAAACTAACTTTGAAATTTTGATGTTGATAACATGAATTATATCACGAGAGTTAAATACACTTTCTGTGGAATTTTTTAGGGAGGTTTGCTATGTTTTCTCATAAAGATCTGTATAGTTAATGTGTAAAAATTTATAGAGGACAAAATAATTTCTAATACAGGCAATTGTGAAAAACTACTGGGAAAAAAAAAACATATTTTCAGCCACTTACAATTATTTAAGTAGTGCACATGTGTTTTAAATTACCTACCATGTCTTCTCCTCATAATATTAATGCACAATGATAATAAAACTTCTGTTATTTGCAGTGAATCATGAACCCTTTGAGTATAGGCCAGTTATTTTTAAGGAATATCCCTTTGAGTATAGGCTGTTCATGGTAAAATGAGCACTTTTGAAAGTCCTGCTTAAGATATACTTGTATACACGTGTGTTCTTCTGCCTTATGTAAAATTAACATTGTCACGGGCCTCACAACTTTATTCATGTGTCGGTCAAGTGAAACTGTGAAATTATTAGAAAAGTAAATATTGTACAAATCTGCTCATTTTTACACTTTGGTGCATTAAAAAATACAGAAAGCGAGAGAAATAATTTAAGTTATCACAAATGGTTACCTAACATTTTCGTTCAACGTTAATATACGGAACTACTTTCCTCTCCATCATTACCAACTTTACTGGACACACACCACTCATTGCGCATTGAAATATATGCAGGTAGGGGAAATTACTTTTTTCTGAGGTTGATTTCAAAAGTGCTCACTTTATAGTGAAAAGCCTTTACCTAATAATATGTACAGTTGTTGTTGTGGCCACATGTGCTTCTAATGAATTATGCCTATGTTCTGTTACAGAGAATGTGACCATCATCGGGTCAGACGATGTAACAACATGCATAATCGTGGTCCTGCGACATACGGGTAAGTACAAGAGACGAGAAATGCCCAAGTTTAGGGTTTCTGTGTGGCAGTCTTCATTATATCTGCCAGATATTATCTGCAAGAAGCATTGCAAATAGCCAGCCATTAAATTCACAGTTTTGTGGTTGGTAAAAACCTACCAGTCAGAATATCAGTTAGCTACAGTGCTTCATATGTTTGACTTACTTAAAGCCATGATGTAAAGAACAAAAATTAATTGAAAAACTCCTGTTTTTCAGTCAGAAACTTCACCACCCAATATTGTGATGGACACTGTTTTGTTGGTCCAGTAAACTATCACAAACTCTCAGTTACTGATCTCTGCTATTGTTTTGTGAGAATTTGTCTCGCAAATGCAACTGCGTAATGTTTTACTTTTCTGAATGATAGCTTGTAATTTTTGAACGTAACATGGACAGGAAGTAGTATGTACCATAACTAGGGTATCAAAACATATTGTCTTGTTGGAACGGTAACACGCATTTAACATTAATAGACAACAACTTTCCATTTTAAGATTCACTGTCTTAATAGTCAGCTTTTAAGCACTGAGTTGGTAATTTGTAATAATATCCTATTTGCCTTCAGCCTCGCAGTATATAAGGTTTTTGAGACAACTTTGGTTTGGCTATTGTCTGATGTTTCAGTTTGATGCATAGTTTTTGGGAAGTTCATACCAGGTGGTACAATTTGTCTGTACATAATCTGAAATTTGGTGCGTAGCCTTGCCATGAGGAGCTTCAGGTTCATGTAAGTGTTTAGTTGTCGATAGATGTTTCGCAGTATTACCGCATGGCTGGCTCTAATAGCCTAGTGTAATTCATGTCAAGTGACCTCATCGAAGGGATGTAATTTTACCATAGTAAATACATGTGTGTGTACTTTCACTACGTTATTTACTTACGTCACACTATGCATGTCAGGGGACAGGCCGTTACAATACCTGTTCATTTAATTCACGTGGGTTCTTTTTCCACAAGTGTTCTGAGTCTTGTTTTGCATTAGTAAACCACGTTCATCTGGAGCAATAGTTGACAAGGCGGATGTCAATACTTTAACTTCAATGGCAAGGAGATTGGTCCTGGGTGGACGGCCCACAACGCCGAGGTTAAGAGAAGCAGCATCAACTTTGATGTCGCCCAACTGCGTCTGGCGCCTGCTGGGTATACTCACTGCTACATCTCATCATCATCGCTCCAGAAAACTTAATTCCAACCTTTCCAGCCTCCCTCCAGCATCAAATTGGCAGGTCCAAGTGGGGCCATTCTCCTGCCACCAACATTTTCCCGCCAAAAATTTCTCCAAGTTTTTCTGAAAATTTCCTAAATTTTCCTAAGTTGTCCTGAAATATCAATTTTTTCCCGCCCTTTTTCCTGCTTGTAATGCCGTGAGGACGACAGCAAGGAGGCAACAACTGCAACAGCAGCATCGGGACGCCTATAGGACACCGTATAGACATTTGAGAGGCTTGTCAACATTGTCAACAATCAGCAGGTGATGTCACGCCGTAAGCCACACCACGCCCTTTGGAAGGCAAGCAGCAGTGAAGGAGGACGGGGTGAAGGCTAGCCCTCCCCATCCCATTGCACTCTCCGCCACCGACAGCCAGCTAAACCCTCGCGCGCATCGCACGTCAGCCGTGGTGTCGGGTCATCGACCCTGCATGGGCAGGCCAGCCACACCATGAGAGGGGAGGGCGATCCCTCTTCCCCAACCCCGCGCATCCATGCCAGTCACCTGCATCTACCACACACGTGGCTTTGTTGACAAACAAAGTATGGCTGGTAGGACAACTGACAGTGCGCCAACACTGTGGTGCCCCGAGTGTTTATGCCCTGTGGTAACCAATGAACAGTCACTAATTTCAAACCATGCCTATTGGCAATGCCATCATAAGACCAGCCCAGTAAACACTGCGCCTGTAACAACCGTGTAATAAACAGCGACAGTAGCAGTGAAACAGTGTAGGGCAATCAAAATTTCGTAACCGAAGTGAAATCTGAAAACGAACCTTTTCCAAATTACTTTTTTCCAAAATATTGTGACAATTTGTTGTGCAATGGACAGGGTACTGTTGTAGTCCAGTGTGTACAGTGTGACGTAAAATATCATCAGGAGTGCCTTAGCAGCAAGGAACAGAATTTAGTTGCAGGACTTACATTTGTTTGTTTATCGTGTCACACGTCAACCAAATTCAGGCAAGGTGTGAATCGCGTGCAAGACGAAATTACAGACACCCCATGTAATCGGGTATTGGACTTATTAGGACAGTGGGAAAATGACATAGCAGTGAACGTGAACAGTAATTTTTCGCAGATAATAGTGGCATGGGACGCTAACAATGTCAGGTGGAGCGGCACAGAGCAGAGGAGGGGAATGGCAGCAGAGTAGGGGAGGGGAGCAACACGAATCCGTGATGCCGTGTGCTCCCGCCACACACATGGCGAATGTAAACAAACTCTTGCCACCCAAACCTAACCTGGAAATCACACCGCATGCCTACCAACCGCCTACACAATTTTTCCCGCCGCTACCACACGTGTTTCCTGCACGTGTTTCTATCCAACAATTATGCCAAATTATCAGCAACCTTTTCATAATTTTCCACTGTAAATCCGTATGTATCAGTGACACAGCAAACTGCGGAAATGGAAAACGCAGTCTGAAATGGAACCACGGAGACCAACCCACCTCAACATCTGCCAGAACCGAAAACTGCAAAGACATCTAAATTTAAAACGTTGCCCACATTTGCAGGTATGCTAACGGAAGATTCAGCAGCATTCCTAGCTGATTGTGTATCCTGCCTTACGAGGTACGGGGTAAGCCGTGATGAATGGGCCAGCTGTGTTGAAGCGCAACTCCATGGAGATGCACGCTCTTGGTGGACATCTCTCAACCACTATGGCCTTCAGTGGGAGGAGTTTCGACGTGCATTCCAATGCAGATTTAGAGGAGTTTTCACTTCCATACAGGTCCAGAGCAGACTGACTCTGGAAGGTCAACAATTGGGTGAGTCACGAACTTCTTTCATTACACGTAAAAATCAACTTGTTAAACGATTTCATTCAAATTTGCTCGAACAGGAAGTACTTGAAGGTATTGCAAAAACAGCTTGACCTTAATTTAGAGCAGCTTTGATCCCGTTGTTAAATGGAACACTGGAAGACTAAATGCATGCTACAATAATTTTAGAGAGAATGCGTGAAGTATCCCGCCATGATGTAAGCGGAGTAAAATAGCGACATGGGCTGAAAGTGGAAAATGTAAACAAACATAGTTTTGGCACATCACGTAACTTTTAACAATATTCTAGTAGTAGTCATAGTGCACCAATGCATGGGAAACAGTATAATGGACCACAGCATGGGAAGTGTTATAATGAGCAAATGCATGGTAGCACGTACAAGCATGAATAGAAGAGAAGCAGAACCATCAGAGTGAGTGATCAAAAGCCACAATATTGAAGCGGAACAGGTAATGGTAGTCAACAGCCGCACGGATGGAATCTGGATTATCCGCCCAGACACCCATGCAAGTACTGTCCGACTCCACAGTATCACTGGCATAACAAATGCCCAAATAACCCACATAGGAGACAAATCAGGGAAGCTGCAGAACATAAACAACAGGGAAACGGGTTGCAGGGGTCAAGGGGCTGGACGCTTCCGACACCCCAGTCACAAAAATTCGGACAACACCAAGGACGGAATTAACTCCGCAACAGGCACTAGTACTACAAATTAGCAATAACCATGCACCATTTGTCCGTATTTAGTTTCTATAAACGGCCAGTTGTGCCACGCTTTAATTGACACTGCAGCCTCACACAACTTCATACGACTGCACTTTGTACGCAAGTAGGACGGGATGCCTACAGACCATGTAATTTGGTTGGCTACGAATGAGTATTGTACGGCTGTAGGACAGGCAGTAGTGAAAGTTCAAGTACGTGACATTGAGACAACAACGATTGTTATTGTTACATCAGAAAAACGTGAGGAAGTTATTTTAGGGATACTGTGGTTAATAGAACAGCACATAATAGTGGATCCCACCACAAGAAGGATACATTTTTGCACAAAAGAAAGATGCACAGTGTACAATCTGGACCGCTGCCTGATGGGTAGCCTACCCAATGCAAAGTTAGGAGATTTTGACAACCAGGTCCCGTGCGAGTATCAGGCTGCATTTCAACATGTCCTTGATAAACGCAGTGATGTATTTGGCGGAAATGATGCATTGAACCGTGCACAACCGTCGCTGAACATGCAATACCACTTGTAAATGAAAAACCGGTTCTCAGTAGTCCGCAAGGCTACTTACTGTATCAAACGTGCATAATCAAAAAACAAATATAGGAAATGCTTGATGATTGCGTTATAGAGCCAACACAGTCCATTCAATTCCGCAATTACGTTATCTCCAAAGGACGGAACATGGCGATTTTGTGTAGACTTTCGACCGCTAAATCAAGTCACGTGCAGTTCACTGCTGCCGTATATAAATGTGAAGGATGCTCTGAGTACACTAGGACAAGCAAATGTTTGGACGTCCTTGGATTTGAAAAGCGGACATTGGCAGGTGCAGGTGAAACTCGAGGACAGGCCGAAAACAGCATTTACGGCTCCCGATGGGTGGCGTTTTCAATTTAGTGCGATGCCATTTGGGTTGAAATGGGCACCTGCAACATTCCAGGCAATGATGGTACGTGTGCTGGATGGCATTATTGGAGCATATACGCTGGTGTATCTCAATGACGTCATTAATTGGTCAAACAGCTGGTAGGAACACGTACATCATTTAGCAGTAGTTCTGGAGAGGCTTGCGATAAATGGCCTTACGTGTTCCATTGTGAAATGCCATGTGGGGAAGACGAGTATCGATTTTCTAGGCCACGTAGTCGATCAGGAGGGAAACCGGTCGAATCCTGAACAATTAAGGCTAATCGACAGCTACCTGTAGCCAAAAACCTGCAAGCAGCTGAGAAAGTTTTTCGGATTGATTAACTGGCTACAGGAACATATTCTGAGGTTCGCAACAATCACTGCACCCTTAATGGAACGTTTGTCACCACAGAAAAGATTCCATTGGACGAACGAGACGAAAAGAGCATTTTTGGACATTAAGTGCGAATTCAGATTGTGTCCGACACTGGCACGTTACAACGCGAGCATGAATTCGTACCTTCAGACTGACGCGAGCCAAAAGGGAATAGGTGCAGTATTGTACCAGGTTGGCAACAGTGGGGAGAAACATGTTATCGACTTCGCAAATGCGAAACTAGGATTGGCTGAAAGACGCTATGACGTGAAGGAGTGAGAATGCTTGGCAGTAGTATGGGCAGTTAAAGAAATACCGTGAATATCTCTAATACCAACAGTTCACACTAAGAACTGATAATCTGTGTCTTGTGTGGTTACACATCATGTGTGAAGCCCACAGTAAGTTGACGCGATGGGCGTTGCATTTGTAGGCCTACGATTTCACAGTGGAGCATGTGCCCTGAAAATAAAACAAATTGACAGATACATTGTCACGGAATTCTAACAATGGGGTAATTGTCAGAGATGAAACAGGTTGAAAGCCACGTGTACGGGGCGCCCTCCAGGATTGTGGCGGCCCGCAACGTCTGTGTATTGGTGTGCAGTATTTTTCTATTTTGCCTGTTACGTTATGCAGCCCCCTAAAAAGTGCCGCTCTAGGCCCGGGCCTAGTCGGCCTAATGGGAAATCCGTCCTTGCCTCGTACATTTTTAACAGGATGACCAAACATTTCTGTACACCATTACATTAAATGATAGGGCTAATCAACAATTCTTCCAAGAAACTTTAACCTGAATCCTCCAAGCACCAAACATGCAGTCATTTGACAGTTTGTTGATGTTTTTGTAGCCTAGACGAAGACATTTTTTTCTCTTTCTGCTCCACCTTGGCAAGCAAGAACAGAAAGAGCTGCTCTTAGATAACAGAAAGAGCTGCACTTAGGGAACAGAAAAAGCAGTGCTCCTGCTAAGTAAACAACAAACTAAAAAAGTACTACCAGTAGCACAAACAGTAAAGAGGAAGAAAAAATGTGAAAAAAGCAGAGATCATGCACACACACATCTGTAGTTGAAATTAACAATATTTTTAACATTTCACAGTAGACTCATGATCGTTACCAAGAAAGTTTATGCATTTAAATATTCATGTATGGAATAAAAAGATTGTTCAAAAATTGTTTTTTAAATTTAAGTGTAAATTTTCTCTTGTTTGTTTACAATAAACTCACACCATCATGTCAGAGATTTTGTGCAGAATTTTATACCTAAATAACATGTTCCTTTCTGACAAACTGTAAGTTCGTTTAGGGAAGGATGCAAGGATTTTACTTTTATAGTATCTGCTGAAATATGATTACACGTTTTAAAATTTTACATATAAATAATAAAAGTGACATGACAAAGGAAGAATGTTAAGTTTTGTAAACATAGGTCTACACGTAGTTCTGTATTTGCAATGACTTAAAATTCAAATGACTTTTTTCTGTGACATAAATACCCTTTTGGCATCTGTGGAATTACCCCATATTTCATTATTGAGTGAAAATATGCACAATACGTTTCCTTCAAGGCTTTTAAATCCAGTTGAATATTTATACTGCCACGTGCATTAAGTGTGCTTTCGTCACTCTGAACTGGTGTGCAGTGTTCTAATCATGATACAAGTATCTTTGTGACTTTATGTGGTGATCCTATCATTTTAATGGTGTAATGGTAGAAAGTCTGTACAAAGGTTCATTACAGGCTCCTATTGCAGCTTTGCTCATGTCCAGGTAGCATAATATACCTATCTGACGATGCAGTTGTTAACAATGTTGGGGGTTCCAAAATAATACTTAATTTATAGCATGCATTATATCTTGAAAGTACCACTCCATCATGTCTGGTGTATGTTTTTTTTCCACTGGTAAATATATTGGGGATACATTTAATAGTTTAACATCAAAAAACCTGATTTTTAAACATGCTTGCAATGCAGTGCAAGCATAAGTACCATAGATGAAGAGTGTGTAAATGTGTATTTGACAGGATCCGGGGCTGTGGCGCTCTCTCACTTGGATGGTGCAGGCACAGAGGAGGGCATCATGAACATGATCCAGCGGGTCCAGGAGTTGTCCATGGGCTATCCAGAGGGAAGGTTGGAGCTACAAATGGTCGGTGGCTTCTCGGACGCAAGGAACTATTCCGAACAACTTTTCTACAGTATCATGCGTAAGTACCAGTATTAATTTGTTATTTTAATGTTTCACTGTGATTGCAGCTACTTGGGTAGTATACAGACCAAGTTACAAGGTGTACTACATTTAATATTACTGAAATCAATGGCGTTGTTGGCTGGAATGTCAGCTTACCGTGTAATGAGTTCAAGGATTTGAATACTGGCCAAGTCATGGATGTATTTTTAGCTTTAACGCTGAGTTTAGTTTCCTTTGTAAGCAACCTTTTATTAGTCTACTCACATGATGTGGGGGTAAATAAACACAACTTAACAAAAATTTCTGCAGCTGGCAGAGGTGATGTGCGAGTTTTTTGAGCATACCCATCTTAGTAAGATAGCTTATGATATTATTTTACTGTCTGCATGTGCGACTCTCAATTTAAGTAAAATTCAATTTTAAAAACTATTTTTATCTTTTAAAAATTTCTTGCTAAATATTAGCTGTTTTCTCAGGTCCTAAATTGCATAAATCGTATAATTTTAAAAATGTGTATCAGATGAAAGTATAATGCTAATAAAGTTTCCTGTTCTTTATAAGATTTACTTGAAACGATTATTGATTGTAGAAGACACGCAATTTCAGTGAAATGTAATTTAAAAATGTTTTACATGTGTAGTTAATATAAAAAATTTTTTTCAACATCTTTGAGAAACATTTACATAGCAGTTTTGCTCATGCATGTAGGTGTCATAATTTGCAACAACTTGGAAAATATGTGTTGATTTGGAGCAACTTTTGTTACAAAAAGTGTTTCTTTTTTATTAATATAAAACATATATTGAGGAATTGTGTCAAATTTTATATTACAATTTTATATATTTTTTTTACAATTAAAATCAATTTCCACTAAAATTAACTGATAACAATGATAAACGTCTCCGACTTAGGAAGGGGGCATGCATTATGTGCCCATCTTGAGATACTTTTGCTTCTTTTATAAATTTAATTTTTATGCAATCAAAATCTAAATTACATGCTGCATAAAATACAGAAAAAATTATATAATCCAGAAGCAAAGGTGTATATAAGTATCAGAAATATATTCCAACAAATCATTAGATATTGTATACAACATATCAATGAATATTTTATGGAGAAAACCAGTTTGGATGACCATTTATTCTCATTTTGGTGCCATCAAAATTTAGGGAAGGGAAATGCCCCTAGTTGTTACACTATTGACTGATAGTGAAGTTGAAAACACTGCAGCTAGTAGGAACTCCAGGCAATGGTGCAGTAACAGAAATCATAGAACACTCTAAAGATAACTAAGCAGGAGGATTCTATGATGGTTTGCCATTAAAATAGTTGTGAAATGAGAAAATTTGTTTATATTGAATGATTTAAATGTGTTTCCTATAAAAATAAAAATTAAAAATTAGCATGAAGTAAGTTTGTGGTGTTAAAAATGAAAAGTTGTGGAATTACATGAGGTATTGATGAAGTGATATTGCTTTGATTCATGCTGCAAAATTAATTAATACATTTTGTTACATCACATTATGTGTACTCATCCTGCCACATATCTCTACAAGACTCTCTCTCTTTAGTAACCTGGCAGAAAGAAACAAGGTAAGAGTGCTAATGTAATAGTATCTTTCAAAAATATGAAAACTATTCATTCATGCCAACAGTTTAATTTAAACTATTATTATGTTTAAACAATACAGACAGAAGTGTAGAGGCCACTGCAAAATATCAAACAAAACTTTTGCTAGTTGAAGGGGTGCCCTCGTATGGGCATTCATGTTCATCACTGTTCCGAAAACTGAAAGTGGAGTGCAGTGCTCACTGTATGTATTATCAGCTCGTGACTAGTACTCAGTATCATAGCCTCTACAGACAAGGAGGTGAATACTAATGGTAATTATTCATCATTGTTCATCTTCACACAATACAAACACACTGCTCATTTGAATTGGAAAGGCAGGAGAAGTGACAGGTCAATGTTTCTGTTACTCGTTGAATACATGTGCCACACAGCAGTGTCCTGTGATTGACAAGACAACAGTTGTGCAACTGCCAAACTTAGTCACTCTCCATACAGAGCAGCCACATCTGCCTTTTGAAGCTAACTGATACAATCTATGAACTCAATCAATTTCATCCACTTTCTACAGCAGCCATGGGAAAACTGAGGCCTGCGAGCTTAACTTTAGTGGCCCATCATATTTTTTTCCAAAATAACATTTTAAATGGCCTGCTAACATAATTAAAGTGGCCCGCAATGACCTATAAAAAGTTTTATAACCAATAGTTTAAAAAAAATGCAAGGATGGCAGCACATTTCTAACTGCTATTTGTGATAATAATTTGTTTGGATTGGCGCGTGCCCGGTTACTGACTGCTTGGCACGATCATCGTGGTTCTATTGCACTAGACCAAGTGCACTTTATGAACGATTTTCAGACCTTTAGCAATGTTTACGACTATAGATTTTGATGTGTCCTGTTGGTTTACGAGTTGGCACAAAGTGTTGGATTGCTACCTTATTGCCCATGGAGGGTCGTCGTATCGGTAGCTGATGGAAGGTGTTAGTTTTATGTTACTCTTATGTTCTTCGGCCGGTTGGTGAAGTTGGGTTGGCAGCTGAGTGAAGCTGGTGCTGCAGTCCTCGGCTTTTGGGTAGGTTGTATTGTGCTGGTTCACTCAGTACTGTAGGTTCCAGGCCTCTGACTCTTGGCTCCAAAACCTGGCGTTGACAATCTCCCATACCTGGTTTCAGTCCCGTACACTATACCTCTCAAAACAGTATGGTAGTCTAAGCTCATACGGACATGCGGGGGAAAGGGTATGTTGTGAAACACAGGAATAGTCTGTGTTGCTCGTAGCCTTAGTGAGGCGGCGCAGTCCCGTTCCGCCTGTATTTCCTTCGTAGGAGGAGCTAGGGTAGACCGCTGCTTGGCAGTAAGATGAACTATCTTTTGCTCCTTACGCCGTCAGCCATGCCTTACCTTAAAAGGCATAGAGCGTGGTTCGCCGTTGAATGATACACGTTGTGCACCGTGGACGAGAAAAATATTTCCTATAATAGTGTATGTCCAGTAGTCGCTGGTAGCACGAGCTTGGTGCTTCAGAAGGCACATAGGGGGCAGACCAGAAGCGTTGAGCCGTGTGGGCCACTACCGCTTCTACTGGATGTGATATCCAGCCAAGGCCAGGCCGCAACACCCAAGCAAATACCCCCTGCAGCACCTAGTTGCTCCGGTAGGGGGTACAACTTAGGCTTGCTGGCTCTCTTTCGTTGGAATGTGTTGCTAATGGTTGTGGCTCCTCTGTTCACTCTCTCCAGCACCTAGGTGCTCCAGTATTTAGAGAACAGGCGGCCATCTAATGTGTATGTTCTGGACTGATGGACTCCGGAAAGGGGTCCCCAGTCAAAGCTAGTTCGGATTGAAAAGTACGCGACTTCTGTCGGCAGTGCATAGTGCGAATCATTCCTAGCTGGCAAAGTGGATATTACTCTAGGAGTAAAAACTTGTAGCGAGAAAACAAAGCTGTATTCATTGAGAATTCAATAAATTAAGTGACATGTGCTATCTCCTACTAAGCAGACTGTATACTGAAAGTAACCTATTTTAGCCAGGTGTAGGCGACCTGGTTCTAGGCTAGAGGGGAAGTTGGACTAGTAAACCGAGTTAATTAATACTGAACGAAATCTGTCAAATTAACGGGTGTCTGGAAGAGACAAAAATAAGTTAAAGTTCCTTTGCTCTAGTAGCAAGGTGTATGTATTCATGTTAACTGCTGTTGCAGATGAAGCTTTTGGTAGCTGATTGCTGTTGCAGTTACTGAAGCCTCAAGTGACGACAATGGTAGAAGCTACTGGTGGTTGTCAAAGACTGTTGTCATTGCAGGGAACAGCCGCTGGTGGCTGCTGAAGACTTGAGTTTCATTGGAGGCCCTAGTACTAGGAGTGATGGAGCGAGCTCGAGAAACTGAAAGAAATAACCCTGGAGCCCAGCCGTGCACAGACTTATATAGGCAGAATTGTAGGGTGCGGCGGCACGTTTCATGGGGGCATGTGACGTCCCTCTGTTGTGAGGCCAGCGTGGGGGGTAAGAACCCTCTTATCAGCACTTGGCTTCGTGAATCGTTGGTGGCGCTCGGCAGTGCCCTGAGGTGGCTGACAGCTTGTTGGCACTCAGTGGTTCGGCCCGGGGGGGGGGGGGGTGCTCGCTGAATTACGCAACCTTGAAAGTCACGTGTACGGAGCGCCCTCCAGGATTGTGGCGGCCCGCAACGTCTGTGTATTGGTGTGCGGTATTGACTCTTGCGTGGGTTGAAGAAGGAATATTTGACTTGATGAGCAATGAGTCGTAATCATATTTAATAGTGGTATAAGCGGCACGCATCAGTTCCCCCCCCCCCCCCCCCCCCCTCTGTTGCGATGAAGACTCATCGTGAAAGTTCGGTGGAGAAAGGCGTAGGCCCCTCATCTGGAAGTTTTAGGTAGGAGAAGCGGAGAAAAAAAATTTTCAAACAGGAAGGCAGGACCCTTAATGTTGGGCTGCTTGACCGCTGTATTTGTGCTCGCTCTGTGCGCTGGGGCCGGCTGGAGAAGTTGTGGTGCGCGGCATGCCGAGGTCGTAGCTATGTCTCTCTCTTGGTGGGCGGACTTCTGTTCTGCCAGGCGAAGCGGAGCACTGACACTGCTAATAGCCCCCCCTCCCCGTGGCGAAGATTGGTGTCAGGAGTGACACGGTGTATCGGGTGTCCCACCGACATACTTGATTTTTGTATTTCGCCGACAAAAATTCAGCATAGCGCTGTGGTTATTTACAAGAGAATATACACAAAAACCTGCAATAAAAATATATAAAAATTATTACATGCGAAACACGAAGGGGAATAAAATAAGCATGCTCAAGCCTTACTCGTGGAAGGTGGGAAAATGCCACTAACTATCCTGGAGTTTGCTGTGGTAATTTATGAAAGGAAAGGAAAATCTTCCTGGTGTAGCCTGTGGGTCGCACAGCAAGCTAAACAGTTACGTGTGACAGGTTGAGAGTTCGGCAACCTTAGGCCCTTCATCACCTGGGTTGACTGGCTAAACGAACAATGCGAGTACACTTTAGGAACATGCATGAAAACATGGGCAATTAGCGCACGTTGTTCACTACAAATTAATACACATAACCCTTCAATATTTTGAATTCGAGATATCTTGCACCTGGTTTCATCGTAGTGAGTTCATGGGAGCTCTGTGGCTGAGAGTTCTGGTTTGATTCTGCATTGGTGCACAAGATATTTCAAAAAGACCGGAACACTAAACAAATATATAAGCAAACAAAAGCATAGCATAAATATACATTCCTGCAAAACTGCATTCTTATAGGTGATCTTCGCAAGGATGCTTGTTAAAACTCATGGTTATATTTATTGGTGTACCTACACATCAAATCATTATACAAAAATTCCTTAACAGGAGTTTTATTCGTAGGCTAATTCTAACATGTATTTCGATGAAGTCTGTGTCTTCAATTATCACTGGCACTGTGGTGAGTGTCTATATGTAATATGTTTGTAGTAATTACCAGCACTGTGGAGAGCATGTCTAAGTAATACAACGTTTCTGTGTGGGCTGTCGGCCACTTATTTTACGGAACCTTGTTGCTGGTGAGGTGCAAAACGTCTGTTTTCATTGGTTTAATTACTTGCAGCGTAATGACTGCTATATTTATGAGTTGTGTTAGTTAACTTGGACATAAAGTGTCTGAATTAACTATCTATCACATGTACCTCACTGGTTTCTATACTTCCCCCACTTGATGACAGCTGGGTAGGCACTTATACTGGATACACACTTTTAAACTAGTCTAAATGTGAGTGCCTCTGCCTATCTCACTGCCTTTGACTGGTTGGCTAGTTTAAATGTTATTGGTTACAGGTCTGTAACGAGTACTGTATTATTTAACAGCAATTTACGACTACGTGTTCTGTTTATATCTTGTTGAGCACTGCACTTACTTATGTTTGGCGGGTTTGGTTTTGGTTAGCCTTTCTCTTAGACGGAGGGCAGCATGAGCCGGGTACAGAATGTGGGTCACCACAGTGATTCGTGGTACCTGCCAGGCGTTGAATCTTCTTTGGCAGCATGCGGAGGCATTAGGTGTCGTGGCTCAGCACGTGGTGCAGTGGTGTCTGCTTCAGCAGCAACTGATGGGGAGGGCCTAGGAACAAGGGACATTGAGACAGTGCGGGGGAGTGACACAGGAAGGTCCTGCACCCCAACTGTACGGGTTCCTACCCGTAGGGCAGGATGTTTCTCTGCTGGCACAGGACAAGGGAGTTGCGGAAGATGACCGCTCTCCACCTTGCCTGCGGATGCATCCCGTCATAGGGCTGAGTCGTTGGAGGCATTGACAGTCTCTGTGTCCAGGTCCCGCAACAGTCTCTATGTCCAGGTCCCGCAAGGAGGCAGTGGGAGGGAGAGGACTCTTGACCTCCTCTGTGGGTGTTGCTCCAGCTGAGGGGTAGTGGGAGGCATCGATGGTCACGGCACCTGTGGTTGCAGTGCAAGGGAGCTGTTATAGATAACCGCTCTCCACCTTGCCTGCTGATGCATCTCGTCGAAGGGCCTGGTCTGTGTGTCCTGTAATGAGGCAGTGGGAGGGAGATGGCTCTCGACCTTCACTGCGGGTGCTGCACAAGATGAGGGGTCGTTGGTGGCATCAAATGTCTCGACACCCTGATTATCTGCGACCAGTTAAGTGGGAGGCAGAACGCGCCTCTCGTCCTCAATGGCACCAATGGGTGAAGGTTCCTGTGTAGCAGGAGGTTGCGCCAGATCACTGCCATAGGCTATGCTCGACGTCGGTTGCAGTTCATCGTCGGCAGGAACAGTGGTCAGCTTCATGGAAACTGGGACGACCTTGACCACTGTTCCGGACATTTATTGCGGTTGAGGTGTTTGTACTAGGTCCGTGGCATGTTTGCCTTCTGGTGGTCTAGTGGTGTCCTCCGGGCTCTTGGCTGGAGCGTATTCCAGTGGTCTAGTGGCGGCTAGTACTTAATTGACAGAGCCAGAAATTAACTTTGTAGAAGTTGGAATGGCCTTGATCTCTGGCTTCAGAGTTGTGCTAGGTGGAGGGGTAGGTGCTCAGGTTGTTTCTACCACTCCCATTGTTGGTGCTTCCGACTGCTCGCTGATGCGACTTGATCGGCGGGGTGTCTGGCAGGGCTCTCTGTCTCTGGGACTCCGCCTTGACACTTCGGAGCAGCTAGGTATTGGATTCCCCCGTCTATGGTAAAATTACTTAGCAAACAACAAGTGTTGTAACATATCAAAGGATGTTTTATTTAATATGTAAAATTATCCATTCAGAACCTGCGATATTCATTTATTTTTAAGACGTAAATTTTCTCTAGTGATAATAGTAAATCTTGACATTTAGTAACATGCAATTTCTCATTAAATGGGCTTATCACTAATTACGTGATTCATTTAACAATAATGACCAAAGCATTAATAAACATATTATCCTTGGATGCTCGTAACTAAACACCTTGCTTATGTGCCACCCAATTAAAACGTCTGTCTTTTGAAATTTAAAGACAAAACTAGTACAGTCAGTATGTTGACTGAATATAATTAAAACAATTTATTCAAATAAAACTCAGTATTTACCATCAATAAATTACTGTGCCATCGTAGCCAGGCCGGCCCCTTAAGGGACAACACGCATTAAACCATACACGCTGAAATTTCAGCTCGACAGCGACCCTAAAACAAAACATAGTAATGATGGTCCTTTCTAAATGCCAGCCGTAAAATGAATTTATGAACATGCATGTACTAAAAGGACGTGAGCTGTGGAAGTTGAGCAGCAGCAGTAGACAAGCATCCAGCTAGGTAAAGCCAAATGGGAAGCGGCAGCATGAATAAACTTACTTGCATAGCAAGGCTATTCTCACACATATAATGCTAAATGCTAATGAATTTACACCAAACAAGACTTTAGATTTTGCAGACTGAAAACGTAATTTCAACAAATGTTACACTACCGCACACCCAAACTAGTTTAAGCACACATTACCAGTTACATGACATACTACAAAAACCCTAAATTGCCCTAAAATAATTAAATGCATGACTATCACAACTTGCCCTGCATTCTTCCCTTGGCGCACAATATTAAAAGATAAAGTAAAACACTAGGCAGTATATACTTGCCGCACCAAAGTCCTAACTGCCCATTGTGCATAGTGCCTCCAATCAATCTAACTGCAGTTGAATATCATAGTTGCAGTCAAACTGCGATGTGCCTCTAGGTGACAGTAGGAAAAGAGTAACAACACGTCAATGGGCTTCACACTCACTCGGCTCAGCCCTCCTCAATTTAAAACTTGTGACGTACACCGGAAGAGGAATAGAGGTGGGGAAGATGAAAGGAGGAGGGAGGCAGACACTGAGATTCCTAAAGAACATCTCTACTGCAGCCCGCTCGTGGTCCTTATGAGAAACACAAGAGACGGCGGCGGCGCTGCAACGTCTCAAATCATAAAATTTGTCTACCCACAGCCTGTATCTTCCCCTATTTTCTAAGACAGTGCCACACGAATAAGTCTGGTTTTGTCTTATCTCTGGGAAAAAATCAACTAATCCCTTCCAAATTGACAGACAAGTAATACTGTGGTAGGCCATATAACTTTATAGGCTATATTTCAAAAGGACCAGGTGCTTACTTTCAAAATCGTGCCCTTATATACATTTTATTATAGCATGCCACATCTACAAAACAATGTAACCAATTTCAACCTAACTTTGTATTCTGACAATATACATGCAAGCATCAAATGAGCGAATACATAAACTCATTTATCTGCTATTTTGTAAGATAGCATCACTTGAAAAATTAAGTTTTCGTGTCGTATCTCCGGAAACTATTAACTGATACCCACCAAATTCAGGCGACAAGTTATACTTTTGTAGTCCATCTAAATTTGTATGATTTAAGGAGGTAGTCACATACTTTCGAAATTACAGCAATGTAAATATTTTATGTCAATATGCTATATGTCCTAAACAATTTCAACCGGCTTGATATGTAACAGTATCTATGACAAACATAGAATGTGCCAGTAAATCTCAGTTTTGTTCTCCAGTAATGAAGATACAGCCACATGAGAAAATTGAGCTTTTTTGTAATATGTCCGAGACCAACCAACCAATTCCCACCACACGTTTCACACTAGTAGTGCTACAGTAGGCCATTTTAAAAGTGTTTCTGGTTTTATTTACAGTATGGCTGCAGTATATCATTTAGATAAGTTTATCATATCTATTAATTAATTTGACATATTTCAGTATCTATTAGAAGCATCAGATATGCCTATCAGATATGCCTATACAGAGCTTGTTTCAGGATATTTTGTACGATAGCGCTTAATGAGAAACTAAAGCTTTTATTCAATATCTCAGGAATCAATCAAGAAGCTATTCCCACCAAATTCTGCACACAAGTAGAGTTACGGTAGGCCATGAAAACCTACATGTTTCAAGTGACTCGCACACTTGTTTTCAAAATGATGTCCCTGTAAGTATTTTAAGTTGATAATCCTAGTCCACCAAAACTATAGACTGATTACTTTTGAAGTTGATGTTTCAAATTCTACCTTTGCGATGAAGTTGTTTGCATGCCAACTTACGGTACGAGATGTTCTGTTTTTGAGTCCCAGGTAAGACACGTGTGTATTTGTAGTTGTCTCATTAACATTACATTTGTTTCTGGTTGCTTCTCTTAACGATATTGCTATAGGCTGTTCACGTTAAAATTAGCACTTTTGAAAGTTCTGCTTAAGATCTACTTGTATGCACGTTGTGTACTGTTCCGCCTTATGTAAGATTAACATTGTCATGGGCCTCGTCACATTATTCATACAGCGGTCAAGTGATATTGTAAAATTATTAGAAAAGGAAAATTTTACAAATCTGTTAGTTTGTACACTTTGATGCCTTAGAAAAAAAAACAAAGCTGAGGAAATAATTTAAGTAATTATAAATGGTTACCCAACACCTTTTATTCAATGTTAAGATATGGAACTACTTTCTCTCCAGCATTACCAACTTTACTGGGCACATATTACTCGGTGCACCTGTTAAAATATATGCAGGCAGGGGGCAGTGACTTTTTTATAAGGTTGATTTCAAAAGTGCTCATTTGATTGTGAACAGCCTTTATCAACGAAACATCACGACCAAACTACCAATCCAACCTTTTAATAACTTCATCCAAATTATTTGCATAGAAAAAACATTATACCCTACCCATAACTAAATATATTTCTCAAATAAAGGAATAAAAATCCAAATAATTAAAGAAAGAAATACTGTATTTTGGTGTGTGTAGGCAGCACCAAAAGTTTTTGATGAAAAATTTTGGATAATTAATATTTCAAGTAAAGGTCGCACCAAATTTTTATATTCGTGTGAATATTATCAAGTTACGAATATGTATAAACATAATAAATTCAGACCTAAATTCTCAGGTTCAAAACATTTGTAACAGAAAATTTGTATTATATTGCAATGTTTACAAATATACATTGAGCGATTACAATTCCACAGATGGTAACATGACTTGAGAAAGCAAACATGTTACACTGCAATATATTACACAAAATGGCACCATATCAATGTGCACTTGTAGTGCGGCGGCGGGCGTATGAACTACGTAAGATATCTTTCTCTTGTACAACAGAGAAATTATTTTCTCATGTACGGCATCTATGGCCGAGCTCTAACATGTTTACATTTTACACGTGCGGGATGGAGGTAATTTTGTTTATGAATGCGAGTGAACAAATATTGCAAGAGTGGAAAGTTTCTTTTCTCCTCATCCTCTTTTTCTTCCTCTTCCCTTCTTTCCTTTGAGTTAAAACATTAAAATGTACTGTATGCTGACAAATTTCTAAATCTATTTTGGGGAAAACATTTTTTAATGCCAGTATCTCATATCTAAGCCGCACCACACTTTTTGTAGTCATTTTTTTTTGTAAAAATCTGCGGCCCATACACGCCAAACTACAGTAAATTAAACACATGAGAAAAATAGTAGGGAATAAAATTAGAAACACGATGCAATACATTTTCCGTAGTAAATAACTTAATAGCATAAGAAAACGGTTGTAAAATACCTAAAAATCTAACCTTATTTGGACCTTTACGTATCTGCACATGTCCTAAAATTTTTTGTTCCAATAATGTAAAGAAAGCAACAGCTAAAACAAAAATAATTAAAATCAAAAACCGATATAAATAAATCCTAAATTTAATGCACTTAAATATGCCAAATTAGTAAAATTAATCATAAACAAACAAAATATTTTATTTATATGGTCCTTTTGTACTAATATAACATACAATTTTATGAATAGAAACTAACCTAGACAGTAGGCTCATTATTTTATATTATTAACTTCTTGGTTTACATTGTAATACTTCATCTGCAGCAACCTAGTTGGTATATTCATTATCTGTATTTTATCCATAGAGGCTTTCCAAAGGCAGCTTGTGGAGATAGACTTGATACTAGCGTGTGTGGGAGACTTGAACACCACCATACGGGGCAACATTCGCTGTCCCATCCTTTTCGCTGTGGTGAGAAAAATTTTGTATTCATTGCATTTGTACATAGTTAAGTTTTCAATTGTTGTTACTCCTTTTTCATTTATGATACTGATATAGGAAAACTTGCACATAGATTGTATCTTGCATCAAGTTTTTCACACAGCTCAAACTTGTATTTTTTGTTTCAAGTGTATCATTTGTTTACTTATGTTACTTAAGTTACTTAACATAGGAATGGTTAGAAAATGTAAAAAAGAAAGACAATTATAATGATAAAATAAAATTTTTACTGTGCCAAGCTATCTGCATCTTATTTTTGTTAGTCACTTTATCACCTTAAACTTATATTTTCTTAAATAATCAGTTGAACGACTTAAGAAAAAATGTATTGACTGTAGCTGTATTTGTTTCAATGTTGAAGTAAGTTAATAATGTCACAAGAAAAAATTCCCACTCAAACTTACAAGAGGAAAATAAATGCTCAGTGTCTTGCATGTGTGCAAGAGACTCTTGAGGGGCAGGGAAGCGAATCTTTGAAGGAGAAGGAGGAAAGATAGCTAAAATCTTATGTTATGATTGCAGGGCCCTCAAAAGGGAGAGGGGGAGGGGAATCATAGGGGCTATGCATCTTTCAGTTTTTTTTAAACTGAATAAAGTGTCTACATAAATACATGACAAAAATTGTTGTACTAATCAAGAGTTTGCAGTTAAGGGTGAGAAGACAAGGCGAGAGAGGTTCGGTGGGCATGGCACACAGGTGGCTCTACTCTAGGCTCTACCCTTCCTCCTTTGCTTTATTTTAACTTGCCTGGGGTATCGCTCACTAACTTCTGTTGTCAAGTTGTCATTCAGTTATAATGTTGATTGTCTGTGTCATGGTTAGAGAAGAAGTGATTTCTTTCATTTTCAATGTATCAACATTGATGAAGAATATGTTCTTGAGTGGCAAACTCAGTGATAGGTAAGTATTTTTTGCAATTTTTTCATCACTATATAGGTCTTTCATCTGTATTAACACATTTGCCACTTTCAACTTTCTTTTTTAAGCAGTGTAATTAATTTTTACCAGACTATGCCAAGAGGAGCATAATGTGTTTACGTGGAATTTGGTATATCTGTCTGTATGTTAGGTCTTTTGTAATTTTGAAACGGCGTATTTGATTTTAATGAATGAGGTATCAAACAATGCATTGAAATTTAAGCGATGTAGACAATTTAAAATTTAGGCCTATTTCTTTTTAATTTTTAATCAGTTAATTTTGTCATCACTTAACTGTTAACATTTAACTTCACTCAGTTAATATTTTTACTGGTTAACTTTAAATTTAATTGAAAATTTGTTACCGGTATTTACTTTTCCAAGTGTTTGATATTTTAAATTCATAAAAAAGAAAATTATATAAAAACTACGGTAATTTTAGTTCTTTACATTATTTAAACCCCTACCACAATTCTGATACCTGTTTTGATTAAACTGAATTCATGTGAGTCGTATAGAAAATACAATCAAATTTTTTAATGTAAAATGAAGGGATTTACAGCTCTGTCAAAATCAAACATTTTTTATTCCTATATTGTTGTATTGGAATATGTACTGTGTTGTGGGTAAGTTGGTAACATGTATGACATCTGTGGTCATGATGGCTGCCAATTGGATGAAGCGTGCATGTATGAGTTGTTGGTATAGAGATGCCAACATAATACTTGTGTGTCATTAAAATACAATACATATATTGTCTATTACCACCTTCAGTATTTTTCCTAAATTACAAGGGATGCTTGTAAATTTAGGACAAACAATTTAAATTTCTTAGTCGTTTACAGTTAACCCAGTAAACCACAACCATAATGTTTGTAAATATGCTTCAATCAATGTATGTGAATTCCAGTTGAGGTTGCAATAATGGACTATAAACACAAGTCAGATGCACAGAAGTACGAAGAAAGAGGAAAGAAACTCGAGGTCTCCAAAAAAAAAAAAAGGGTGCAGATCATTATTACAAGTTGGAATGTAACTGAAAAGCAAGGATGATAACACTGGTGGAACTAGCGATATGGCGGAGCTAGCAGTGTTGGTCCATGCATAGTTAACCAGGTTCACATTCCTGTTGCTGGTCCATCTACTGAGACATCTTCACTGCAGCTGAATGTGAATGAAGGTTGTACAGACCCTGTTGACCCGGAATTTATGTCAAAAGGCCCAGAAGTTACTTCTGATGTTAAAAATTGTGGTTCTTCCCATTGCAACTATCTCAACAAGCCCTATCTGAAAACACCTGCATCAGATCTGAGACAGTTTCGTAACCTTAGGACTATAAGTACAAACTGTATTGAAATGCTTGATAAAATGGGTCCTCTACTGTTTCCTGAAGAACTTCCTGGTGATGGGAAAAAAGCATTTCGATGGAGTGTCTTAGTTTTGAAATGAGCTAGTGGTGAAATTGTACCTTGAGGATGGCTCTCGTGGAGTGAAACTATGCAATCATTACATTGTTTTCCATGTAGACTGTTCAGTTGTATTGAAATACAAAATTCTCACAAATCAGTTTTACTAATTGTGGTGATGATTGAAAGAAAGAGTATACATGGCAAAAGTTATACAACAAACTGCCAAACCACGAAACATTTTCGAATGACAAGAGATATTTATGATGTTGTAATATGGACAGAAAGGACAGAAACTTAGATAAAAGTACTTATGTTCACTCTCAATTGGATGCAGAACGTACAACAAAAATTCAGTATTGTAAAGATTTTCTTCATTGAATACTGCCAATACTATTATTTCTAGAGGAGAAAGGACTTACATTGAGAGGAACATCCAATAATATTGGTGACACCAACAATAACATTTTAATCCTGGACTATAGCAGTTATCAAAGTACAACACTGTATTGCGGGAACACATTGTCAAAGTGAAACAGTTGCAAGAACATAAAAAAAATACTTTGTGCTCTCTATTTGTCACCAGTATCTCAAAATGGCTTTATAGAGGCGTGTGGTGCTAAGGTTACATAAGCAATACTTTAATACAGGGTCTCCTTGTCGATGTTACGCCAGACATATCTCTCACAGAACAAATCACATTTGTATTCAAATGCATACTTGAAAATGAAAATGAATTCAGAATCGTCGAGAAATTTTTACATTTTATGGATTGTAACAAGAAAACTGGGCGAAATATTGGCAACCTTATTATTGAAGAATTCAAAAAACATAAAATACCCTTAGGGGAATATCCAGGCCAGGGGTATGAAAACTGTGCTAATATGACGGCATTTTCAATGGTGCTCTGACATTTATTTGTGAAATCAATCCACTAGCATTGTTTGCAAATTATGATGCTCACAGCTTGAATCTTTGTGAGGCTAATCCAGCTGTGTGCTCTGAAGTAGTAGCAACCTTTTTTTGTAATGGTCCATGTTATGGACTTGTGGAAATTACTCGCTTTATCCAATGTAATATTGGCGACATTACCAGGTCACCAGTATTTGTCATGGCAGTATCCTAGGGTGTGTTTGTATAATGTAAACCTTATTGTGAACAAATAATTAAGAAATGTATGCTATCTCCTTTAATAAAACTGTTGGATATGTTCAGTTCTTTCACAGTACACAAAAATGGCAACCAGAATGCATAACGATCTGTACATGTGTGGTGTGTTAATTGTTTTACTTCGTTCTCTTCATTCGCGTAGTTACTGTGACGTTTACCACGTGGTGTCCCCTTGAGACAGTTTGTCTCGCAATCACCAACAGTTCACCCACCGCCCGCGTGAGGGCAGTGCAACGCACGAAGAACATTTTGCAAGTGTGCATGTGTGGTGCAGTGCTTCAGTGTTTTTATTTTGTATATTTATTTCCCTTTTTATGACCTGCCATTTCATTTTATGTACGTGTGCAATGCAATGTGTATAGTGAGTGTAGTGTGTTCTTCTGACATTCCACGTGTGTGTTTGTTTACATTTTGCATTTCTCATGATTTTTCATTATGTAATTATTCCAGTGTGCATCATTTGTATGTTTAAGCATTTCATATAAGGGCTCATTCCTCAATTTTGTTGTTGTGTGTGTGTGTATATTTTTTATGTCATGTGTCAGAGTTATTTATTTACATGTGCAGTGTCACATTGAGTATTATTGCAGCGCTTTCACTTTCATTACAGCGCAGGGTTTATTTTATATTTATTTATGTAGAACTGAAGGGTGCATGTCTACACGTACCACATATTTCCTATACTACATATTGATTTCTTTTGATAGCCAGTATAAATGTCCAGTAGCGGCCAGTAATTTCCAGTATTGTACACACTTAAGGTTATGTAGAGAAATGGGCCACTGAGTGGTACCCGTAATGCACCGACCACGTGGCGAGATAACCACACTTTATTATCATCATCCTTAACCATGTTTGTATTAGCTCCACAAACCATGCGCCACAGATCACATTATCCCTCACTGAAATTATGTATCATTTTAGGTTATGTGTTATGTTAGCGACGTAAGTGTTAAGTGTTTTTATATTTTTATATTTATATGTTTAATTGTTTTATGTATTTGTTAATAAAGATGAATATGTGTTAGTGTATCCTCATCCCATCAGCATTGCATACAGCCATCCCATCCCATTTCATTCATCGTCACAGTTTTTAGTAATTAAGAGTTTTTTCATGTGGGTGCCGGAAGGCTCGGCCACTCAGTGAGCTCCGCACCAACCCGTTATCAGTAGCGTCTTGACCATCTCGTGGGGTGGAAGTCACGCGCAGCCTCTCCGGGACTTCATCTGTTTTTCACCAGCCATGTAGAGGCAACAGTTGATTTAGTATATTGGAACATCATTTTAATATAACTTTACCCAGAGAGTAATGCCACCCCACAACCCGGTCCGTTTGCTACATGGCCAGGACATAACATACATTAAATTTATTGTTTAGGCCTTGTGCTATCTTTGTCTGTTTTGGTGTATTGTGTAACTGCGCACGTTTTATTTCACCAGCCGCCTGAAGGCTGTTTACCCATTTTCATGAGTTTACTAAATAGTTGAGAAGGTTTTGAGAGGGCTTGAACAATCTCATGGGAGTGAAGTATGCGTTGAGGAAGGCTGATGTTCCTCATTAGATGAGGCATAATGGATTATAGGTAACAGCATATTCATCACCAGCAGACACAGAACATCAGGGATGACCACACCGGGCCAACGACACCACGACCCCGCATCACTTATGCTCTCTCTGAGCTGGCGCAAGGTTAACCCATCACATATCTCCTGATGTACCAAAACCGTAAGTCGTCAACTACACGTGCAATGTCATCCTTCGTGAAATACGATCATATCTGCCCCGAGACCTGGGCTGAACACCTGGAATGATTTCAGTTCTGGCTAGATTCTAAAGGCAGATTACAGGGGATTAGAAATGAGGACTTTTGATTGAAATGTTGGATGATCATACCATTTGCGATTTGAAGGATTGGACTACACCGAAGAACCTTCGAGATTGCATGTACATTGAGTTAGTCAACGTTTTGAACAAGAATATTCTACCTACGATCAACCCCATGGTCTGCTACAATAAGTTTGTAAATAGAAGGCAACTTCCGGTGAGAAGGCAGTTGTTTACATGTCTGAATTAAGGTGGTCGGCATCTTCCTGTAACTTTCAGGGCATGATGGCCAAAATTGTGTTGTACTAGTTTGTCGGTCACCTACGTAATACAGATTTACAAGCTAAATTATTTTCAGTAAAGGAGTTAACTGCAATGAAGAATGATTGTTCAGTTAGTTGAATGTTCTGAAGAAAATGTCACTGAAGTTAGAAATTCATGTGTGGAAGATGTACACAAATTTCATGGTACTGCATCAGGCAGCCAGGTATTTTCACCTCTCAGTTTTTGTTCAATATTCAACAAAAAAGTTAATTGTTTCAGATATGCTGAGGTAGGTCATACTGCTGCAAAATGTCCCCTTTCTAAAAACAGCTTAAAGTGCCAAAAATATGGTAAAGTCGGGCATGTTACAAAAGCTTGTAAGCAAAGGGACAAGTCATTGTTGCGGTCTTGTCGTACCTAATTGCCTATGTCTCATCATTTCATGTTGAAAGCATATTTATTTTTTCTGATCGGGCTTCAAGTTTGAATACGAAGCCATATTCTGTGCAAGTCAGCAATTTTCTCATGCAATTTGAGATAGATTCTGTTTGTTCGAGGACACTTAGAAACCTGGACACGTATACTACCAATATTGCAAACTCTTATCATGGCCCTGTTTTGCATCAAGTATCAGCTGGACTTAGAACACGGGCTCACAGTCTTTGACCATTATTGGAAAATTCCAAGCTGTTGGAAAATACAAGCACTTTACTTGCAATCTTCCTGTTTTGGTCATGGATGGCGTTGGACCAAACCTTCTTGGTTGTTGTTCCGATACTGATACCGATACCACTGCCGATAACCTGACACCAAAATCTGATACCAATGCCTTTGCACTGAATTTTAGAAAAAGTATTACTGTTAATAATACATTAAAAACATTTCTCCTAGTCTCATTTAAATAAAGAAAATAATGTCTTAAAAATACTGTATGTAATTTATTATAATCTGACACAAAATGCAAGCTTACCTAAAACTTCCAAATCCTCTGAAAATGCAAATAATATGACACCAAATGCAAGTAAAATTTTTAATGTCTCACGCGCACTATCAGCTGAAAGCGCACGGAGAAGTTATAGATTGGGCAGTGTCATGTCTGTTGGTTTACGAGGGGTGGACGTCGGCAGGAGGATGACCTCTCCATGCAGCTACCTGTTTGCGACACCTTGCACGTGTGGCAAATGTCTGTCTTTTAAAGTTATCATATTTTACTGCAAAGAAAACTTGTAATTTTGAGACACAAATGAGGCATTATAATTTATTTCTTCACTATCTTTAATAATTAATCATTCAAAACCATGTCCTCTGATTTTCCCTGTCATACACTGCACCCGACTCGGTGATTACCTACTCATTATTAGATGGCAAAACGTGTCAAATAGGCACTACGTATTATTAGTTTATTCAAAGACACGTGTCTATTGAAATAAATTAATATCAATTTTCCGATTTCCCCGCAAGAAGTTACTGAAAATGAACACGTATAATACAAGTCGCTCGATGTTCAAACAATTTATTGCTGATAAGTGGTAGAGTATATGCTTTTGGGCATATAATTTTATCTGCAAAGATGCTGCCCTTTAAGTTAAATAAATATTAAGTTTTAAAGTCATGTTAATTTTACGCCAGATACAATTAAACACCAACCTTACCGGATAAAACAACCTTTAAACACAAATAAAACATCTTTACAAATAATCATTCCTCACAAAAATGTTTTGCATTACATTCTCAGGTGAAATCATTTGCTTTGAAATACAAGTGATGTTAGATGCAACTATTTTGAGCGACGCATGCCGTATTTACTCATGTATAGCGCACACTCATGTATAGTGCGCACCATGATTTTTGCAACAAGTTCCCGGGGAAAATTAAAAAAAATATATAATTTCACAAAAAATAGCGGCCTGTTAGTAAGTATAAAACAAATTATTCTTTTTTTAATGTGTGGCGATTGTAGTATGTTTGGAAAATACTTTAATTAAATAACTTGGGTGCAAAAAGCCAAAATGAAAAAATTCCGGAAGCCTTATGCTCCTACTACTCAACATTTCCAGCTTCGTTTTTATTTTTTCTCCCTTCAGCAGTAACCAGTTCTCTTTTTTCTGCCATACTAGAATGTTACACTACCTTTATCTAAAAAAAAAGGTATCTGTGTCTCTTCTCCCCCCTTCGCACTCCTCGAACATGGCTCGCTAGCCTCTGCCATAGAAACAAAGAGGGATGGCGGAATTATCGACTGGCAACATCTGGGTGTTATTACAAGGGGTGGGGGGTGGTAAACACATGGCAGCTCTGTTTTTGTGGCGTCACAGGATGCCATTAGTTGGAGGGGGGGGGGGAGCAGGGTTTCGACCTACACATAACTGAAGGGTTGCTGAGAGAGAAAGAGAGAGAAGGGAGATGAGTGATTTAAGAGCGAGAGATGTGACAACAGGCAGTTCCATCACTTCCCTTAACATCCCCGGACAATTTATGGCTAACACTCCCCCTTCTTCTTTTTTTTCTGTGTATAGCATGCATCCCAGAATTTTTTCCCTTTATTTTGGAAAAAAAGGGTGCGCTATACATGAGTAAATACTGTATTTGTTCTTATTTTTCTTTCTCTTTTAATGTGTGGCGTATACAAACTGAAATACTGTAATTTTTGTGCCTAAAGAAAGAAAATAACATGACTTCATTGTCTACAACTGATACTAAAGTATTGGCCAATATCGATACTTAGTATCAGTATCGGAGCAACTCTAGTCTTAACTGGTTTCAGATATTTCCATTCAAGGTGTGTACTTTCTTTCTTCAGACATATCCTATGCTGGGATGTCTAATGGCAATGAACTGAATATATTTTGGTTGATTAAAACTTTTTGAACAAACATACAATTTATTAAAATTTAACCAACCAGTCTTATAAATAAAATTTATCATCAAATTAGTTTTGCCATAATTACTAGGACCAACTATTATAGCTGTTGTCAGGCAAAAGTTCGCCATTCTTCTTATTCTTAGCATACATACATCCCAATCAACTTTTTTCATTTAATAACATATTTTTGTAATAAATGGAGAATAAAGTGTTTAAGTTAACAATAGTTCTGTATTAAAGAAAAAGCTTCATTATGACATAATTAAGTTAAATTGATTGCGTTGATTAGTTTTCATGAAAAATTTTTAGCTCTTAATATAGACAGTAATACTATAACGACAATTGAAGTTATAACTATTCCTAGAGGCCAATACAATATTGAATCATTAAAAGAAACTATGAAATCATTTGAACAATTTTCAACCAATAAAATTGAATTAACATCATATAGTGTGAAAAATAGAATATCTATTATATCTGAGTTTGATATTAAATTTGATGATCGATTATCCGATATGCTTGGTGTTGAGAGAAATTTGCATATTGAAAAAGAAAAAAAATGGTTGTAGGAACTAAATTACCTAATTGTAATCCATTAAAAACAATAATGTTCATTGTAACTTATGTTTATAAAATATGATGAATCTAATCATTTAGAAACACATAATTGCTAGTTTTCCACCAAAAACGATGTTTGGTTTTAGAGATTATATTGTTCATGAGCCATCATAACCAATTTTTTATAAAATTAATAATGATCTGTTTAGTTATATTATTTTAGAAATTGGAGACAAAAATGGTAAACTAATTGATTGTGATGGTTCTGAATATCGATATTTTTTAGAAATTAAAGATGTTTAAAATATAATATAGAAATATAATAATATAAAATATAAAATTATTTGTTTAGTAACGCCACGGTAATGTATCTATAATATTGTCTTTTTCATTCAAAATTGTACGTTTGTCATTGTTTTGACTCACATGCAAGTGAGTCAAAACAATGACAAACGTACAATTGCAATTCACAGCACCAATGCACAAAACAACTAGCGCAAATGTCCAAGGTAGTCCACACTCGGTCGATGTAGCATTTGTAATATCCCGAACACCCTATTTTCCCGACTTTAATGACCTGACACAACCATTCCCGACTGGAGTAAGCAAGGTACTAACATGGCGGACACAAGCACTCTGCCCCTGATATCGCCAACATAGTACCACCATCTTGAATAAAACTGACGTGTTCCAACATTCCACCCACCAAATTTAGTACAAATTTAAGAATTGTTAACATTTATTTACACGATGTACAACTCTGAGGAAGAAGATACTGAGTGGGAAGGGGGCACAGCTTCACAACTGCCCTCTTGATTACTGCCTGGAGAGTCTTGATACTTGACACACGACTAACCCCATCTTTTCCTGGATGAAGTGTGTCAGTGCGACCAAGCTGCCACTGAAGAGGAGGAAGGTGGTTATCTCATACCAATACCAGGTCTCCTACCTTTACTGTAGACCCTTGCTGAGACCATTTACTTCTTTGTTGGAGAGTGTGTAGATATTCCTTTGACCATCGTTGCCAGAAATTCTGTGTAGATTGATGTAGCAGCTGCCACCTGTCGAGGCGCTTTGTGGGTAATTCCGTTACGTCAGCAACTGGTGGAGTTACTAACGCACAACCAATGAGAAAATGTCCTGGAGTCAGGGCACTTAGGTCATTAGGATCTGTAGAAAGAGCACATAATGGTCTTGAATTCAGCACTGCCTCTACTTGAGTGAACAGTGCGGTCAATTCCTCAACAGTGTGGTCAATTCCTCAAAGGCCAATACTTGCTACCCTATTACACATTTCACATGACCTTTTGCTGATTTGAGACCACCAAAATGAGGGGCCAATGGTGGATTGAATTGCCACTGGATACCATTTTCTACCAGACTACTTGCTACTTGGGTTGAATTGGATTTATCTCTCAAATATGTTTCCAGTTCAGTAAAATGCATGTGAGCACCAACAAAGTTAGTGCCACAATCACTATAAACATCTGTACATAATCCTCTACGAGCAGTGAAACGATAAAAGGCATTCAGGAATGTGGCCGTAGTCAGTGCAGAGACAACCTCCAAATGCACAGCCTTTGTAATAAAACATACAATCAAAGATAGGTATACCTTCAATACACGTGCATTCTGAAGATGAGATTGTTTGATATGAAATGGGCCTCCATAATCCACTCCCACAGTCTGGAATGCCCTCGTGATCTGTGCTCTGAACCCTGCTGGTTGGCAAAATGCCCATTATCGACTGGACAGGTGACGACTTAAAACGTAAGCACCTCACACATTTTGAAATTCTTGATTGTATCATGCCTTTGCCTGCCAAAATCCAATACCTGTGTCTGATGATAGAGTGTACAGTGTTGACACCTGCGTGAAGGGACCAGGCATGGTAGTAATCAATGACCAGATTAGTGAGGTGACTTTTCTTGGGTAACAGGATTGGATGTTTTTCATTGAATGACAACCTCAAGTTTTGGATTCGTCCACCAAATCTAATTAGGCCTTGAGGATCGAGGAAAGGGTTGAGGTTTCTGACCTGTGGTGAGCATTCTCTTCCCTTCTGCAACTCCACCAAATCTAATTAGGCCTTGAGGATCAAGGAAAGGGTTGAGGTTTCTGACCTGTGGTGAGCATTCTCTTCCCTTCTGCAACTGATCTATCTCCATCTTGAAAACATATTTTAGCACTTGGTGTACACAATGAACTTCTGCTGCTTTGAGCTGTATTGATATTAAGGGTCCACACCAGCGGCTTGATGGATGCCTGACATTTGAAATGAAGCGCAGCACATACGCTAATATTCATCACAGCTGTGATAAGGAACTAAATCTCTATCCATTCAGAGGAGAAAATCGTGGTCTGCGCATTTAGGGCTGTTAGACTCGAAAGCTTCAATTCTTCTTGATACTCTGGGGAACTAGAGTCTGAGTAACCTCCTGGCCTGGCATCTTCTGACTCAATAAGCCATGATGGACCACTCCACCAAAGGTGATGACTGACAAGCTGGCTTGGCATCAAGCCTCTCGAGGCACAGTCTGCGGGGTTGTCTTGTGATAGTACATGTTGCCACTGACACACTACTTTGCTCTCCTGAATTTGAGATACTCTATTTGTGATAAAGGTCTTGAGACAATATGGTTCAGTATGGTTCCATGCAAAAAATGGTTGTTAAATCACACCACGCTATCACCTTCTCGACAATTATCCTTTTTTGACAAAATGGATATGATTAAGTTCATGAGTTTTACAAGCAAATGAGCTCCCAGCAGCTCTAGGTGAGGTAGACTTACAGTGTTCAATGTTGCGACATGGGACTTGGCCACCAATATATGGGATTCAAGTTTGGACTGATTTGCATTCTGCAGGTATACAACTGCTGCATAACCTTGGGTTAATGCATCACAAAATCCATGAATTTGGTACACTGCACCATCAACTTATGTTACTAGGTGAGGAATAGCTACTTAGTGTAAACTGTCAAGTTGCTCAATGAATGTGAGCCACTTATCTTTGATATGTGGTGGAGGCTCATCCCAATCAATTCCAAGAAGCCATAGATTCTACAGAAACAGTTTAGCCTTGAAGACAACTGGGCCAATCCAACCTAATGGGTCATACATCTTAGCTATATCAGACATCATCACACGTTTAGTAATATTATAACTGGCACTGTGAGTACAATATAAGAACACATCTCCCTTAGACTGCCATTCTAGTCCCAAAATTTTTATGACTTCATCCTCATTATTTTCAAATCTTATCAATATCTCTATATTTATTACAGTCACTTAATACGTTTATATTATTTCCACATATTCAATTGGTCTATTACCATTATTCCAAATGTCCTACAATCACACATCTAGTTCAATAGTTACGTCTGTCAGGCTCACTCTCCACTGCACTGATGCTTGCAGTCAGCAGATTTCACTTTCGCTGGTCATTTTTGTCACTATTTGTCTCTCTGCTGGCTCGTCATCTTCGCACACCTGTCGCTGAAGATACACACAATCCTCCAAACTGGCAACTCAGACTCTCAAGAATGGTTCGCTCGGAGGCCCTTTGCAGCTTAAATAGTATTGCTGGCCTGATCTAGAAGGTTCCCCGCACCCTGAGAAATTGAGTCCCACTGAAGGTCAGGAGTGTGCGAGTTTCAATACGGCAGCACACTGGGTCTCGCCTTTGAAAATCACTGCGAACTTATCACGTTGCTACTCTGTCCTTCTCCTTCGCTCGCTTGCATGGGACGGGTCAAGGGAAGTAATGCAAAGCAGCAAGTGTGTAACAGTACGTTTATTGCATTCACTGAAGTTGTTTCTATTTTACCAAGGGCAGATGCCCAAGTGCATTTGTTAAATTTAACTGTGATTTAAATACTGCCATTGATTAATTGTGAAGCTAATCCAGGAATCAAAAATGAGTTCAGGCTTAGGAATATGGAGGCATTATAAGAAGAGGCAAGATAAGAGGCCTGATAGTGTGTTCCTTTAAGATTTTAGAATTTTTTTTTTTTAAAGAGCCTAAAGATATGCCTTACTGCTGATTTCATCTTCTAGTGACACCACTGCAGCATTTTTTGCAAGGTTTTGTATTAACATTTCATATCGAATTCCAGAACCTGTTTGCCTTTATTCAAACACTAACAAGTATTTAACTTTGTTTGTTTTTGGATTGTGTAATCACGCAAAAGTTTAATTTTGATTAAATCCTAAAATATGTATTCTACCCAAAATCCTATCAAGGGTATTCATGCTCCAATTCACTGATGGAAAAAAACTGCAACACCACACGGCCATCTTGAACCTGGTGTATGGATTTGGACCTGTTAAACTCACCACCATTGATAACATCACAACGCTATGTATGCATTATGACCAACACATGTAGCAATCCGTCTGTATGTCCATCCTACCTTGTGAAGTCCCATGATGCAGTCCCTCTCAAATGGCTGTTACGTGCTCAAAATGGGCACATAACTTTTTTTGAAGCAAGGCTATAGTTTGAATGCAACACATGTACTCAGTATTCAATGTTCCAAGCTGCGTATTGGAAAATTCACGGGTGCATCCCACCGATGTACACCGGACGTTCAAAAATTGTTTGGTGAGTCTGGTTGAACAGATTTATCCATCGGTTCTACCGGCCTGAAAATCTGGTGGATATGCACCAAAACATCAACCGATGAATTTTTGAACACTCTCTTTGAAAAATAAAAGTGAAAGACATGTATAACCCTTAATTTTCAAGCATTCCAAAATATACCAAAATAATTCATACTAAGAGTTTTACAAATGGGCGATGAAAACTTTAAAATTTGAGTGAAGTGGTATTAATATGTGTCTGAAAGCAGATGAAAACACCTCTAAAAATCAACCTGATGTTCAAAAAATGGCTCAACCATTTACACCTGTGTATCAACCACTGGTGGATTCATCAACGAATTTTCAAATACGCTGAAGTGCACACAATATTGTCTGGTGTATTGCTGTACTCTGCACTGTTGGCCGATGTCCTTGAAATGTTCATCAGTCCAATTACCTTTTAGCATGTACCCATGTTCAATTGGACAACATTCTTTAGGGTATTGCAATTTTTTTTGCCTGATAGAAACTAAACACAGTAGCATGGATGTTTTGTTTGGCTGATTCAAAGCTATGAACTAGTGTCATTTTAATTTTAGGGTGCTTGCAGGCAATTTAATTTCAAACAATATTCTGCAGCCGAACTTTAACCAGAGATGTAAAAAAACTTCTTCAAAAATGTTTAAGTTCAGAAATCTTGAAAGCCACAACTCCACTACTCAGTAAATTAATTTAATTTTGCATAAAAATTATTGCTAATCATTTTCATAGCACCAGTTTCTGTTTTTCCCCTCCCTCTCCCCACTTGGACTTCACTGTTTCATCTTTCTTGCTGTGCTGTGTATTCAGGGCAATTTTGTGAGAGTTTGTGTTTTGTTTAAAGTATTTTTTGTTGTAATGTCTTTGCCTGTTCATTTTAAGTGTGGTATTTGTTCTGTTAGGTACTTTTAGAGATGCTAAATTGGCAACACTGTATTGTGTATGCACTTGTAACATGGAGGCAGTGACCAAATAAAGGACTGATTGATAGAACATGGTGGCAGCGGTGATCAAACTTGTAGTGGAACTTTTAAGTTCACAAATCATCTAGCACTGTAAGTCTACATTATAATCATCAATATGATGGCCAGGCTGATAACGTATCTAGTGAAATTCATTCCAAAGGAATTTTCAACCTGTAGCCTCCCACTGCGTTTGATTTCTCATCACCATTGTTATGTAAGCAATGGAAATAACGCTTTTGTTGGGACATGTCAGTATCGGGTTACATGGAGAAGACTGAAAACTAGAAGATTGATAGTCTTCTTTACGTATTAGGTGAGAAGGCAGAAGAGCTGTGGACTCATTTTACACCTCATCAGACTAGTTATGAGGAAGCACTTCAAGCCTTTGTAAACCATTTTAACCCATGTTGAAACATAATATTTGAGTGATTCAAGTTTAATTCCAGATTGCAGGGTGCAGAAACAGTGGACGAGTTCATAACCTCTCTCAGCATTTTAGCGGATACGTGTGACAATGGCCCGATAAAACACAAACTTATTAGAGACAGAATAGTGGTTGGTATGAAGGACAAAAAAAATTAGTGAACAACTTCAGTTGTGGCCTTCATTATCATTGGACGAGGCAATTTTAGTCGCCAAACAAGCGGAAATCAAAAGTCAGCAATCCCAGGTTCTCCAACAAGGTGGTTCTGAAGTTTTGGAAATTAATAGGACTTAATTTGGAGCACCCCACATCCGAGATAGAATGCCCAACAGTTTGGTGGAAAAGATGGCAGCCATAGGCAAGACCTCAAGTTTTGGCTTCAGCAAGAGCTCACGTTTCCCTAAACCAACACTGCAGGGAGCTACACACACTGCTGTGCATTGTCGATTCTGTGGTAAGGGGCAACACGACCGCTCAGTGTCCAGCTAGGGGCTCCAAGTGCTTCAACTGCTCCAACCAGGGGCATTGGGCAGTGGTTTATATGGGTTCAAGTACATCCCGAGTCTTTAATGTGCAAGATCAGCATGGTGAGTTACAAAGTGAACAAACTCATTATTACTCCAGGGATCAAGAGTATTTCATTGGGTGTCTTACCTTAAATTCAGTTGGTTTAGTAGAGGGAAGGCAGAGTCCATGACTTGAGTTTTCTTGGATTTCTAGAAATGCAACTAAAATACCAGGCAACATCTCATTTCTAATGTTAGGACACCAATTTTAGGCAGAGCAGGACTACTGAAGTTGAACATTGTGTGTGTTGATGGGGAAAAGGTAATGTTCCCAGCAGAAATTTTAAATAAAAGTGCCACAGAAAGTGTAAACAAAGGTATAGCCGAACATTTAAATAACTGCAGTGTAAACATAACCTCCTTGCAAACATTACAGGTCAATATGCACAAGGAATTTCCAGGTCTCTTTAAGTTTAAAAATTTAGGGGAAGTAAAAAGAGTGAGTGAAGAGATTTGGGCAGCTCTTAACAGTGAGGTCTTGAGAGCCGATGAGGGCGATTGAAGTGAATATGGAGCAGAGCCGGAATGAAGGGGTGGGGGAAACGGGAGATACCCAAGAATTAAAAGGAGAAATTAAACTTGTTCTAAATGATAATTGCACCCTTATATTCAATCTGCCCCTTGTGTTGTTGCCATACCCTCTTGGGTAAACTCAAAGCAGAATTAGAACATTTGAAGAAAATGGAAATATGAACAAATTACCGAACCCACAGACTGGGTTGCGCCCATTGTAGTTGTGCCAAAGGGGGGGACAGTTCACATTTGTGGTGATTACACGGAGTTGAATATGTGTGTTCATAAACCACACTTCTGCATCAATAGCATGGAGGTTACATTGTCGCAGTTAACGGGTGCAAAATAAAGTTAGACGTAAATTCTGGCTTCTACCAGGCTAAATTGGTCAAGCAAAGTCAACTGTTAACAACATTCATTACTCCATTTGGGAGATTTTTCTTTAAGAGATTGCCATTCAGTATATCATGTGCTCCAGAATACTTTTCCTCTAAAACTGTACAGGTTCTGGATGGTATACAGGATACTTACTGCATTCCATGTGGATGAGATTCTGATCTTTGCACCCACCATGGTTGAACATGATACAGTATTGAGGAATGTTCTTCAAAGACTCGAAAATTCAGGTATCTCCATTAATGAGAAAAAATGTATGTTTGGGATCATCCAGGTGAAATATTTGGGGCATGACCTTAGTTTGGAAGGGATTTCAGTGGACCCAGACCATATCCAGCACTTTTCAGTGCCCACAAACAAACTTGAAATGCAGAGGTTTCTCAGGCTTGTGAATTTGTCTTCCAGATTTCTTCCTGCAAAATCAAGACTCTTGGAACCATTGTTTTCTGTGCTTAAGCCAGATGTAGAAATTGTATGGGGTCCACCACAGCAGATGGCGTTTGGGTAAATTAATATTTGCTATCTCACACTCCCACCTTAGCATATTTCAATCTGAACATGCAAGTCATTGTTAGTGCAGATGCTAGCTCAAAGGGTTTTAGGGGATTGCTTTATCCAGGGAAAATACGGGCAGCGTGAACTTGTTCAGCATGCCTCCCGTACACTATTGGACACAGAGAAACAATATTCACAAATAGAAAAGGAGGCATTATCTCTCACATGGTGTGCTGACAGTTTCCGCCAATATATCTTGGGTTTAGAAGTAACACTTGAAACGGATCATAAACCATTAATTGAGATCCTTCATACTAAACACACAGATGACCTTATACCTTGCCCGCAGAGGTTCCACCTAAGACTTATGAGGTACACCTATAGAGTTCAATATGTTCCGGGTAAGCAGCTATAGGTAGCGCACTGTTTGTCACGGAGTCTTCTTCGAGGAGAGAAAACAGGACAGAGTTTGAACAAGAGGTTGAAGCATTTGTGGGCCAGATCCTCTCTAGTTATCATAACAGATGATATTTTGTCACGTATTCAGGCAGAACAATAAAATGATCCAATTTGCAAAAAACTTAAATCATACTGTTTACTTGGCTGGCCAGACAGAAAGGCGATTCGTGTGTATATTCTTCCATATATGTAATACCAAAATTACATTGCTTATCGTAATCCATTCTTGCTTAAAGGTACCAGATTGACCATTCCAGCTTCACTTCAACTGCATTGTTTAAAATGTATCCATGGTGGTCATTTAGGTATTGTGAAATGCAGAAAACAAGCCAAAATGTCAGTTTAGTGGTTTGGGTTGTCTTCAAAACTGGAAAACCTGTTCTGCAACTGTCCAAATTGTATTCAAGAAAGGCAAAACCCCAAGCAACCAATTTTACAAGCAGAAAAACCCCCTAGGCCCTAGCAGGTAGTTGCAATAGGTCTATTACAGTATGATACATGGTACCTAATAGTCACTGACTATTACTCTAGGTTTTTTGAGATATGTCCTTTAACACGCATGTCAGATATCATGGTTATTGGCAAGTTAAAGGAAGTTTTTGCATGATTTGGTACCAGAAATATTAAGAGCTGACAGTGGGTCCCAATTTATGTCCAGTAATTTCCAAAGTTTTGCTCAGACGTATAATTTTTAAGTAGTTACTTCTTCACCACATTATCCTCATTCTAATGGTTGTGTTGAGGTGGTGGTCAAGGATGCTAAGAGTTTGTTAAAAAAGAATGATGATATTTCCTTGGCACTTCTGTTGCACTGTACTACACCCTTAGACTATGGATTCAGTCCAGCCGAGATGCTAATGAACCACAGGTTGAGATCTACACTTCTGCTTCTCCCATCCACATTGGAAGAAGTAGTACAATCTCGGCTGGCACAATATCAAGAACATCTTCAGAAAGAGAAACAGCTGCTAATTATAACAGAAGACACAGAGTTCGTCATTTACCTGACTTACAGGAAGGGGGCAAAGTGTGAATTTCTGATTTAAGAATGTATGGCACAATTGTGTAGATTGGTCCACAACCATGCTCCTATTGGGTAAACACCCACCGAGGTCAGTATAGATGAAATTTATGGTTTCTGGTTCCTGTACCTTTTGCTGGTGAAGGTGTTCGGTTTCAAGTAGGTTATGTGCAGGACAGTTTCTCTTGTGTTAGAAATTATGTAATACCGAGAAGTGTACCACCAGCTGATGTAGATGGTACCTCTCAACTGTGTGGGGATAAATAAATGCAGAAAAGAAAGGTGGATAAGGAAAACATGATGAAGGGGGATTCAGGATCTGAAATATTCATGCCAAAAGAGTGTTTCCAGTAGAACATAACATGGAGAATGTAGAGAATAACTTAAGTGAGTACCATGGGAAAATAGCAGATAGGCAGAAGCAAAGTAGCAAAAAACCAACCTGGATAAATGACTTTTCTGCTTCTTGATTTTGTGAAAGTATTTTCATTTTGACTAACAAACCGTGTGGTGTTCGATGCTTGTGCAGGTTGTTAAATTTTACACTTAATGTTACATGAAGAGGGTTTTGTGGGAAGAATGTGGTAGGAGGATTGTCTGTGGATATTCTGTGTAATTTTAAGTATTTAAGAATCCTGGCATAGCTGTATTGTATATGTAGAGCACTTGTAACTCTATGTGAACTTGACAAACCAATGTGTAATAAAGGGGAGATATTCTGTTACGTACCTAATAAAGGACTGATTGATAGAACAGAATTTTCATTATTCTTAGGTCATTTGTCAGAGCTAGGTACACTTAATCTAATGCTGCCCAGAATCTTCAGTTAAAAGGAAGAAATTTCATTCATTATGTCCTTAGGTAATTTTTCCATCACATGAATTTCGTGTACTGCAACACTTACCTTGCTAGTACACACATACATGCTGTTAAATGGTACCTTGTCTTTTGACTGCTACGTATTGATTTCTCCCCATTTCTCCCATTATTATCAACTAGAGAGTTAGCCCATGACCGTTTTCAGTATGGTCACGTACCTAGAATAGTTACGATGTTACAAATTTTTGTCAAAGACTGAAAAAAAAAAAAATGATATGGAATTATCTCAACATTGGATATAGTTCTATCCCCTAAGCCACTGCGGCCCCACTTGGAATTGCTCTATCCACTGAGCCACTAAGGCCCCACTTGGGATCGCTCTAGCCACTGGGCCACGAAGGCCCCACTTTATATATATATATTTTTTGCTCATACTTGCAGGAAATGTTTGTTGATCTAAAATAAATTGCTTTATTGTGCTTTGCATTCTGTAGGTTAGGTTTCGATAGGTGGCACTTGAGTCTAACTTCTATATTTATGGGCCGATTTTGCTGATATTTTCAGGAAATTTTTGTTGATCTATTGAGACCATATTCACACCATATGTTGTTGAGATGGTGAGTAAGGTTTTTAGTTGTTTCATTCTGATAGGTGGCGCGCTGGATTCTAATTTCTATATTTATGGACAGATTTTGTTAAAAATTTCAAGAAAATGTTTCTTGATCTACAAGAAATTGTTTTATTGTGCTTTGCAATTTGGAAGGCTAGGTTCTGATAGGTGGCGCTGGAGTCTAACTTCTATTTTTATGGGCCGATTTTGCTCATACTTGCAGGAATTTTTTGTTGATCTAAAAGAGAAAAGCGCCAGCGATACCATGGTCAAACAGGTTGACGTACCAGATGTAATAGAGAGGATGCATTGAGAAGGCAAAATAGGACGTGAAAGAGGCAGAACAACGTTCACCGGGATCAGCCAGAAGTTCTATGAAATTATGTGAAATTAACTCAACATTGAAGCGAGAGATTTAAAGTAAACAAAAATGATATTCCATTATCTTCATATCTCTATGCAATAATTTCTATGCATTAATACAAAACTTTCATAAGAAAAAGTAATTAAGAAATTAGTTTTTAGTGTCAAAAGTCATGATTGCATAATCTGATCTTGCTGAAATTCGAACTTGACCTGTTTTAGACCCTGAGAATTCACTTTGCAAAATTTGAAGAACTTTTGTTGAGTTTGAAGGGACTTAGAAGTATTAAAGACGGACAGACAGAAATTGTCTCCTTATATAGTAGGATTGTGATTTACTTTGATGGGCAGCAACAGACAACATCCAGAGTAGCACAATACTATAGAGACTAATGGACTGGGTGTAAAGCAAGGAGAAAGGTACTTGGATCCAGTCTCACTTATTCTGGTCTCAGTGTATAACACTGATAACAGTATGATGTAAGTACGTGATCATGTAAGTGCATGCGTACATACATGCATACAATTCATGTAGTTTAATTGATTATTAATGTGTACCTCCTCCTGGAGAGACAGTGTCTCTGTCAACACATTTTTCAGCAAAATTCGAATTTACATGGAAGGTGACCTTATTCATGTTCACTGACATTGTGCATCTCCAGTGTCCAGAATCTGATATTGCTATGCCATGTTTTATCCTTGCTGGACACAGGGTTAGACCTTGGATCTTCCAGAACAGAGTGAGTAACCTGTTTTACCCACAGAATTTGTTCAGTAAAGTGATTGCAATGTTTTTAATTGTAGTTGTCAGTAAATACTGCTGAAGTTGCTGCACAACACAGCATGCACATCACACTCTCACAGTGTTGTTGTTCACAGGTGTGAATGTGAAGACAGGCGAGCTGTTTCCAGCCACATTTCCTGACAAAGGACCTGATCAGGCACTTCGCAGTGCCCGACATTTTACGGGAGGCCAACAGGTTTGTAAAATATCTGGGCATGTTGAATTGTAATATCCACCAATTTAAAATATCTAACAAAAAACACATTAGCGCAAGAGGACTGAGAATATGTATATTAACCATTTCAGTTACAAATAAATACATCACTTTAAGCTTTGAAGAAAACAATTTTTATTTAGAACTCTACTATCGTTGTATATGTATAATATATATATCGGGACAAATAAGAATGTGTTTGTGCTTCATGTTATTGGCGGCAGCTAACGATACCTCCCACATGAGGGATTGCAATTATTGAACACTGGTTATGCTGTGTACAGAGCAAATTATCATAGCCATTTACTATGCAATTTCCCAGGTACAGGACACGACTGAAAGGATTAATTTATGTATGATTGGTTTTAATTTATAAGTTTGATTCAGATATTTTTGGCTTTAGATTTGATGTGTGACAGACCCGGCTGATTGGCTGCCCGCATCCCTGAGTGACTTGTTCGATGCTAGGCGAGTCGCATCTTTAGGAGTCTTGTTGTCTCTTGCACTGGTGCCCGACCAGAATATAATACTGGCCTCGTAGGCCGCCGACTTGGCACGAAGTCCGGTTTGGACAAAACCACTCTGTGTGGTGCAGGCTTCGGGTGCGGGACTGAGTTCAAACGAGCGGGATGGTGCATCTGGCCCGTAAGGGGTTTGGCTAGTGTATGTCCCTCGGCCGGGTCAGTACGGATTCTTTGTCCTAGTCACATGCCGCCGCCTCTGCCTTATCCTCCCTGTCTTTTTTCGCTTCCATTATCCCACCTCTTTTGCTGTAAAAACAGCAGCATACTACACAAACTAGTTTCTTAATCAATTTCAGTTTCTTAATTCAATGTCCTTTTTTTTAATGATTATAAGTTTATGTGCCCCCACGCCCACGTAATATGCTAATTTTTTATGGTGGTCAATTGTTTTTTTCTTGTGAAGTCAGTTTTATGTGTAAAGTGAATAAAGATAAGTGTGTGCAAATAAAATGTGTTCTTATGTTACCAGTACCATATTATGGCAAGTGAGGCCGTGTGCATGTATAGGCAACGTCAAAAATTTTTGATGAAAAATTTGGCATGGTTAATATTTCAAGTAGACCGCACTAAATATTTATATTCCCTTAAACATTGCCGAGCCTCATCATGTCAGTGCGGAGGCCAATACACTGCCTACATTTACTATAAGTTCAACACATTGACATGAATTGCATCTATAAGCATGTTTTCCCAATGCTGGGCCGCTGTTACGAAGTGAACTGGCCCTGTAACGACGGCAGGGGAAGCGGGCAGGCAGGTAATCTTTTAGCGACCGACCAACAGCTGCCCAGCCTGAGGATCTAGGGCCGAGCTTCAGCAGCAAACTGCCACGCCCACACCCGGCCACGCTGCAGAGGATCTAAGCGCTCGCCCAGCTACGTCACACGGCCAGACCAAAGCGAGAGCATGGCATGCACACACGTAATGCGCAACGCCACCTAAATTTTTTGATCGCTTTGTGCCTCATAGTAATATGACCCACGAGACCTGCATAATAGATCTTTAACAATAATTTTATATTTTAATAATACATGGTCTTATCTTTTCACACATTTTCAATGGCCATGTCATACTGTGTTTAGGCCTTCTTTTTTTACAAGGGGTGGTCCAATATGCCTTTTTTGGGTATCAAATTAATCAGGAGACATCCAGCTATTTAAATATACATACCGTATTTATATTTAATAAAAAAAGTGGTATTTTATGCACTAGAGATGATTGAACATGAACTTCATGCAAAAATGGGAAGGTTTGGGGGCATGGGGTTAGGGGTGGGTCAAAATCGGGCCAAAATTTTCCAAATTTTTTGTTACAACCTCCCTATATTACAACCCTATTTTCGGGAACAGTGAGGGGTCGTCATAGAAAGGTTATACTGTGTATACAACATACCTTGAACAGTATAACATCATTACTGAGCTTGCCTCATACTATTATTTACATACTTTACGAGTAAAAATATTTAGGCTTCTTTCATTGCATTTATAGCAAACATGTTTGACTTTTTACAGTTCAATTGTAATGATCTCAGCAATTTACTTTTCAATAAAGAAAATAAAATATTACTATGTACACTAAGCTTTAGCAATATGAGCTAGAATCATTGGTTAAACACTCAAAACAAGAGGCAAAAGCAAGGTTTAGTTAAGCTTTACACATATTTACACTTGTATTGATCACTTGATAGAGTATAACTTACCTACAGCTATTGGAATTGATTAGCCCGAAGTATCTTGGAGAAAAATTTTACATTTGTGTTAGTTCTTGGGGTTACTCAAGGCTGTCAATGCCATTACAATTACAGATCTCCATCCTCAGGATCTTGCCTATCAAGGTCACCCCTAGCTAATTATAGGCCTTTTTGTTTTCCCCTGTGGCACTGCACTTGGCTGCCCTGTCTGCGTACGTTGACGATACGCCTACACTATCTAGGAAAGGAAAGAGTCTTAGACCATCACTCACTCGTCGTAGCATGTTGCACTGCAAGATGACATTTCCCCTGCTTCTTGAGAGGGCAGCCTCCATCCAGGGTGGCACACAGTACCGGCCTGGCAAGTTCGCTGAGGCTGCAGACGTAGACAAGGCAGTAATCGCTGTATGGGCGCGCCCTTGCCTGCGGTCCAGGACTGACCGGCAGGTGGTGAGGGAGTAATGATAGATCCACTGTCCGACATGGTTGCCAGCAGGCCGCTAGAGGCATTCTTTTGGCTGGTGCTACTGCCTCTATGGTTGACGGCGTTAGGTTTGGGGACTCTGTAAGCCTCCCCCCCACCTTGACTGGTGGTTGGTCCTCCGCTCGTGTGAATGATGCATCCCAGGTGTCTGCCTTGGCATGAGGCGACACTGGGGCTTCTGGCACCATCAGGGGCAGATCTTGGGATAGACCGTCTTCTTCTGCCATTCCGGCTGGATTTGAAGAGAGGTCCTGGGTGTTAGGGGTGACACTGGGGCTGCAGGTTCTGTCTGGGGCAGGCCTTATGTTAGGCTTTATTCTTCTGCCCCTCCGGTTGAAGTAGCAGCGTCTCCACCTTCTGAAGCAAAGAACGCGTCCACAGTCGCGGTTGCTTTTGTCTCAGTCCCAGTATTTGGAGCAGACAGTGGTTCTTCCAGGTACTGGGCGGCTGCCGGCACAAGCTCAACGAGAGCCCTCATGATTGGTTCATTCTTGTGGGGAGTTCTGACGTGACCATCGCTGTCGGCCGGGGTGGTTAAGAATGTGCCATCGGTTCTTCCTGGTGTGGCCGGGTATTCACCTGGAGGCTTCGTAATTGCGGTTTGTCTCGATTCCGGGGGAAGTGGTCTTCTTTCCCTGGCTTGTGACTGGGTGCTCTGCGTCTCACCCCTTTTGCAAATTAGGTTCGGCGGTGGCCACAGTGGTCCTTTCTTCCAGTCTAGTGGGCTGCGCCATAATTCACGGGCGCTTGGAGTTCCATCTCCCCTCTCGTGACTCCATTTTATGCTTGAAATCGGTGGGGGTGGATGGCAGCATATGACTGGCAGGCCCTGCTGTTTTTGGTGGCCCCTTAGGCCAAGCTGGTGGAAAACAGTTCATTCCTTAGCTGACTGTAGTTTGTGGGGCACCAGCTTCTCCGTTGGACCCATTGGTGGTGTAAAAGCAATGGTGGGTTCGTCCAATTCCTCCGAGGCTTTGGAGGTTATGGTGGCTGCTATTTGCACTTCAGGTTTAGTGCTCTTGTGTGGGAAGGGCCGGATTTGTCCTCGCGCTGCCTTGCGAATCCGCCCCCAGTGGTCCTCCACCCAGTAGACGTTGTTGCGTCGACTACCTTATAGGGACCTTCCCACTTGCCAGCAAGGCTGGCGCATAAATGGTTACTAGATTTACGAAGAGGATGAAGTCGCAGGAGTACAGTCTCGCCCATATTGAGAGTTTGGGTAGCAATTCGAGGTTGCAGGTACTTGCGTTGTATATATTGTTTCTGAGCTTCCACTGCTATGTTGGTATGGACTAGCACGGCTAGACGAAGATCTTCTGGCTGTGTGACAGTTTGGATGGGGGACTCTCCCTCTGCCAGTCCCCTGGTTGGTGTAAGGTGGTTCATAGGAGTTGGCTTGGACTGGTGTTGGTGACTTTGTTTGTTCTTCGCCTTAAGGCAAACAGTATTTTCGGGATGTACGTATCCCAAAGTTTGTAGTCATCCCCAACGCTCAGGCACAGGATTTTATTTATTTCCTGATTTATCCTTTTGGTGAGATTTGCTTGTGGGTGGTAAGGTGGAGTAGTCCACGCCTCCACCCCCCCCCCCCCATTTTTAGCATGTGGTGACCCATTTACAGCCTCTGAACTGCATTCCATTGTCTGTTAAGATGCATTGTGGGTACCCCCACGTAGGGAAAATTTCAGCCTCAAATTTTTCAATGATGTGATGCTTTTTTTGGCTAGGTAGGGGAAATGCTTCTACCCAGCGGGAAAATAGGTTGGTAATGACGTGCAGGTAACAGTTGCAGTGACTGCTTCTTGGGTATGAGCCCATCAAGTCCGCCGCAACATGTGTCCATGGCGTCTGAGGGCTTCGAGGTTTGGCCGTTGGGGCTGAGTACGCCTTTCCTTCGCAACACTTTTCGCAGCTGCCCACATATTGGCAGATGTCCTGGCTTATCCCGTTCTAGATATAACGTCCGGCTATATCTGCTAAGGTTTCTTTGGTACCCGGGTGTGCGGCTTCCGGGTGATCGTGGTAGTGATGACAGATATCTGTGTGGAGGTCTTCAGGTACCCATATTCTCCATTTTGGCCCGGGTTGACCGTTGCTGGACCATAAGACATTGTTCCAGACTTTGAAGTGTTTGGGGTGTGTCTCGAGTAATCCCTTTTATCTCCGGTTCTTGTTGACGATTTAGTCTCTGCTGATTTGCAACTGTAGCAGTTGGATCTGCTCTTCCGGGCTGGCCTCCTGTGATTGGGGTGGCATCATGCAAGCAGCTTTTGTAGTGAGCTGCTTCCGTGGGACTTTACCTTCCATTGACTTGCAGGCTGTCTGCTTTGTGCGAGCCATCCTGATCCGGCCAACTCCTCCACTGTGGGCTATCTGCGTCTCCCAGTTGACAGAAACTCAGTGTTTGTGGCCTAAGTAGACCTTATGCTGGCCGTGGTCCATTACACATTGCTAGGGACCCCTGAAAATGGTGAACAAAACTCGCCAATATCGATGCAAAAAATTCCTGAAATCAGTGAATGAAATACATATTGGTACAAAATATTATTTTGAAAGTTTATGCTACATATAAAATATTTATCATGCATTAACAATCTCAGTGTCTCAGTAACAAGAACAGTTGATATTTAAATGGATGAAAATCAACCTGCTATATTATAAAATTAATTTTAAAACTCTCAGAATGCACAATTTATATGAATAGTACCTACAATCTAAATGACTTAATAACAAATTATATTTTGCTTTTAATGGTAGTAATAAAGTTAATAAAATAACAAGGGACCCCAGAAAATGGTAAAATATAATGCGTGATTTTGGTTAAAAAATAGTGATAATCTGTGTTACATTTCTGTTTTTAAAGATGAAAGCGGTGCTAAATTTAGGTACTTAACAATTACATGGTGTTAAATTTCAGTATTTAAAAATGAAAGCAGTGTGGTGTTTAAAATGAATGTGATGCTAAATGTCTGTAACATGTTTAAAAATAAAATAAATTATTTATTTATTTGCATTCATATTAAAAAATAAACCAAATTTCTGTGTTTGAAAATTTTATAAATTTGGTAAATTATAATTTTTTGAAAGAAAATGTTCAATGTTTGAATAAGAAATAGAAAAGCAAATATCATATAAAAAAATTAACCAAATTTTTGTGTTACTAAAATTCATTAATTTAAGAAATATGGGGTAAATTTTGACAGTTCTAGAAAAGTAGCATGGTCACAATGTATCCTTCCACTACAGCTGTTTGTCACTGAAGAAAAAGATGTTTGTAAACAAATGTTTTGAGTCCAATGCACTATTGCATTTTCCTCTTTTGTCGTGTTCCCTGACATGGCAGGCCCTGAAAGTCTGATGTTAGCTAACTTCCATTCCAGTAATTCATATAGGATATTATAGTTAGGTTGGCATTCCAACCTGTTTTATTTTTGTAATTTGTTGGTGTTCTGTTTATTTTATTTTGAGGGAAAAAAGGGAACGGCGAGGGGGTGGGAGGGCTTTAGTTTAATGTCTTTCGTGGGACAGCATTGTTTTGAAGTTCTTAAGAGTGTGTTGCCTTTTTGAGTTGCATATTGTTTCGAAGGAGCAGTGGAAAATATTACTTGTATGGAAATAACATTTAAATTATTGTAACTTCAAAAATGTTATCTTCAATGAAACAATATATACATCGCTATCTGAAGGGGGGGGGGGGGGGGGGAACACACACACACACACTCCCTCCCTCCGACTGAAGTTAACCTTATAACCTTACACTCGAATTTACGATTTAGACAAATACCTAAATATTATTCAAACTCTACTTAAGCGTTAAAAGCGTGGCTTTTTCACGTCACGTGCATTTCAATAATTATAGTAACAGTTTACAAATGCATTACTTACAAAACATGCAAAATTACTGTTTGTAAAATTCGCAACTTCTTGACCACGTGTTTTTATATTGTAATCATTGCAAGTTTACGTCACTAAAATCACGTTTATTCGTCGCTAGCATTAAATAATTGATTTGCAGAATCATTGAATAAAATCAACACTGTGCACGTTTCCTGAAACCAACAAACTTAAATTCGATACGAAAATTATATTTGTGTCACTAGTCACGGAGTTACTGAAAATGGCGGAACAAGCAGTTAAGTTTATAAACACGTGCCGATTAACATTACATTTCACTTCTTTGTTTCCACCTAATCTACCTAACCTCAAAAACAAGAACAGCCAAGTACTTTTTCACAACTCAGTCGGCACGCATCTTGCAGAACTTGCACATAATTATTTTATTCTTGACGTCAGAAATGTAGAAACCTGCATGCATCATTACACATTTGCGATCAAAAATTGTAGCTATTTTTTGGCATCTCAGCACAAAAATTATCACTACAAAATACTTTGAAGAGCGGCAAAGTAGATACACATTTACCGTGTTGGTAGTACAATTGATTGCTGACGCACTATTGATTGTCGACACACAAACAATTGTAAACAATTATTTACCGTATCTGAAGAATACTCATTCGTTCTCTCATTGGTGTCTTGACATCTCGGGGTTATTGAGCGCCACTGGGTGTTTACGGACTCCCTGAAGTCTGGTCTGAGTTTCTTTGTGTGAGCCCCGGCTAGTTCGCTCGCCTCGGGGTCGTGCTGGCCTGGTTATGCCTAATTATTTTCAAAATTATGGCGGATGCCCCACTACCTCAGTTGACAAGTGACAGACCCGGCAGACTGGCTGCCCGCGTCCCTGGGTGACTTGTTCTACGCCTTGCGAGTCACGTCTTTAGGAGTCGTAGTTGTCTCTTGGCACTGGTGTCTGATTGGAATATAATACTGGCCTCGTAGGCCACCGGCTTGGTACAAAGTCCGGTTCAGGCAAAACCACTCTGTGTGGTGCAGGCTTTGGGTGCAGGACCGAGTTCAAGCGAGCGGTATGGTATGTCTGGCCCGTATGGGGTTTCGCTAGTGTAGGTCACTCGGAGCTGGCTGCGCTTGACTGGAGCATGGGGTGTGCGTTTGAGGTGTTGGGGCTTTTCTACGGTCGTGGTGCTGCTAGGTACTGCCGAAGTGTAGGTGGACCCCTCACAGAACATGATCTCCTGTACCACTGGATGATATACTTCCGCTATACGGGTGGGTGGCTCAAACAGTGCTGTAGGAGTGTAGGGTGGTACTGGTATGGTGAGTCATCACAGTAAAGAAGTATTTTCACGTTGACTCAGTAGCCTGAACCTGCTGGGAAGGATGCTAAGTCCTTGTGGATCTTTAGTGATAGTCCTCGTCTTCTTTGCCTTCTTCTGAACACCAGCCCTGCGGGTGTAAGACTAGGATCGGGCCCTCTGTACACAGTAATTTCGAGCAAACGCAATAAATCACTGAAAATTTAAAACAAACACATACTGACACTTGAATGTAGTACATAAAAACACTTCATTATGAAAATGCAAAAAATAACGAAGGAAAATTTTGGTGTAAACAACATCTGCTCTTACCATTGGGAAAACATTTTTCTGAGTCTGTTTGAGTGGCATGGCTGTAAAGGAACATGAAACACAACACTATACTTTTTTATAATACAGTATTAAATAAAATAAAACCTCATTCCTGATAATTTTGTCATTTGTTTAGTTGGCACGGGTGAAGCTCATGGCCAACTCTGAAATCATCCGCCAAACTTTTGATATATAAATTAAACTGCAAGGTTTTACACTAATTTTGCATTGCACTGGTAGGGGAAAACTCATTTGTAAGTGAGACTGTGCTTTTTGGGACTGTACTAAGACACCATCCCACTTGGGAAACACATTTCTATTGGCACTTCTCTGGCATATGGATCTTGGACGTGGGGCTGCTGGGTGTTGATTTATTTGTGCTGCATCCTGATGGTGTTATGTTTTGCTGGAGCATCCATGTAATTAGTGGTATCCGAACCACTGGGTTGCCCTGGCGTTGTTCATATGGGTGGATGAAACGGAACCATCTGCTGACTCATGTGGTGGATGTGGAAGCAGGCATGCATGTTCCTTAGGCCACCGGTGGCGATGCTGTTGTTGATGGCTGGAGGCATGTTGCTCGGCTGGGCGCCTGCTGTTATACGGCACCACAAATGGTTGTAAGGGATACACGAAACAGCTCGCATCACTATATAAACTTGTGCCATTCAGTTCTTTTGAAACATATTATATATACACGTGAAATGTTGTTTACTTATTAAACATCTTTTTACAAAATGTGACACCTATTTACATGTTATACATTCTGAAAAACTAAATAGTATGTTGTAATAATATTTCACGGTCTAGTCATAGATATTTTTCTCCCTTTTGCACAAATAAATTGACGCATGCCGCTCAACCCACAAATCAATCACAATTACGACTCGTCACTAAATGTTTTTATTTCCACTGCTACAGACGTGCAGAGAATTTTCTACATGAATTTTTGGCCGCCTACTCTACCAGGCAACAGGAACTTATCAGCGAATCCTCTTCACCTGAAGGTTACACATCACGGCAGGCACCCCCCCCCCCCCCATACCATGTGCTGAGAGCCTACAAGCCGCCTGCCACCAGGCAAGGCAGAGCTCCGCTTAAGAGACACGAAGCAGAAACGCTGACTACTGCTGACCTGAGTTTTTCGACTCCTACGCCAACAAGGGCAGGATGCTCGCCCTCCCTGCAGCCTGCAACCTTCACCTGTATAAGTCCGGATGCTGCCAGGCTGGGGCAGTCATTCTTTCTCATAGTCTCTCGCGACATCCCAGATCACTAATTCAGTGCTGGGCCATCCGGAGATCTCGCAAGCTTCAAGTACGCCCCCAGCGGCTACTTACCACGTCTCGACTACCAGCGAACACTACATTCATATTTAACTTCACTTTGTGTCTTCTAGACACCTTTTACTTAACTCAGTTTAACTTTAATTAATTTTGTATTTGTCTAGAACCAGCTATTCCCCTTTTAACATAGAACCAGGTGGCCTACACCTGGAACCGCAGTTACCTTCAGCTCTCCACGGTTTGGTAGGAGGTAGCACGGGTCACTTGTTTGAGTATTCAATAAACGCCCACTGTTCACTACTCTTCCGCTTTTTATTTACAGGGTACTTGTCTGTGTTAATGGTTAGAGACAGAATACGATGTGCACTGCCAACAGGAACCAGGAGATTGTTGACAGCCACATTAGACGGCTACCTGTTTCTTCCCAGCACCCTGAGCACAAATTTAGTGCTGGTGGGGAGAAACAGAGACACCACAACACTAGAAACATCTTCACCCAGGGAGGGGTTACAAGCTCAGGTCATTTCTTGCTTTGAGCTTTAATTCAGTGCTGGAGTGACATTAGCCTGGGGTTTGTCGCTCAACCCGGTGCAAACACACAATCAGTAGAGGCTTGGTGGTCGACACGGCTCCACGTCCCTGATCAGCCCGCATGCGTGGGGGATCAGTGGGGATTCTTATCGAGCTCGTGCTAGCAAGTCACTATTGGGTTACACTGTAATAACCGTTCCTGTCTAAGTGCATTACGTAGGCTGTCAAAGCGTTGTGCTGACAGTGTAAATAAGCGCTAATCAACACCTCATGCCTTCTAACCAGATTTAACCACCCCGCTTTTGGTCTAGCGGAAAACATGCGTCAGTCTAACCGGGCACGCGTCAACATATTGCAAAACCTCGATTTGTTTGGGTTACAGTAGTCTTGCGTTCAGGGTGTGATGTCGCCTGTGTACAATGGGTATTCTGTCCAATCAATCTGGTTTTAACAGGGCATGTCCTTATTTGTGGCCAGCAGTTTAAAGTATATTTACCTCACTTGGTAATGAGTAATTGATAATGGCTTTCCAAAGAGTTTGCTTAATACAATTTTTCTAAAGAAAACTTTTATTACTGGACATTTTTGTTAAAAATTTGAGAGCCAGGGAGAATGAAGTTTTTCTTCTGCAACAGAATAGTAGTGTGAATTAGTGTGTGAATTTTTTAATGCCATCAAAGATTCAGGAAAGCAACATTTAAAAATTTAAAATTTCTGATATTGTAATATTTTTAGTATACTTCATGCTACTGATGATTATTTGATTTCTGATTGTATAAAATGCACGACTTGTGTGTAGGCCTTATCACCTAGTTTATGGAAACTAACAACATTCACTTACCATACAATTAACACATTTACTGTAGCAAAGATCCACTTTAATCATTATTCTTATAATCTAAACAATAATGAAAAACTTTGGCATGAGCATTTACATTTAGCCATGTGTTTTCAATAGGTGGACTAAAACTGTTTTATATGTCTTAAATTACACTTGTTAAACACAAGTCATAGAACTAGGCCCAGGAAGTATATTTTAACTTCTGTTTACTTGTAAATGCTTTTGTAATACATTTGAACAAACATTTCTTCCTGGAAATTCGCACACAAAACATTTGAGTCTTACCTACATACTTAAGTAAAACATGAATGAAAATTAGGCAATGCAGAATGTTTAAGACCATCAGTTCAGTGGTGAGTAGAAGTCTCTTGTTTGATTGCAAGTACATGTTACTTCAAAGTTGTGGTGATGGTGGCATGTATTTGGAATTGTCTGTTTGTGAAATCACATCTTTACTTCAACAAACTGCTGATCAAATCTTTGAGGGATTGGTGTGTTTAGTTATTGTACTAGATGTTGGTATGCATGAAACTGTGATAAATTGTGAATTAGCAAGAGTGAAAATAAATCGCAAAGGTGTCTTATACATAAAGCATGATCTTTCTTAAAGTTATGGTAGTGTAGTCACTACATATCATTACAACCCTATAGCATGTGTGTGACAGGTGCTTGATGTGTATGATTGCTCCCTGGGCCTGTTACGTATTGGCCCATTCAACTATGACCCATTGCGAGGAGTGGACCTATGGCTGGAGCAGTCTGACGAGTTCATACTGCAGCAGTTGTCAACATCGCCTGAGGTTGAGCCCCCACACTTTGTGATGCAGGTCAGCCTTCCTACAGTACAGTATAGTTAGGATATGCTTGCATGTGGTGCATTGAATGACAACCAAACTGTTATGTTGGCAGGTGAGGGCAACCTTGAAGTATATTCAGGACCATCCGTTCCCAGCAGTCACTGTGTTTCGCGACAATCACCCTCACTACTACAGACGGGATGAGAACAGTGGGATATGGACTCCCGTCAGATATTAATGCTGACTTGCCGCAGTGGTGTGTCGGGTTACTTGTGCCATTTGTAGCCTGTTGCTTCCGAGCGCTCTCAAAACAACTGTGAACTACGCTGAACTATGAAAGAAACTGAATAAACAAAAATCAGAATACTATTTTTCATTGCTACTAAGGGGGGTTCTATAATTGTAGTCATGTAGGAAAGATTAATCATGATAATATGTACTAAGTGTTCTTGTTAGTGTTGCTGTTAAAGACGACAACAAATTTAGAGTTTTGTACGTATCAGTTTTCACATAGTTGTGTTCACATTTGTTTAAGGTTGATTTTGAAGAAAATTTAAATTTGTGGTGTTTATTTTGGACAGATGTGTTGTGTGAATAATTATAAACAGCAGTGTTCAGCTGTATAATGTACAAAAATAAAGAATAGCAATTTATGACTGATTAATGCACTAATGTTTCTGTTATTGTTACACTGCAAAAATATGGAAATATTGCTAGTTGGTCTTCATTGCATTTTGTCCTAACTGGGGACAAATTACAGCCATGGAATCAAAAACTGAGTGGTATAGTTTAGCAATAGTTGTTACTTCAAGCAACTCAGCTTACCTGAAACTACTTGCAGTTGGAGTAGTTACTGGATAAATGTTACTGTACTATTGTGGGAAGACTGTGTGTACATTTACATACATTTATTCAGGGGTACCCACGATGTGGGGTGTCCATGATGTAAACTGTCTTTCAAAAAAAATATTAAGAGTGGTTGAAAGCTTGTTTAGAGTTTTTTTTTTTTTTTTAGCTGAGAACAGAGAGATGAGTGAATATTTTGGGAGGAACAAGAAATAAGTTGTCAAGGAACAGCTACCTAGCATATTAATGATCAGAAATCTTATATAGACTGTTCACCGTAAGGTGAGCACTTTTGAAAGCCCTCTCATTTGGAATAATGGTCAAAAACTGTGTTTTATTTTAACCTTAGACGTTAAATTCTGAGTGTGGTGGAATATACACACACTGTTTATTACTTACAGGGAAATATTTATTTAGAAATGCGGTTAAAGGATAAAAGATGGCTGAAAGAAAAAATTAAATAGGGCCTCAAAAGTGCTCACTTTACTGTGAACTGCCTATAACAGTTTGTAAGGAAAAACAATATACTGTTTATTTTTTCAAGGAGGGACGGGGGGGATTGGTATGTAAGTAAAGAGTGAAACTTATATCAGCATATTAACAGGATTATTACATTCATCTTCCTATAGATATTTTTCGTAGTTAAAGTAGAACAATCCACTACAGTGTTTGTAGATGATTGAACACTTTAGTTCAGATTTCATACAACTAAATGTTCTTTACATGCCACCTTTAAGGCATTTATACAAAATAATGTGAAATGCTAAGGTTGCAGGTATTTTATTTAAGCGAATTAAGAGCTAGCTCATTTGGGATGACTTTCCAGCTCTAGTCTGTGTTTTGTTTCAGTCCATTTCTGAACTCTGTGATATGTTTGAAAACAGTGTTATTGATGAGAAACTTATGTTCAAAGAAAGGAAGTCAGATTGTACATTAATTTTGGTGTGGTTTTACAAAATAGTGATACATCAACTACGAGAGAAATTCGTTCTTACTGCCACCATTTCAGGAGTTTTGCCAGAAGCTGCTTTGTTTTAGATGATGCTGCCACTTCAGCTTTACGATGGCAGTGAGAATTACTTGCATCCAGTGCTGATGTAACTTATTTAGAGATGGGTCAAATCCAGTTTTTTTTTTATTCCGATCCCGATACCGATTCTTTGGTCGATTCTCTATTCCAATCCTGATTCAGATTCTCGTGTATAAAATGTATTTTACAGTATTGTTTATGTTGATTTTAAGCATAGCGTAATATTGAAGAAAGTAGCGATGGTTCAATTCCTGATACATCTTTTTATAACATACTTTTTACAATGTGTGTAAATAAACTAAACATTTCTGGAGCTCACCTTTAATTAAAAACAACATTCAAAGTGGAATTTTCATGAATCGTTACTATTAGAAAAAAAATACAAGTTTCATGTTATTAAATTGAGTTCTGCACATTAAATTATGTCTAGTGTGAAATAATCCAAATGAAAATACATATATACATTTAAGACAAAAAATTTGAATAGTAACTTACCTAGTAAGCTTGGCCAATGCCAATATGGAATGGTTTTGTGCAAGAAACCCAGTTTTAACCATTCAGTTTTGCATTGTGTAAAATAGCTACAAAATGTAAAACAAAAGTACATATACCTACAATCAAGACAAAAAATGTTAATGGCAAGTTTGACAAATGCTATTATTATATGGCTTGTGCAATAATCCCAGTTCGAAACATTAAAATAGGGTTGCAAAAATGTTACAGTAAAACTCGCGCAAGATGTTCCCCCATAATAAGTTTTCCCGCCTTAGGGTGATGTTTTTGATTCCTTAGATCTCTTCTATTTAGCTCTATGTTAGTAAATCCCATTTGAAAGGTTTTTGTTGAAGAAAGATAACCCGCATATAACGTTAAAAAAACGAATGGACATGTATTAAAAAAACCCATTAAATTATATCATTTCCTGATACACATTGTTTGAAAAGACATCACAAATAATTTATAAACGTAAAACAATAACGAAACCTGAGCCCCACGCTGCACTAGGTCCAAGGAAGTTTTGACGGAACCTAAACCGCATGCCGCAGACTGATCCATGGTTGTTCAACCAATCATCTGCTCACGCTTGTGTTGTTCCAATGTTGCACTTCTAAGTAAATGCCAGTGCCCCAATATATAACGGCCATCTTGTGAAACCTGAACAGCATGCCGCAAGCTGATCAAATACTCTGACTGTTCACTTTACTTGCCTGCGCTAGCACAAATAATATATATTTTTTCAGGCACAAAATCTGTAGAAAGCTAACAAGTGCTGTAATCTTAAGGGGGTTTGTTGTCTATTACTATTAATAATTCGACCGACATTTTTCACAGTTGCGCAGTATGCATTAAAATATTTGGAAAAGATTTAGAACCAGTGGGATTAAATGTTATTTAGGCAGATGTGCTACTGGCTATAATTTATTGGCACATGCCCTTGTTTACATTGGAAGAAGTTTTAGTAAAAAAAAAATAGGGTTAGGAAGCACCTGTATTTTCACATATAAATGCATTTAGACCTCCTTAAATAAGATTTTTGTGTATACGGTGATAGTTATAGTGCAGTGTGTGAAGTGCTTAGATTATAAATAACTTGGGCACTAATTTTTTTTTTTGTAGATTCTGCAATTTTGTTGATAAATCCCCCCCCAAGAAGTTTTTAGCATCCAGTCCTTTAAAAAACATTTTAAGCGAGTTAGCATTTTCATATTCTAGACACCTCCAAATGTTATATTAATAGCACTGTCATATATTACAGCAGTAGAAACAAAACTTCTTTTATAGGAGCATAGGCTATATGAGGCAATGTAGACACAAGGAATCGATCATTGATGCCCCGAAACATTGATTTATCAATTTAGAGTATTATGTAAGAATTAATGGTATCAATGGATCGAAGAATCGACTTGACCCATCCCTACTCTTTTTTAATATTACTTAGTGAAATAAATTTCAATTATGTTCTTTTGCTCAGAAGCTACTCTTAAACATCAGTCTTTTTTAACATTTCGTTGACCAAATGCGAAACAAATTTTCATCAACAGACTGATGCTGAAATTACTTATCCCCAAATCATAAATTACCTGTACCCATTAAACTTGACACAATTAAATGTAAATATATTGAAAGTAAAAAGTGTCTAGTGATCTGTGAATCCTTTAGTGGAGTCTGTTTAATCATTTCATAATAAAACCTCAAAAAATTTGTAAGTTGGCAATCCTGGGAGTGGAGAGAGGAGTAATAATGGAAGCTGTTTTAATGTACAAGCCTTAGTGAGGGTAAAAGAAATAGTAATGCTGTTCAAGGGAAATGTAGGAAGAATACGGAAGGAGAATAAATAAGTGCTTCTACATGGGTCTGTTTGATTTTAGAAACTAATAACAATATTTGGTCATATGTCTTCTACAAATTTTTATAAGAATTTTATTAATTTATAACCCCTTGATGACTGGATAAAATGTGGACTGAAGAATGGTAAGAAAGGTCTTAACTTTGTTCACTAAATGCCTGGAATTTTAATAATTTTTCAACTACTGTTGCTCCAATTTCAAATTTGTTTTTCACTGACAAATTATTTTAATCTTGTTGGGTAACATATTTTTATATTTACCACTCCTCTAATATTCTTAACCTATAGTTCACTCCCAAATACTAACCCCCCCTTTTTTTTAAAGGACAAAGCTATTTTCATTTTGCTGAGGAGTCCGAGAAATATTGATTGTTGCAGTAGGAGTTTTAGAGCTTGGGTATGGTACTATATTTATGCGAATGCTTGTCAGGAAAGATGGGGGTACAAATCTTATGTGAAAACATCTCTTCCTTAGATAAACCCAGTAGTTAATGACATATTCCAAAGAAACGGTAACTCTTAAGTACGAAAAGGTGTAATGGAGTTGTTGAGCGTAACATATGGCCAGAGAATTGAAAAATATATATCTCTACAAATCAAATATAATTTGTATGTAAGGTAAAAATTTTTAAAATGTAAGTACTCAGAGTTGCATTATGCAGATTTTGTATGTCAGACAGAATATTGTGGCAGTAACTTTATTAAACGGTTCAGGTCACTACTCGTGCAAAATAATTCCCAAACTTTTTTCAGATCTCACTTAAGCAAGTGCTTTACGAATATTTTGGAAGTACAATGTTTTTTCTGTTATTACTTGTGTTTTTCAATTACTATTTGTCACTATTTACATTAGGATTATTTAAAAAATCTCATAGTAATTCTTATATTAAAAAATAAAAATTTTTTTTCAATTATTTTTTAAAAGACATAGATTTGTTTTATATAATATTTTGATATATTATTTTTTATTGGTAAATTTAGTATATCCCTAAGCTTTTTAATTCCACATTCTTATTGTTAATATTTAGCCATCAGTTTCTGGTGTGTGAGATTTTGCATGCGCAGATAGAAGATGTGAGCTGATGAGTTTCCCACATATGCCTTAGAAGTGACAGGGGATGGTTCGTGCATCATACACGTTAGCATTGGTGGGCACCCCTGCATTGTAGATAAGCATTAAGTAGTACCAGTGTAATAAGCATGAAGTTGATTAAATATTGAAAGGATTTTACTAGAAAATATTATATAAAAAAATAGCACAGTGGGTACAAACCCAAATTATTATTTATTTTAGCTTGTAAAAATGTATAACTTTCATAATCCCAAAACTGATAGAGGAGCTGGAGCTCTGACAACACACAGCCATTTAAAATTACTTTTGAACGTGTGATAAGAGCATTACTTTTAATTTCCAGGTGGGATTAGTAGACTGGAAACTATGATATAATTCTTAGTTGCAAATAAATTCTAAACAGTGTTATTTATTGGCAGTGCTTTTGTGGTGTTCTATATTTTGTTTGTAGCATCCATAGTTACAGAAATATACCCTGCTGAAAAAAAATAACTTTAAACTTCCTATTACTGTTGCATTAATTTTACATGATACAAACACTGTTGGTACTGTTCCTACTATAAAGTTACGATGTTATAATAACTGTAACATTGCAGTTATGCAGCAAATACAGAGCTAATGGCACTGACATAACTATATGATTGTGCAGTTACAACTATGTTATTTAGTACATGGCAGTATTGTCAAAGGTATGTATGTGCAGTGTTATGACTGTTGGCTGCAAAATTTCTGTTGTCTTAACTACGGTATTGAAGTTTTGTTGTGTAGTAAATATCAGGCTGCATGGTCACAAATAACTGCACTACCGTCATCTGTTGAAAACTTTTAATTTGTATAGGAACAGTTCAAATAATACTGTTAGGTGTCTTTCAGTTGCAAACTTATTTTGTATGCAGATACTATTTTTATAATTACATTAAAAAAGTTACCCAATTATTTAAAAAATGATAATGCATACAAATAGAAAGGGGGAAAAAAAATTGTAATGAGTACAGTTTGAAAAAGTCTGGGAGAGAGATGAGAAATCAAAAATTTCTATTTCTTATAAAATATTAGTTTAGTTTTAACTTATTTTTAATGGTTATGGTGCCATCTAATGTTTTGAGTTTCACATGACAATGAAGTGACAAACCTCTTTTTCATGATCTTAAGAAAAAATTTCTATAATTTGTTTGTCTATTCATTCTTCTGTGACAAATTTTGCTGATAGTGAGCACAATATTGTTATAACTTTTCAAAGTCTCTGGGCATAGTTAGGTTCTTTAAGGGTTGGGTGTCTTAACTGAATAAAAGAGCTAATAATAATTTCCTAATTTATTTATAAATATTCAAAAAAATATATCAAAATTTAATGTCTCAACAATATTGGCTATCACACACTATTTACAGCTAATATTTACATAATCTTCCATCACCTCACAGAAATTAGCACACTCAAATTTTTTAAACCAGTCTTTACAAACATATTTATAATACACATTAAATTACTATTAAAAAGATTATATTTGAGATCTGACAGTCCCAGTATTTGCAATGTGTATGTCACTTGTCCAATCTGTCCCGCATTGTTATGCTCACATATCACCAGTCTTTCCTGTCTGGAATGTTCTAACTCCCATGCACAGTTGCACTCCATTCGTCGGATACCTCGCCTTCGGCCGCACTCTTGCCTGCCGCAGCATGTTTGACCCTCTTCATCAATGCCCCTCAATGGCCTGATCTTCGTTCGCCATTTTCTGAACACCACTAGATGACTATTACAGACTGGACACTCCATCGCTGCTGTATTTATAGATGGGTGTCCATACACAGCGCCTTTTTCACACATCAATTTGTGCTGAGGAAGATGTAGCTGAAAGGTTTGTGCACATGCCTATAGCCTCCAATAGAGGGAGGGGGGCAATAGTGTCAGTCCAAGTCGGTTGTCCCTCCACCGGCGCTACAATGCTGTAGCTAGCCAGCCAGTTCTACCTGGGGTAGCAAGCGAGTCAGTGACAGTCATCACCACTGCACCCAATGTGTCAGTGCATAACACTATACTTGATGTGCCCATGTGTAACAGTATGTTGGTTAGAATCATGGAGGTTACAACTAAAATTTGTTGGTGGCAACCTCAAAATTGGAGTTGTTAAAAGCAAAATTAAAGTCATATGCCACCATATTATTTGTGACTATTAACTGCAACATAAGGGCAGCATTGCAACTGCAGTATTTAAGTTCTTGGTTATTATTTTCCAGCAGGGTGAACTGTAACAGTAAACATGAGTGGGATGTCTTCGCCAGCAAAGTAATTTGCCACATATGTGTATGCCAGAGTATTGGATCAGTTTGCGGCGTGCTGTTCAGGTTTCACAAGATGGCTGTTATATATTGGTTAGTAATGTTTACTAGACTTACACACACAAAATTTAGGTATTGTGGATAAATGTCCAGAAACAGCAACAAACATCATGTAGTGGCAGCATGCAGCACATTTTGCCTGTACCTGTATGTAGGAGTGAAAGTTTGAACTGCTAGCAATAGTTGCATATTGATCTTTATTGTGAATTTTGCAAAGGCAAAGGCTTGTGGTGCAACATATTTTGAGCCTCAGTACCATTAAGGCAAGATTATGGGAGGGATGTGTGTGTTTTTATGAACTACAGATCCAAACTCCAATCCAGGTATTTCAAATGCTAGTATTTTTTATTCATATGATGAGTTTGTTTCCCAGACAATAAGTTGTTGGAACAGTTAAGTTTAAAAGTGGATTAGTTGTGAGTTGACTCATGCTCCTCTTGGGTAATAAGTGGTTAGGGCGCTGACTGCCCTCTCGCACCTTACGAGGTGGAGGGGAGTCAAACCCCAGGATGAATCGGAGTGTTAAACTGTCCCTTCCGGGCAGCCTTATCAGATACGAGAGGTGAATGAGTGTGGTGGTGAGTGATCTGGCTTACACTGACAGGGTTTATCCACCACTGCCTCGTTGGCTGTCGAGCGGGGATGAAGTTGGCTATGGATTGTTCCGGCTGCATTTGGGATCCTGTGAATCTGCATTTGAATTCGGTGCCGGTGTAGGGGTTGGTTGGACGGGGGTTTCCTCAGAGTCTGATTCGTTGTCCGGTTTACACCAACCTAGTAAGTACTTTACGGGGGTTTCGTGGTCAGGAGGTAATATTATATTGTAGCCAGTAGGGTCGCTCTCGGATTCACTAGTGGCCAGTGTAGTTGGGTTTGAGTAATTAATTATCTGATTTAATAAAGTGTGTTTCAATGTGGCACGCCTCTGGCGGCTTCCAGAACCTCCATGCTGTTTGCACATTGAGCAGTGAAATACAACAAATAAATATAAGGCTGTCAACAGGTGTTGCGTACGAGCAGTACTGGGCACGGCGAAATCTGCAGTCACTCTCGCGGACCTGCTGTTCACAAGGGCAACCCAAGTAACTAAACCTTGTGTCTTGTATCGATGGCAGGTGCACTGGGATCTCAAGTATTAGCCCCTTTATCAGGTCCTGAGGGATACAGCACACTACACAGCCAGATAAAGACGTGAAGTTAGTTAGAATTACGGCGCAACTGAATGAACACACATCACTGTGATTAAAGACAAAATTAATAAAGCACAAAATAAAAACACAGGATTTAAAATTAAAATTACGTTAGTCGACACACAAGGGGGGTTAAGTTTGTAATGTAATATTTTATTATTTTATTACGTTTAAATCACACCGTAACAAGACCCGGCTAATATAGTACACTCTAAAAGCTAGGTAAAGAAATATTAAAGCTCGGTAAAATACCTAGATCTCAATCAACAGGCGAAGGCGAGCCTGAGAAAATTAATCTAATAAAATTAATTCCTATGAAAATTCCTAATTACTAATAAAACCAATGTACGCTATTTACAGCGTGAATGTAAAAAGGGGCTCTATCCAGGGGGACGTAAATTGCACAACGACCTGTTACCGCGGAGTCAAGGGAAGTTGACTGAGGTAAGGTTCAGTGGGTACAGGTGTGGGATTTACAAATTGTGGAGAGCTGTTCCTGGGCGGTCAGCTGAAGTAAGCTTTGTCCAAGCTGGGGCTGGAGTGCTGGCAGCCTTCTGTAAGCTGCTGGCTAGAGGTAGTGGTTTGAACCCTGCCTCGGGCTATTGTGGTGAAGGAGGTTGAGACCTGGGCGGGCTGCAGAGGAGAGGAGAGAGTCTTACGCAGACTGTAGGAGAGTTTGCGAACCTATGTGACTGTGAGCCCGGATCTCTCTCTGGACCAGGGTGCTGCTCTTCTATTTATACTAAATGCTCTTCTATTTATACTAAAATTTGCCCTGTCAGCAATTCTCCGGGGTTGGGAGGTAGCGCAACCTTCCAACACAGGGGCTGGTTTATCTGCTGCGGGAAAGCCGTTCAATTTCTTATCTCCCCTGGTGGAGGCAATGACATTTTCATGCACCCCGGACTGAGGCAGGCGGGTCATGACATCAGGTCACGGGGGTGCTGTTATCTTGAAGGTTGTTTGGAACTTCTTGGCCAGGCAGGGTAGCGTAGTATATTTTACATAATTAATATTATTTCTTCGTCGGGGTTGCTCTGGCACGTTTCTTCTTGATTGGATGTAGACGATCATTATTTCAGACATGAAGTTCAGTTACGAAGTTGACTACCCAATGCATGTAGCCTTTTAATATTGTTATTTCCAAGTCTGAGCGGTCAATGAATTTGATTTCGCCCTGCACTTGGTGCGCTCAAATGGGGTGAAGTCGGCAGTAGAGTGCGCATCCCAGTAGCGCAGCAAGCTGGCAGGTGTCAGAGTTTAGATTTGTTTTCCTTGTTGTATATCACTTTTGTTTACCGCCATTGTGTGAAAAGCCAAGAGCTTAGTCACTGCTGTTGTATTTGATAAATTAGTAACTCAGCATTGTGCCAGGTACCACCCATACATGCCCAAAATATTAATGTCTTTGGCTTTTTATAGGGTATTTGTTTTACTAATGAGAAACTTGAATGCTTTTTTATCTCCTGTAGTTCTATTTGTGCATTCTACAATGAGGTCACAATTTTATGGAGAACCTTTGCTGTGAGAGTTACCGTATAGAACATCCCATCATCCTTTCTTCTGATCAATTATATTACTGTATGTAATATAATGGATATTATAAATATAATAGACTAATATTGTTGGGAACTGAAAATGCTAAACTCTATAAAGTAAACTATTTTTATTAGAGAACTAGTGGACTAGTACCTTTAAATAAAAGTTATGATAGGTGTTATAGTGTACATAATCTATAAGAGAGACCTTAGGATTGTTTTGCCTTGCCAAAACAGATTGTCATCTTATTAATGAGACAAAAAAGTCTGTTTAGGTGAACTATTGTGCCCTACATTTGTTGCCTCTTTTGCCACATTTTAATTCATTTACCAAGGAATCGCTCATTTTTTGTATCCATGGTTGATCATTTCGGTGTTATGCATCACTCACTTATTGGTGAATTTTAAGTTTTAAGTACTTTAAGTTTTCTTCAATATAATATGTTTGTTATAAGACTATAAAAGTGGTTATTAATTGATTTGATATATATCAAACCACGTTATTCTTCCATTAGTTAGTTTATAATAAAGTTTGCTTGTGAAAACTCAATTTTTTTTAGAAAAAAAAAAAAAAATGACAAACTGGGTGCTGTGAATAATTTGTTTATATGTATTGTAAATGCCAGCTAAGGAAGTTTTAAAGAGAACTTGTGATAAATTATTAAGGTCAGTGCATTTTACTGCATGATCTTGATAAATCCAATATTACTAACAGTAAATTATTTATTGTAACCAGCTGTTGAAAGAATATCTCTATACATGACGAGAGAAATTTTAGTGAGATATTTTAATGACCGTACAGTTGTTACTAATTATTATTGCCAATAAAACATGTTGATGCAGTGATTCAGTATTGCTATCGTTTTATTGAATAATATTTAACCACACAATTAATTATGATCAATGTAATTTCTAAAAGAAACTTTTATAAATAACTAATATTTTCTCTTTAGAGTGTGACTAAATTGTTAACATTACCATAGTCACATTTATTTGAAAACTTTACTTATTTTGTAGTTGCAATGTTGTATATTAAAATCACTGGAATTTCTCCATGGCTATTTCAATCACTATAATTAATATGTACAGGCATGACATAAATAGGGTTAGAGGGCAAGAGGAGTAGGAGACAACGTAGCAGGTGAACAGTGTGTCATGCAAGTTTATAGTAAGAAAACATGGGTCCAGAGACGTCTTGCCAGTTATGGTTGACCATCTAGGCGACAGCTTCTCCCAGTGTTCACATTTAGTGTTGAAGAACTGTTGTGTTGCAAGAGATTGCTAACCATGAGGGATTCACGGCCGGCCCAATACTGTTAGTTATGGGCAAAATCTAATGAAAACAATTAAAATATTTAATTGTTGCAGTCAAATTGAATTTTCTATTTTGTGCATGGTATTCAAATGATTAATTTGCTTAGGATTTTTCCTTCTCCTCAATAAATGGAGCTCGATGCACTACACTATTTATGTGATTTTTTTAAATCATCAGTACTCAATGTTTACCATCTCCGAATTTTGTACTAAAATTGAAATATTTATTTTTGTCTTTGAACACGGTTTATATAGAAAATTGCACTCAAGTGAAGCAAAAATTCACCCAACATTCACTTCATTAATAAAGAATCATTTGTTTCACTTACATACATATTCCATTTCCTGTTGATACATCTGCAAGAAGAGAATTTTCCACTCATGTCTAAATGAGTGTTGACATCACAATTATTTAGTTCTAGGAAAGCAATTCCAAGGAAGGAGAGAGGGAGACTCTTGATGTGGGTCTAAGGTGCAGGTCAAGAAAGGAGGATTGGCGGTAGGAAGTAGAGTCCATCAGACTCGAAAGAGAGCCTTCTGCAAGTTGGGTGTAGGATAGCCCTCCACAGACTGGAGTAGAGAGCAGCAGAGTCTTTTCGGATTTGAGGAAGGTAAGTCCTTGCAGACTGAGAAGAGTCTTCAGCAGACTGGGGGTTGGGCTTGTGTCCTCTTCGGTCGCAGAGCCCGGCGCCACTCACTGGTGCTGGCTGCTGTGGCTGTATTTATACTAAATTTTCTCATCAGCAGTTCTTCGTGGTGCGGGGGGTTAGCGTAGCCTTCCAAACAGGGTGGCGCATCTATCAGGGGTGCAGACGCGCTGCAAGTTTCTTATCGCCCTGAGTGGAGGCGGCGACAAATTAAAACCCCTATCTCTGAGGCAGGTCAGCTGTGATGTCGCAAGGTCACAGAGGACCTGCCATCTCTCGGGATTGCAGGAACTTCTTCCAGGGGACAGACACGAGTAGTAGAATTCTCAATAATAATAATAATTCCAATCGTGGGGGTGCCTTCTGCATGCCGAATTCTGGACGGGCAATGGGGATTGTAATTACGCAGGTAATATACAATGATGTGATCGGCTACCTAGGCTTCTTCTTAGCGTGATACATTAATTTTGGTTTGCCGCTTATATATTCCGCCCCGGAGCGCTCATGGCTCGTAGATGGTGCAAAGTCGTCCTTAGAGTGTGCAGTCGCACTGCGCAGCATTCTGGCATGCGTCACCAATAACACTGAATAAACATTAGTTGAAACTTACCCTTGAGTTGCACGTTCCTGTAGACGTTGCAACTTTCCCAGTTGACCTCACTTTTGAGTGAAACGCAGGTGATCCCGGGAACTTTTACTCAAACGAACCAATACACATCGTGCTTACCCACAAGCACACGCCTGACCAACCTTTCTACATACTTCGGTAAGTAGAACAGGGGAGCCTACAAAGGTACACAGATTCTGGACTAGCTTGTCAGTTTGGTGCTCGTCATTTCCATCAGACTTTTGTGCCAGAGGGGATGTTCCCTGGATTGGGAAGATGCGGCCAAAACCAACACCCACATATTGAGCCAGCAGACAGCGAGGCCTAATTTCTCTACTTACTGCGCCTTAGTGCCAAGCACCAAGATTGGGTATCAGCTTGTCGGCAGCCGATCATGTAGTTCCAAACCATAGAGAAACACAAACCCTCCTTTTCACCTCATGGATGTGAGTGTGTGTGTGACTCCAGATGCCTTTCTCCAGAAACAGTGGTCTTAAGTAGAATGTTAAATAAGTGCTTATTTCCTTTGGGTGTTTGCAAGAGTTGACTCTCTCCCTTGTTGCCACGATAAGACAGCTCACTCCTAGGGATCAAGCTCAAGCCCTCTGACGCTTGCTCATTCCAGTCACACTGGAAGTACCACGAGACTTATTCCAGCCACCAACACGCCTGAGTAATGAAGTTCACCCATGGCTCGTGGAATTCATCAGTCAACCGGAACAGCGGCCAACAGCACCCATAGCATATCTCACGCCTGTTACTGTGTCCCCACCAACACTAACCACAGCTAACAGCCAGAAAACTCATAACTTGGGAACATCAACACATACCTTCATTCCGCCAGAACCGCACCCTAGTACAAGCAATCTTAGTCGCCTAGGTATACCACCCAAGGTTCAGAGCCTGAAACAAAAGGTTGTTCTGGCAGAACTAGACTACTTGCCCTGCCAAAAAGTTGCCAGGCCAGAACTGTACACAGGGAAAGCATCAGTCCCATGTAGAGATTAACTGTACATACGAATTCTCCAGATTAAGGGTGTGCCTGACTTAACACCCGAACAAAAATACTCTCCCACTTACACTTGACCTGCGCTTAGTTGACAGGGCATCACACGTCAGTCAACAAATACCTGAGAACATAAATTTCTCATTGAAACGAGAACAGATTCAGAATAGAAAGAAAATAACATTTAAAATTCTATACAAACTGTAGAGCATATTTGTGTTTCTATCTCAGTTTCCAGAGCTTACAACAACTCCGGTGGAACTATAAATGTTACCTTTTTTGTAAACAAATAAATATTATGACTTTTTATTAACACAAGTGTCATCACTTCCGCCAAATATGACATACATTTACGCACATTGAGTACTTTCGAACTATTAACTTGTGGCAGCATTAACATTCATTTCCTTTCAATTAGATTTCAAACGAGACTAATCAAATACAATTCAATTCTGAGAATAATTTGATTTTGCCCATCACTAAATACTGCTGCATTAGCCTGTTGTGACTAGTGAGTTACACAAATACTTAGCTACAGAGTGGAACTGAAAGACCTCTCCACACGCCAGTTAAATAATAAATATAAAATTACGCATTAACTGGTTCATGGGACTAGCTCCCGAATTGTTAAGTGGTTAGACCTGGAATAATATTCAATAGTGAGATTGTACAGTTTTATTTGCCTAATACATGGTCACTTGTACAATGGTGTAGAGAATCGACTCTACCTGAAGCAGTCCCGACACACAAGTTTGTCTGCAGCTGACGTAGAAAAAAGGAGAAGAAAGATAAATAAAGTTAAATTATCCAAAGAAAATAAGAAGCAGCTTACGCAGGAAAGGCAATTAGAAAGAGTAAAGTTAAATTTTCCAAAGAAAATACAGTCTGTTGCCTCTACATGGTGAAACAAAGTTTTTGTAGTATGCGGCCTCTTCCCATTGCAAACCTTTTTCAGATTAAGAAAGGTGTTGCCTGGCCTCTCTCACCAGAGTGGGAGAAATGCTACCATTAGAGAACATTTAGAACAAAGTGTTATAGCACTATGATTACATGAAAATGAGATGGATTAAATTTCCGTAACTAAAATATAGTTTACGTATGCCTTAACAGAAAATACTTAAACCTCCTTTAATGAAATTATATGAATGATTGTACATTGAACATAATTTAGTGTTCAACTTTTCGTGACTTTATTTAGATGCTGGCTGTCTTATCTTGGTCCATAAACACCATAGACTGTAAAGACACACATAAACAAGACAATTAAACACTTTACATGACTAGAGTCGAGATATGGAGAATAGCAATAAAACCAAAATAACACCAAATTGCAAATTAATACACCATGTAACACCGAAATTTAAGTTTAAACACAAAATAAAACAAAATTTAGCCCAACATACTAGTTTATCTGTGAAACTGTTACCAACAATTTGTATCCAAAAATGTATAAATTACTGTATTATGGCATGTGTAGGCTGCGTGCATGTATAGGCCGTACCAGAAGTTTTTAATGGAAAATTAGGGATAATTAATATTTCAAGTATAGGCTGCATTGAATTTTTGCATTTCTGTACATATTGTTAGGTCACAATTCCCTACAAACATAATAAATTCCAGACTTAATTTCTCCCCTACAAAACATTTGTGGCAGAAAATTTGTGTTATGTTGCAATGTTTACGAATTTACATTGAGCAATTACTATTCCACAGATGGTAACTTGACTTGAGAAAGCAAAACCATGGCACATGTTACACAAAATGGCATCTTATCAATGTGCACTTGTAGTGCTGTGGCAGGCGTGCAAATTACGTTCTCTCATGTACGGCATCTATGGCCGAGCTTCAACATGTTTACATTTTACACGTGCAGGATGGTCATTTTGGTTATGAATGTGAGTAAACAAGTAATTACACAAGGTTTTTCCTTCCCTTTTCTTCCTTCTTTTAAGTTATATCATTAAAATGTACTGCATGTTAACAAATTTCTAAAAAAGGTTTGGGGGAAAAATGTTTTAAATTGCAATATCTCGTATATAAGCCGTACCCCACTTTTTGTAGTCTTTTTTTCTGTAAAAATGTGCGTCCTATACAGGCCGAAATACGGTAAGTGACAATAACGGTAAATGTAAAGAAAGCTACGTTTCCAAAAAAAGAAAATCACAGGAAGTGGTATAATTCTACTTTACTAATTACACTGAACACGGATTTACTAGGGGCATCAAGATATTATCAATAGAAACCACACAAACGATAGTGGGGAGGGCTATGAAGATGAGAGAAATTACGGGGTAAATCGTAATATTAAATCATGAAAATATGGAAAATTACAAAAGAGACCTAACCTAACAATACCTAAATTTACAATATTACCACTATAATTTACAAATACGATAATGGGGAGGGCTACGAACTTCAGGGAAATTGCGGGGTAAAATGAGTGAAAAATATTTGTTTCCATGATAAAATTTTACCATGCCTCCAGTTCATTTTTGTTTGTTTACTTTTTTACAGTTTTTTATTTGTGACATAAGTAGCGAACTATTATTATTTTATCAAGGCAATTGGATGTGTAACACTATTCCTTTTTGCATTCCTACCTTATTTTAATTAGCAGCATGATGTGAACCTCAACAGCTAAGTTTCACATCTGAACTATAGGAAATTGATGTTGAGAGGCGAATTAATCTATGCATTGCATGTGCAGAAGAGGCCCGAGACACATTTTGATAGCTTCTGAGTGCATCAAGAGGTCAGCTGCCTACTCCACCGTGTGACTACGTACGCTTACCCAAGATGGTAATGTGTAGCTTTATCTTATGCACAAAGAAAATACAGACTCTCTGCAAAAATTTACGATTAATTTTGGATGAACTTATTTTATTTTGAAATTGAAACTTTAATTTTCAGAAAAAGTTGATGCGTGACACACCCAGCCGATTGGCTGCCCGCGTCCCTGGGTAACTTTTTCGACGCTAGGCGAGTCACGTCTTTGGGTGGCTAGTCGTCTCTTGGCACTGGTGCCTGACCGGAATACAATACTGGCCTAGTAGGCCGCCGGCATATGGCTCTAAACTAAGGTCGGGCCTGCAGGAATTAGGCAGTCGACATGTTGGAGTAAAAGTGTAGGTACGGGTTGCTACCACCAACACCGCACCTCACTCTTGACTTCCCCCACTGGAGGTGTGGAAGTCTCGAGCTGCAAAGTGTTGGTTGCAGGAACTGCACTGGAGTTGGTATCCCCTGCACTGGAGTGTAACCCCACTCAGCACAGCGAAGTTTGCGATGAGAGGAGTTCACCCTAGCCGGCAAGTGTCGTGGCTCTACCGTTCCTCCCAACTGGGTACAAGGAACTGGTGGCCACTCAATAGTAGTGAGGTGAGTGTTCTGAGGTCACTGGTCTCCCCAGGCCGCCCGAAGAAGTTCCCCCTCTCTGCACCGCTGAGTGTGCGGAGAGGTGAAGACGACTTCAAGCTGGCAAGCCACCTTCCAGGGGACGGTATCCTAGTGTCGTGGTGCTACCATTCACTGCGCTGGGCAGAGAATGGGTGGCCTTTCTAGGATGGATGGTTTGGTCTGTTGTCACTGGATTCGGAAAGAGCAAACCCGTGCTCTTGCTGTTCCCGTCAGATCCGATGATGGTGAGGGGTAGGAGGTTGGCGTGATACTCGAAAAGTTAGGCAAGAGCAATGTTTATTTTGCTGTAAAGGAAAATAAACAAAGATGGTTGAAGTACTACCTCCTATCCACTCTGGATTGGTGGAAGGAAAACACCCTAGCGTAAAACAGAGGAAGGTGCCCTGTACAAAGCTAAAGGAGTAGGCGGTTACTGGTGTTAGTGAACTTCAGTTTACTCCTCTGGGCTAGCTCTACTCTCTGTTGTCCATAAGGGACTGAACGTTTATCAGTGTGCTGAGCTGATGACGCTGCTGGTTCTTCCTTAGTAGAAGGCTGGAGAGGATCTTCAGCCCTGTGAGGTAGTGGTGAATGTTCTGGATTGATACGGGCCTCAGCACCGATTGCTTGTGTGATCAGAGTCCAGGAGAGGAGTCGGAAGACTGATCTAGTATTGAAGAAGAACTGACAGTCCAGAGGCTGGAGCGCATCTCCTTATATACTCCTCGGCCATCCCTTTCTTCACTGGCATAGGGCATCTGGAGCGGGGGTTAGTAGGCGGAAGCACATTGCCTAGATCCTCGGTGCGAGCAGCATAGTGGAGCGATGTGGGATCTAGGCATCAAACTTGTGGCAGCATCCCGCGGCACACTGCTGTACTAGCACTGGACATCGTGCATGGTCCCGGTGGCTCATTAGGCGAAAATAATTTACATTATTGGGACATCTTTCCCAGCCTGATAGATACAACAGTCTTGTAGGCAGTGGTGGTGATTCAACTCCGTTGACAGCTGCTAGTGGTATAGTTGCACTGATGAGTAGCAGTCGTTTATTAATAAGGATAAAATGCCATGCGTCAATTTGCCCCCTCTCCTCCTGCAGCATAGACTCATGTGGGTAATGAGTAGAGAAGAGAAAAAAAATTCTTATAAGGAAAAAGCTGAACTGTCCCCTCATCAACAAATTAATTTCTCTTTCACTGGGCTTCTGTAGGGTCTCCGGCACTGTGCTTGGTGCTGCTAGCTCTCTCACTAATTGAATGACGTGCTGGCAGGTGGTGCAAGGCAGGTGGCTGGCTTGGACATATTCTTGCAGTAGTGAAGTCAGCTAGACGAACCCATCTCTTCCTGTGTCACATACAAGGCTAGACGAACCCATCTCTTCCTGTGTCACATACAAGGCTTATCTTCCTCATCTCTCTCTCTCTCTCTCTCTCTCTCTCTCTCTCTCTCTCTCTCCTCTCTCTCTTTCTTCCCAGCTGCTGGTGGGCTGGAAGTAGCGTATGTCTTCGTGGAGTGTAAGGTGAGTGTTGCGAGGAGTATCTGGTGTTGGTGATAACGCGTCGCCTTCTTGATTATAGTGTGCCGACCTACATCAACAGCTGTAAGGCTTGTTTACTTACAATACGATTCTTACGAAACTGACGAGAGCAAACGTATTGGCCGGCACACAGAATAAGCTGCGACCCTAGGGGAGCTGACTGTTTTAGTAAATATATAATTTATATAAGAAAAAATGTGCCCAAGGCCCCACTCGCAAGGCGTATATTCTAGCCAACTGGTGAGGCCGCCTGATGCGGTATAGTATTTAGGCCCTGCCTTCGGCCTCCCTATTCTAACGCACAGCAGAACAAGTTGCAAAAAAAAAAAAAACTATTGGATTTGCCAGCCGAGACCTTCCACCATTTTGTTTGCGCACTAAAGTGGGGAATGCGAGTGTATTGGTGAAATGGGGAACCAAAAGATGCACTTCACCATCTTACATTGATATAGAGAAGAGAGACACAGAAATCACTTGTCACACATAATGCACTCAAATTCTTTAACAAATCAAGATAAAAGATTTTCTTTTAATAACATGTTCTTGATCCCTTGTTAAACTGCCCTTTCATGGTTTGACCTTATCATCAACAGATATTTTGACCTACAGAAACAGACTTAGTTAAAATTCTGATTGGCTGAATTTTTACATTGACAATAAAATGAAATTTGTTTATATAAAACCTATCTTGAACATTTTAGCTTTATTGCTGAACTTGCCTCATATTATTTGACGCCGTCGGGTGAGACACAAGACAAATGGTGACACAATAACTTACGGTAGATGGGCGCCAGCTGTGTTTCCCAGTCATTACACTGTTGAGACTCAGGGCTCTCACGGATGCTGTGGGTTCTGTGTGTCCGTCTCATCAGAGCGTACTTACAAAAAAATTTTTCATTAGTAATCATCATTACTAAATTTTTATCACTGAAAATTTGGTGAGAGGTTGGTGTCACTACACAGGAAAGACTTTGAGCACTGGGTACTTGCTTTTATTCTGTTAACCATACATGAAAATAAAGCCCTTAAAATTACATGCAGCAGTTATACAGAAATTACACTGGAACTCCTTTAACATACACAGGTGGCACCTGATTCAAGTTGCATGGGCCACGTGGTCTCTGACATCTTTCTCCTCCTACTCCTTGTTTTTATTCAAAAAGCAGCGAGGGCACAAATTATTAGGTTAAGTGGAAGCATAATGCCAGGGAATGTCTGGCAAAACATACGCAAAGCAAAGGTTAACCGGTATACTAAAGTGAAACTATTGTAATCTACATCAGTGCAAAAAGTTTATAGTGCGTACGTGACAGCTTCTTACCTCACCAGCTCTCCTTGACGGACTGCCTAGAGGCAGGGGTTATACGGACCTACCATGGCTGCCTACAGGGTTCACACAAGCGGAAGTACTATGTACGCCAAGTAAAACTTTGATAGTTGAAAATAAATGGCACATAAATAATTTGAATATTGATTTACATTTTAGATTTTACTTATGAATTTTCTGTATTATATAAATGTCGTCCATGACGGTGTTCACGCTGGAATAATAATGTTCTGAATCTTTGCGCGTGCAGGTTACTGCCTCTCTACGCACGTGCATGCCCACATGTCACGTGAGTGGTTGAACGCCATCATGGTCTTAACGCGGCTGGCTGTTAGCCGGCGTCATATTATTATTATTACATACATTACCAGTGAGAATTTTACGCTTCTTTCATTGCATTTTTAGTAACCTTGCTTCACTTTTCACAGTTCAATTGTAACGATCTCAGCAACTTTCTTTTCAACAAAGGGTTACAAATATTATTATTTACACTAAGTTGTAGCACTATGAGCTAGAATCATTGGTTAACCAGTCCAAAGTAACAGACAAAAGGCGAGGTTTCTTTAAGCATTACACATATTTACACTTGTATTGGTTATCCAAGAGTTTTTAAAAATTACATAACCGACATTTGGATTGATTAACCAGAAGTTTCTTACAGCAAATTTTACATGTATGTTTGCAGTTGGCTTACTTAAGACTGTCAACACCATTACAATTACACATCTCCCTTCACAGAATCATGCTTATCAAGGTCACCCCTGATTAACTATAGGGCTTTTTTTTTTTTTGTGGCACTGCACTTCACTGCTCTGTATGTGTACGTCGATGGTACATTTATACTATTTGAGAGGGAAGTAATAATAGAAAATTATTCCATGGCTTTTAATAGCCAGATGAAGTTATTACAAACAATTCATGTCTGGAAAGTTTCAGGTTGTTGAGTGGTGAAATTAATTTCCACGAATTACTTTTATAAAAGGTAGTGTTGAAAATAATAACTGTTACAAGTAGTTTGTTCTTTAATTTAATTTTTTGACTGTAACATAGTGTCTGCGGGCAGAGCAATGTTATCGCGAACTAGTTTAGTTAAAACAGGAAAGATTTTATCCCGGACCAATCTGAGAATTCCGGTCGGTCCCAAAGTTTAATTTTGAAGAATTTGAAGTATATCTTGCGCTGAAGGATTGAAATAATTGCTTGAAAATTGTTTCTGCATAGAAATCTTTACTGTTTATTTATAAAACACATAGCAATGAAAATCAGAGCCTGAAAAACGAGCTAGGGAGGTGAAGTTGAAAGCAGAACTGGGCCAGATGGCTGATTGTCTGAGAGGTCGCGAGGTGTGCGAGACTTGTGGAGTTACTCAAGAGTTGGCAGCACTGTCATCATTTACAGTGAACAGCTTTTAAAATAAATAGGAAAAATTAAAATAGTATATTAGGGGTTGCAAATAGTATTTATTAAATATTTTTATTTTATTAAAGAAAGGGCAAAATAAATGCTTGAAAATCTAAATTTTTGGTGCTGTTAGGTACTGTATTACAAGTGGTATTTAGTTACTTTTACAACTTCTTGTTAAAGTCCTCAGAACTTAACCATGCTAAGCCTAACCATTTGTTAAAGTTGGTGTCACATTTTACAATCTCTTTTTGTAGTATCTGTTAAGTTACATGTGGATGCATTCCAAACTCCGCACGAGATACCTACTCGTTAGCAAAACACTATTGAAATGAGTTGTGTTTGGCTGCCAGCAGATGCACATTTGTGTCCCTCGAAGTACTGTGGGGTAAGTGTAAACAAACCTATATTATTAAACATTGTCGTATGTCCTGAATTTTGTTTTATTTCGGCAAAATGACAGGTTACAATTTACAAAGTGAAAAGGGAAAGAAGCGGTAATTTCTCTGCCACTAAAGAGAGCCTATTACAATTTGAACTGCAGAAGTTAAATATGTGATTAAAAATAAGAGAAACAGAAGGCATGGACCAGCCTGACGGCTCGTTCAACAACGAAATTGTTAGCATGTATAGGGATGTAGAAAGCCAGCAATTAAAATGTGGTAATTAAAATAATAAAGCCCTTCAAGTTGCGGCCTACAATAGAAGTGAAACTTTTGACATGACTTGGGGCTTGCAAGGGGTGCAAGATGCCAGATTACCTTAAAGATGCTCCAGCTCGTCGATGAATGCAGATACAGTTGTTCGGTTTCCCAGGGCGCCAGTTTCTCTAAATCTCAGAAAAGCACGAGGTCTTATTTCTCAGGGTTGTTACAGGTTGACAGCCTGTGGCGACATCCTCTCGCAGTGCATGTCTTACGAATTAGTCGGAAAAGTCATGGCTATACTTTAAACACTGAGCACGTTGTCACATTCACTAGGTAGGGCCAGTTCCCGAGGTAAAAATTACTTTACATGAAATAAGACACAATATTTGAAGCAACAAAATATATTACCAGGAAGATTATAACATAAAATTTCTCAGTGTCTGAAGTGAGCCTGGCACACGAGGCCTGCCAGGGGCCTAGGCGGTGAAAATGGCTTAACTACGCTAATGAGAAATTACGGTGAAGAAACTCTCTGGGGTCACGAGTTGGCGGAGAGGAGTGTCAGCCCACAGGAGAGCAATAGATAAGAAAAAGGTTCCGGTACATTAATAACTTTGAACTCTTGACACCCTAAATGATTAACACACACTTGGTGAAGCTCCCGTGGCACGCGGCATGGAGCGGCGAACGTTTCACATTTCATTGCTATGAACATTTCTCTGTTATTAATGATTGAAACTCCAACACTCTGATTCTAGAGGGTTTTAAAATGTAAAGCCTACTGGCCATACAAACTTGTAAGTTGTATGACAATTTTTTTAGAATGTATATAAAATTTGTCAAGCTCTTTACGCAGGGATACTTGTTAGCAAATAAATTTAAATGTTTTCCCTGTTTTTAAAGGCTGTTTTTGAAAGTAAAATATTGGTATGTAGGTTTCAATGTTGGAGTCTTTCATAAATGTTTTGAGCATTTTTGTTTTGTCAATTAAAAGTGCTCATATGTTTTTAACATACGTTGTTAAGAATATTGTAAGAGTAACGGAAGAATAATTCACATAAACAGGATTTACATTGAAGACAACTTTTTGATATCAAGTAAATTACAACATGCCTATCAAACAAAATTCTATTCAATTTAAGCACCCAATGAAGGTGCTCCAACATCATAAAGAAATGTCTCATGCATCAGCAGGAACTGCGACATTCCAAAATTTACCGCAAAGGAAAATTAACTTCATGAGGTCTTCAACCTTGGGTAGGTGGAGCATCTTTTTAGTGTCTAAGTAACCTGTTCGTTTGATATATTGTTGCTGTAGGTCACATCTGCTTCTCTATAGAGCGCTTTGTAACATCTCAGGACAAAGATACAGTTTGTTATTAGGTACCGGAGAACAAGCCTAGGGCTGTATTCACAATTTTGAGGAGGGAGGTTGTGCGACTCAACTTCAGTGTAAATATCAACACTGCGTTAGTCAGAAATAAGTTTTTATTCGCAGCGTGACAATCTGAACACACAGGTATTTGAAAAAAGTTATTAAAGTATTTTGTTTGTAGACCTGCAATACTTAACATATGAGTTACTAAATGAGAGTTATTAAAATTACTTAAAATACATAACATTTGCTTAAATATTATTTTGGCTACCTACATACTTTGAGTTTGCTGACATGTCATATCACAAAGCTTATTATGTACTTTTAATGCAATAGTAGGCAAAGCCTGTATGTAAGAATGTATACTGTCTTTGAAAAGTAGTTGAGGGGAACGGGGGGGGGGGGGGGGGGCTGTATTTCAATATTTGTGCATTCCTGAGGGAGAAGGCTGGGGGGGGGGGGGGGAGATCTTGGTATTTGGTGTTCGTGGAAACCATGCTAAATTTTTATGTTTACAAGAACTTACTTCAGGTAAGAGTGACAAGATTACTTGTCATTAATATATTTAGAGTATTCAAAAACAGTAAAATATATTTTATTCATTTGACAACCAAAAATACAATTTCATTTTCGTGCATCCTGGTTACAAATTTCTTGCAAGGTAAAAAAAATATCAATTTGTAGACTTATTACATGGGCTGTTAATCATTTACACAAAAAAAAAATGGGATTGTTGCCAACCTGCAACAGTTTGAACAGCCCTTCAGCTTCTAAAAGTCATTTGGGAGGAGGCACATGCAGTTTGTTCACAAAAACAGGCAGTCATGATGTTTGTTTGCAGTCACCTTCAATGAGAGTTCAGCTGTGGCGGAAGGATATATAACCACCCAGATGCCATTGACACTACTTTCCTAGAACTGTCAAATTGAGACCACTTATATGAAATGGACAATACAATACTTTTTAACCTTGTTTTTATATATAGTATTTGTAATGTTTTGAATGTTGCCAAATTATATATTTGTATTGTTATGTAGCACTGACAGAAACCGAGTTAATTGCTGCAGTTAATATCAGCGAAAAGTACTATGGGTACAAGTGACAAGTTTTTATTTCCCTCTGGAAAAAAGTAAGAGATTCAATAAGCGAAGCGGAGCGTGTCAATCACTCTTTCGCTCCCTCTCTCTCTCTTTTTCTCTCGGGAAGTTCCTACCACCTGTGTAGCAGGAAAGGTATACATTTTGTTGTTATTAATTTCAGCATATTTCATACTAATTACGGCAACACTAATGACATAGGCTGTTCACAGTAAAGTGAGCACTTTTGAAAGCCCTCTCATTTGGAATCATATTGTTGTAGCCTTAGACGTTAACTTCGAAGTATGGTGGAATATAGACACTGTGTTTATTACTTACATAGCAACATTTATGTTAAAAGAATGTTAAAGGATAAAAAAATGGCTGAAGAGAAAAGTAACTACGGCCTCAAAAGTGCAATCTAGAATTTGATCATCTTCCACGTGCTTGTCTCAATATGGCGGGCCGTTATATGCCGTTTTTATAGTGCCGTACGACTGGCAGTGATGTGGTGACATGTCAATGATACGGTGTGTTTCTAAACGAAGCGTCAAGATCTTACCAAGTTACAATGTTGTGATAAAAATGTGTTTCCACGGCAGGGTTAAATGTAGTACTTTGCTTAGTTTTCATTTATTTAAGCATAAAACTTGATATTTTGAAACATGTTCGTGCACAAAGAGGGTAATTTGAAAAGAGCGTATCTCTGAACTCGCATTCTACAATGACACGCACGCGGATACGAATCACGCAAGCGGACGTGTAACACTTTCTTCAACGAAATGCAGTTACAGACTACTTTCCTGTCCTCTTGTAGTTCTCCGTTAACACCAACGAACTAGCTCAGCGTGAGTTGGAGACTTTGACTACATAATAATGAAAGTTTGTTGATACCAGGATTGCCAATAAATAAAAGAAGTCAAATGTTAACTGGAGATAAACTATCGAGACTCGCAGCTGACACGAACAAAAAAAAAGACAATAGCAGCCTTCGTAAAACAACACTTCTCACTTCAAGAGTTACGAAGACGAGAGAGAATCGTTACTTTTCTCTCCCGGCGCCCTACTGACTTCTCGCACCGACGGAAAATAAATTTAATAGATATTTGAACTGAAATGTCCGAAATACAAAAGAAGGATAAAGTCGCGGGCGCTGGTTGGTGCGAGTAACGTGATCACTTGTTGCTGGTTGTCCAACTGACAGCTGACAAACAATCGTGCTGCGACGAACTGTTCTGTGTTGCGATGTGCTCGTTGACCGTCGTTACCCGAAAAAGGTCGTGCTTCCCTGTATATTGGTCGAAAGTTTCCTAATTGAAAACGTGTTGTATTAGAGCAGTCGATCACGTCAGCTAAAGGTGACACCTGTTATTTTCCTTGTTTCACTATGCCGTGCAATGCGGCGGCGACGTGTTTAGTTTACAAACCCAGTGGAAAGGAAAATATGTGCTATCGTCCTATAACGTCTGTTACTACGGTTGAAATGAGAAAAGAAAAATAATAAATTTGGAAAAACAAAAATATATGAAATACAAACAAGTTGTCATTGCCACGACCTTTCAAATATTACATGAACTACTATCCTTGACTGAAATATAGACAATTTAAATACTTCCCCAATATACCTACCATATATATGTAGCTGCAATGCTACAAAGTATGCGAACGCGGATAACGTACGAATACCCGTAAGAAAGCGCGGCAACTCTCAACTCATGCGTGTCCTTAAATCCGTGTAGCCAATAGGAATAGAGTATGTGGTTTATTGATACTAGTCTTCACGGCCATTGTGGTATACATGGCAACAAGTGCTTCAATTGATGTGGTGATTATCATTTTTGTTTTAATATATAAGTGCATACGTTTCAGCAGTAGTATTTACGTACTTTTAAACACTGTAAAAATACACAAAATGAGATATGTATTTTATGAAACCTATATCAGTAATGTGCAACAGCTGAGTGTTTTTGATTTCGTAAGTTGCAAGACCGTTCATGTTATCGAATTGTAGAATGGTTAAGATTCATCCCGAGTCCTCGGATTGTTCCGCTTGCGTTTCCGAATACGTTTTCTTACGTATCCGTGCAATGCAGAACCCCAAACCTCGAAGCATACTTGTAGGGCTATACTACAGTTGTGTGTCAGCACAGCTCACGTGGTATGGTGTCTGTACTTTGCTTAGCTTTCATTTTTTAAAGTATAAAACTTGATAGGTACTTTGTAACAGAATCGTGCACAAATTGTGCACTTTCGGAGAGCTTATCTAATTACTACAGTTATGTCTTAGCACAGATCACGTGGTGTGGTGTATGTAGTTGGCTTAGTTTCATTTTACAAAGTTCTGGTTTCTAGTAATTTTTTTCAAAGGTTGGCGTTAACCAGGGAATTACCATTCTTACAGTTTCAAAAATAACTTCACTTCAGTTGGTGGTGAGCACTTGTTGAGTACTGTTAGCGGCCACGGACTTTCCCCGTAATGGGATATCGGTTGTTTCAGTATGTAATATGTATTTGTTTTAAGGGTAAAATTATATGTATTTCTGAAGGTTTTGTGTGAAATTGCAATTTGAAATTGAAAGTGCATGCGGCGCTGAGAAAGAGACAATAATATTCAGGCGAGAACGCCTTCAGAAGACAATTAGAAATCAGCAAAAAATTATAGGCTTTTCATGGTATAATGAGCACTTGTAGAAGCCCTGCTTAAGATCTACTTGTATGCATGTTGTGTATTCTTCCACCTTATGTAAATTTGACATTGCCATGTGCTTCATCACTTTATTCATGCGTCAGCAAAGTAAACTGAAAAATTATTAGAAAAGTATATATTTAAAAAATCTACTCTTTTTACACTTTAAAAAACACAGAGAGCGAAAGAAATAATTTAAGTTATCAGAAATAGTTGCCTAGCACATTTTATGCGACGTTAAGATACGGAACTACTTCATCAATCGTTACCAACTGTACTGGGCGCATGCCACTCAGTGCGCTCATTAAAACATACAGGTATGGGCAGTGACTTTTTTCTAAGGTTGATTTCAAAAGTGCTCAATTTGTCGTGAACAGCCTTTACCATTTAAAATTCTGTTTGTAAAACTGTTAAGAAATTCTTCTGATGCCATTTAAATGTGCCATATTGTGTGAACCCCGTAGGCAGCTATGATCGAACCACACAACCCCTGCCTCTGAGCAGTCGTCCTAGGAGAGCTGGCGAGGTAAGGCGCTGTCATGTACACACTTCATCGTTTTGCACTGATGTAGATTTCCATAGTTCACTTTAATATACCGGTTAATATACCTTTCCCTTGCTTACAATTTGCAAAACGCTCCAGTATAATGCACTTAACTTAATAATTTCCAGCCTTTCAGGTATTTTGGAGATATAAACGAGATGAGAGAAAGTTGTACCGGAGAGGCCAGGAGGCCTGTGCTACTTGTGTATCAGATGCCATCCGCCCATCTCTACGGCTTTTCAATGTAATTTCTGCTTCATTGCGAAATGCAATGTTAAGGGTAATATTTTTCACATAATTATTTGAGGGTTTTTGTAATGTTATCATGTTCTACTGCCACATCACCCACGATCACGTGTTCAGATACCACCAAGTCCGTATCCACACATTCACCACGTTGTGAGGGTTAATTGTCTTTTTATCTTGTCCGCCATTATGTCAGGGTTATATGTAATTTTTGCAATAATGGTTAATGTATTTTCATGTTTTAATGCATTTTGTTCCTGACCACGTGGTCAGCTCACGTATTTCTATCCCCCCCCCCCAACCCGGCCTCACGGTGTTCCAAGGATGTGCACGAGCTAATTACCGACAGATATAATTTTACAATGCAGATGCAATTCTTTAAGGGAACTCTTGACCGGATTTTCGGGTAAATTATGTTTTTTTACACTTGCAGAGGTGGTCCGCTATGAGCCCTATCCAGTGGCATCCGTGCAATCTAAGAGTAACTTCATACATTTTGTGTGTTTATTTTCCATCTCATGACATACCCCATCTTCAACAAGTGTTATTTTTATATTTTGTACGATGCTATTATTTTGCACTAGTCCTCTATGTGTATGACCGTCGCCACACAGCACGTGGTTCGCGGACGAGTCCCGACGAGTAGGCGTTAGCTGAGGAAGAATTTGTTAGTGTTCATTTCATACTCTGTGTCCTTTCCTCTGGGCAAACCTGCAATCCATCCTAGTGGCTGTAGGCCCCTTGCTCTGTAGAGGCTGTGTTTTCAAGCACCGCCGAGCATCACCCAGTCGGAGTGCAAAAGTTTAGTAATGTGCTTGGGTGAATCACCCAGAACCTAGTTTAAGTGTTTCCATAACGGTGTCAAGTGTAAAAGTTGTTAAGTAAGTACACCCAGGTGAGACAAACGTACAGAACCCACAGCATCCCTGAGAGCCCTGAATCTCGAAGTGCAGTGAGTACGAAACACCGCTGGTGCCCATCAACCATAGGTAATGTGGCTTGTAATCTTCTCCGTGTCTCGCCCGACTGCATCAAGTAGAATACAGCAAGAAATGTCACAATGAAATTCCACCTTGAGACCAAGAGCCATGATAGGTGTTTATTCAGTACTAGCCACTGGCAGGCTATGAGTGCCAGAACAGCATAACTTTGGAGTGTTATTGTCTTGTGTGTGCAACATTCAGTAGTTAATAAATTGTTGATGCATGCCACACTGCTGCGCAGTGTGCCTGCGTGCTCTACGGGCGACTTCACCTTATTAACGAGCGACAAAGAGCTCGGAACAAGTCACAACAGTGGCGTACTAACGTTGTGTACCAAGAGAGTTGATTCCACGAGCCTGGACAACCACGGCCCCAATTATAATTAGGAGAATAATTATATAAATTGTAGTGCCCACCCGAATTCCGACATGTCACCCCCTAAATCCAAGATTGTTTTATCCACCGAGTTGCGGACCTGCCAACTTAGATAAAGACGTTGGAAAGCTACACGTTAGAGATGCTGAGCCTCAGGCCAAGGAGGTAAAACTGTTGTCATCCTCAATCGTGGGCAATAAGAAAATATGCTATGCTGCCTGCTACCAGAGATAACTAACACCCATGTCAAGAGGCTTGCTACCCCCGCAACCCTTGGACAGCTACGAAGCTAAAACAGGGACTTTATAAGGAAACTTCAAACCACACTTGCCAGAGTTCGTCAGCTCGCCGACCGCACTGGTCAGCGAGGTCTCCTGGGGTTTGGAAGGACTCTTCTTCCTCTCCTCAACAGTTTGAAGAAGGCTCTCTCTCCAGCTCTAGCATCCTGTCCAAGGCTCGACCTCCAACCACCAGCAACCTGCTCCAGGTTCTACTCCAACACCGGCTCCTGCAACTTTCCCGAGGTAACCTCTATGACTGCACCCTATTCCCCTGTCATCCCCAACTCCACAGTAGCAGGCTGTCGCGACATCGTAGGTCATCCCTCGGAAACCACCGCAATAAATTACTACCTAGGAGTTTGAAATTAGAGTGCTAGCTTAGTTTGGTAATTCCCAGGCCTGCCTTCACCTTGTTTTAACATAACCGATGAGAGAAATATGAGAAACTTTATAATTAGTGTGTACTAATCGGTTTTCCCCAGATTTCCTATTTACATAAAATAAGTACACTTTATTTGAAACCGCAATTACTTATGTAATTATGCTTTTTTTGAAGTCGTAATTACTTACGTAATTAATTATTTCATTGTTCCACGGTCTTGTAAAATTAAGAGTTTATTTGTTGCATAATTCGGATCAAAACTAAGTCTAAATCTACTCTGTCGGACAGGTGTGAGTGTACCGAGTTTCCCTGAGTCGGATGGTCCCTCACGGGATCTCTATTTTGCAGACATACTCCAGCAAGTGGGAAGCCCGGAACTCCCACACATTCCACTGACTCACGCCACCTCTGACCGTGGTCATCAGGTAATGCCTCCGTGTGACTGAAAAGACGCTCGGCAGGAATACAGGACGATGGCTGGATAGGGTGTTACAAGTGTCAGAATTAACGAGCCTAGACTAATTATACTTATTTGTATGTCAATTGTAATTACTTAAATTAAATAAATTTAGATGACCAGAAAAGGTAGTGGCCTTCCTAGTAGGCTAGGCCCAGAGATCGGCGTGAATTACAAGGTGAAGCGGAACGACCGGCTACTCCTACGACGACTGACCCCCTTAAGGAGAGTACTCCCCAGAAGAACACACCCGAGACCACTCCACCTATACTGCGGCTGATCGCGCTGGCAGTACTTGTCCCATATGAATCAGAACTAGACTCCTGGTTAGGGATTAGCTGGCCTTGGCCAAGTTATGAGGATATCAGATTCCAATGTGCACCCTCGTGTAATCCAGTCAGTAAACCGCCTTCTCCAACCCAGACCATAGGGGAGCCAAGTACAACGACATGTACTGTACGCACCACCGCTGGGAAGGTAATTAAGGTGGTAATCCCTGGGAAGGTAATTAAGGTGGTAATCCCACCACCATTCCAAGACGTAGGATCACGATTCCGCTCCTTACTTACGTCCCTTTGCGAAGACCCAGCACATCCTCCCCTATCGGGAGACACCAGTGCCAAGTTAATGCAGAGTAAAGACAGTAACGATCACTGTATCCCCATCTCGTTCTCACCCAACATCATTTTTAATCACTGCAATCATTTTCTTCCTTTTATTAACCCACCCCTTGACAACTGCCATCCAGATTTTTGGCATCCATCACTGTGAGCAAAATCGTGCTCTCTGGGACAGAGACTCGTATCTTGAAGCTCATCCTGCGGTTCGATTCCCCTCTACCTCCCTCACATTCTTCCGATTGGCGGTCCCCTACTGTGAACCCCAATGTGAGCAGCCCTCGACCCGCCAGGCATAAGAGATACACAGTATCACCACCGAAGGGGCCATCACATTCACTAGATGGGAATCGGCACTCACAATACCAATAGAACCAACCAGTCACTGTCCCGCAGCAGCTGCTCAGGGCAGGGTATCGATAGATCGAACCATCGACCGTAGTAGCAGACGAGAGGGGGGCGTCATCGTCATGCAGAAAACTACTTACTTTTATTAATTAATTTACTCTCCCGAGTATCATTGGGAACTTTGCCCTCAATCAGCCTTCAATTCAGTGTTTCAAGTATATATGTTTGTGTTTTATGGGGACTGCCCCCAGAAGCCGAGTAAACTCACGTGTTTTGCGGCGTATGAGACGGACTGCAGTCTCGACCTTTCATAAAGCAGCATAATATGAGAACTTATAACGCATAAAACAAAACTCTCACCAATTAGATGGCAGAGCCATAGGCCCTTTAGGTGAGCAGACTACGATGAACAACATAGCTATGGCACCAGGCAATTTCTTCAGTTCCTTCACCCTTCCTGACAAAACAGGCTGGACACGAACTCAAAACCTCACCTCTGGGCACCCGCAGCACGTCAAGTGGCTATCCCAACTAGAAGTGATCAGCAGCTACTGGTAAGTAGAGCATCTGATGACGACAGCAGCTTACAGAACCAGGAGCTCGGCTAATGAAAAAAAAACCCATCTAAGTTAGCATGAGTAAATGTGCGGTGAGAACAGTGCACTGCGACGTACTACAACATCCAGCGTAGCTGCTATCACACCTACAGATATTGTGGCAACTGGTGAGTAGACTGAGAACAGTGTACTTGTCGAAATACGTTCAGAGTTTATGTAGGTATTGCCATAATAAAGACACATCATTAAACATTTAGAATATTCAAGTACATTTTGATTGCATCACAAGATGCCCAGTGTACTGTTTAAACATTTCATAAATGTCCAAGGACGTTTTAAGGGTCATGTACAGTTTTCATACGATCAATAATGTTCAGAGGTTTGTTTGTAAAATTTTGATTGCATACTTTTCATGATATCCAACTACGTTTAAAGGTTGTTTACATAATTGCATCACGTGCAGAGATGTCATGTGCACTTTTCAATAACAAAGAGAACATTACAATCAAGTAAGTGTGATATTTTTCAGAATTTTATATACGAACGAGTTATACCATTAAAAATTCCTACAAAGTAATGTAATTTTGATATTAGAGAACAATTCCCCAAAGCATTTTTTTCTAACTACCCTATTACTAGCATTAAGTGAAAGCCTGTTGGGCAGAGCAGGATTTTAATGCATCCCAGGGCTAAACCCCTTATGCTTACAAGAATAGGAAATCATGCAAGGAGACATGCATCATGACAAAGAGGGATTGGACAACCATGGCCTGCAATTGGGCACATGACTACTTCGCTAAGTGTACTTATAGCTAATGGCGTATTCGAATTGACTGCTCTGGGTGTGCACTCGGTGCGCTCTGAAAACTGAAAAAGTGCATGTGTCACATGATTGCCAGAAACGAGCGTATATTATTTATGCACTAATAATTGGAACACGCCGCAAAAACAGTGCAAAACATTTGCGACTATATATATATATATATATATATATATATATATATATATATATATATATATATATATATATATATATATATATATATATATATGTATGTATGTATGTATGTATATATATATATATATATGTATATATATATATATATATATATATATATGATATAAGGATCTAAATTTAAATTTATGAAATTCCATACAAACTAACAAACTACGCATCTAGGAATGATTCAGATTCCCTAGTGCCAGTCCCAAGCCCAGGTAAAGTAGGAGGGTAAATGGCTCATTGTGGAGCCTTGGCAGTACATCTGTCAATGTAACCAGCAAATCCTACCCCGTATGGGGATGGGTGAGGGCGAGTATCTGGTGCCTTAAAACTGGGTCTCCTCGACTAATGTATGATAGCTCCAACAGAAGAGTCCCTGGTCATCCAGGGTGGGGGTTGTGCGAAGGGCTGGTAACCCTTCCATGGAAATATTACTCATAAACTTCAGAAGAAGAAAACTCGGATGGATTTTATGATGATGACAAAGGATAAATATTTTGGAATTAAAGATAATTTCAAATTGGGGATGTGGAATGTAAGAGGTATAAAAATAAAGAAGAAGATCTTGACAGAGAGCTATCTAGAATGGAAATTTATATTGCTGTAATTACAGACACACACAAGAAAATGCAAGAAACAAAAGAAATTGATAAACATACAATGGTTTAAAGTGGAGTCACATGAGAAGAAAGAACTGCAGCAGGAATGGCAATATTAGTAGATAGAAAATGGAAAAAAAAAAAAAAAAGTAAGTTTAACCAATATAAATGAAAGGATTTTGATTCTTAGATTGACCTTAGAGCGAGGTAACCTAACTTTGACCGCTGTATATGCCCCAGAAGAAAACAAACGAGAATAATCTGAACAATTTTATGAAAACCTTCAAATTGAGACAGATAACATCTGTAAAAGTGATTTCCTTATTGCAGTTAGTGACCTTAATGCTGGGGTACAGCCCAATTCCAGAAGTAATGGGAAAGAGGCGAATCAACATTAAATTAAAATCAATTAAAAATTACCGATACTTTTTTGAGAAAAAGGATATTCATAAGTTTACATGGACAGCGAGAGGACAACGATCTATTATTAACTATGTGACGGTCAATAAAAATTAGGTCGCGATGTAGTAGACACCAGAGTGCATAGGGGTAAGTGATGTATATTCAGATCATTACATTGCCATCTCAAAAATAAGAATTCTTGCTAAATAGAGGAAATGGCTGAACAAAAATATACAAAATGATCAAGAAGTTTATAAGATTTCTGTTACAAGATGAAGGAATAAGATACCTATACCAAAGCCGATTACAACAGTACTTACTTGAAAATCCAACAAGTAATGATGTCAACAAAGAGTGGGAAATTATAACATCAGCAATATTGAAAGCAACCGATGAAGCCATCGGACAAAAAAGAAATTAAGAAGAAAAACAGGACTCAAAATGTGGAATGCAGATTTAATTGGAGGACTGAGTAATCAAAAATAGTTGACTTTTCCTCCAGTTCACTGGGTGAGACCTTAACTCCAAATGGGGCTAGTGCAATTGTGGTGTAAGTGTTGTATTTGGGTAACATAGCCTACTTCAACGCATCAGTGAGAAAATATTCCTTTGTAATATCTCGGGCCTCGTGGGGTTTGTTTGGAGGGAATATTTTACACTCCCAATGCCACAGTACCCTCAGCAGCATTAAATAAAATATCAAACAAAGCAGTCTTGCTGGGTTGGCACAGAAAACACACAATACACGTGCAGAAAAAACATAGATCATTCAGCTCAATGATTAGGTGCCAGGCGCTTAGCAGTCTGCGATAAAGATAAGTCAGGTGGCATCAGTATGCCACAACCTCAGTATCATCAAACTGAGGAGTGTTTAGCACATCAGCAATACTTACAATTAGAGAGAATTTTTGGATAACCATTCCTTTGATTTAGATTCAGCATTGGCATGCAAAGACATGAAACTAATCATAGGCTCACAACACAGGTTCCATATTTTAGCAAACTTTACTTAAAATTCAATCTAGGCGACGCAAATAATAATACAACATAAAACAACTTAAATTATAACCTTATCACACTCAAGCGCTAGAAATACGAAAAACAGAATACCCTAATAATTTACAAACAATTATTGTGTACTCTTAAACCTCACAAGTTAACACCTTGTCATTAAGATTAAACAACATGTATGAAATATAGATTTGGTCTGGCTGTGTAGTGATCTTATAAATGTGCAAAAAAAATTACAATAAATTAAGTTGAAACTTTAGGTAATCAGACTCTCTGCAGCAAAACTGGATAAAATCATGATCGGGCCAAATCAGTTCTTTAATTTTACTGGTTATTACTCATGCAGACATTACGAAATCGTAACTTGCCAGTATTTTGCATTTTATCGAGAAAGCTGCACTTTCAAAATTAATACTGCGTCAGTTAAATTTAGACATAACCATTTCTTCTAAAAAAAACGCATCCAAACATCGCCGACGCTCGGATAGTGTACCTCATATCTTACGATTTAGCTGGCCTGGTATTACCTCAGGTCGATGGTTCGAGTCCTGGGCTGAACTCAAGAGTAAACAGCCTCGGGATCCTTGGGTCTGTGTAGCACAATATTCACTCGTCTCCTAGCCTAGCACAGCTTCTTAAGTGATGCTAAGAACTCCAAGCTACTAGTTCACATGGCTGGTCAAGACATACAAGAAGGAGCGTCGCTTCTCTTACACCCAGGCTTCCACATAACAATGTAATTGAAACAATGTATAATGATAGCACTGTAAATTGGCCTTTTCGGCGAATTCAAAGAAATGTCAAATCGTGATATGTAACATGAAACTGTTCGTTCGACGGCTACAAGTGAAAAATATTGCTCAGAAAACTGCACTCAGAATAACCTCAAGCCAAATAAAATATATTCCGACTCTGAAAGAAAATTATGTTCTACCCAGTTTTAGGTAAAGTCCGTAGGCAGTTCATTTTAGTCATAAGAATCACTAACCAATATCATTTAAAAGTTTACGAAAATATTGTCTGTAAATAAAAGTATTATTTAGGCACTGAATTAATAAACATAAGTAATTTTATATAAAAAAAAATGGTTTTAAGTGTAAATAAATGGACAATAGTAAAATATATAAACACTTCATTTAAACAGAACAAAGATGATGCAAGATAAAGACTGGTATCTTAATGTTATTTTCGCGTCCCAGCTTTGAAACTCCGGTTGTGGTGCCATCTCTTGATTTCGCAAAGAAGTTGTTGGAGCGATTGGTAACTAACACATTCTAGAAACCATTCTAAAAGAAACTACATCATTATACCACTGCTTGGCGGGCTTTTCAAATGTGGCGGGTTATTAGAATATGCTAGGTTCTAAAAACTATTTCGCCATTTTTCTCGATGTTTCAAATTGTGTTGCGCAAAAATACTCATCAAAGCGCCTCATAAATGTGGTACCTACTTTTATCTGAAATTATGATAGTATTCAAAATACTGTGCAATACCAAACATCATATTTGTTAGTATTTAGTGACTGTAATTCTCCTAATTATCTTTCCAAGATTAGCATTTAATGTAATTTTTGCTATGCTTACAACATATTATTTTAGTTTGGAGGTAATCAGTTTAACAGTTATGCTAATGATAAAAATTGTATTTAGTGATTTTTAACAGGAATAAATAATACTGGGTATAGAAACTAAAGTCACTACATAAAAACATTTGAATTTTTTGGCCTTCTATTTCAGAAACTACAATCATTTGAGAAAAAAATTTCCACACGCATGGTGTTTGAATGAATCCCATTTATACAAAACAATAAAACACATAAAAAATAGGGCTGTAATCCAAGAGAAAGGTGTATGTGAACTATGAAAGAATGACAGTGAGGAATAGTAACATTGTAAAAAATTGTCACTCTACGCTACCCTTTAACATCACTGTCTCATAAACAATCCTTTTTGAGATATTTTATGCATCCATGGAAAAAAAATGACCACATTTGTTTGATACAATTTCTGCTATATTATACGCTTCACTTTATCGAATACCACCTAAACATACTAGGTCTACCTACAACATATTTCTACATGCCACTACAAACATCAAACACATCCAATAATTACTGTAATTACAAATGGTAAAGACTAGGTACCTGCTACAGAATCCTGACCTAATATTACATAACTGCAACACTCATTATTACACCGGAAACACACATTTCTACTTAACTTTGTCAAACATATCCATTTTCTGAAAACATGAAATACCATGCTAATTTTCATTATCCGACGTGGAACATATTGTTTGCACAATGGTACATATATAATTTTCAATCGAAAACATCATGATGAGCAACATATTAATATTTTAGCTCCGTATTTAATATCTCTCTTTTGAATAACACCATATATACACTCTTATTATCACACACTTATTTTAACAAACACTTCTAACAGTATTATTTCCTACAAAACAGGCAATAAATCACTCCTAAATCTGACACATTCGAACCAGCAAATTACTGTAGTTAACCGAAACTTATCTATTACATTAATTTTATTCCGCATTTTATACAGTCATGCCACTCTCGAAAACATTACTCCTAAGTTGTTGCATTTTATTGCTTCATTCGTGTAATCTATTACCAACATAATCAACTAAGCGTTCAACGTCCTGACGCCATTAACTTCGTCACACTTATAAACAAATGTTTGGTATCACTATCTTGTGCACATCCAGCAGAGTCTTATTCAATGACAGCGTGTTAATAATACATCAACTGTGAAGTTTCGAGAACACACTTGTCATCAAACGGTGCAGTATAGCTAAAGACAAATAGCACATCACATTACCTGCAAAAGTTCAAACACGTAAATTATTAGCACTGCAGTATTAATAATGCGTATATACTGATACAAAAAAGTAACACAAAATTCTCTTGTACCTGCAAATAAATAAAAACTAAAACTACATTCACCCATAACACATTATAAATACACATACCTACATTTTTTTTTTTCCATTCTGGGAAAACTGCTAAATGACATTAAGTAACATTTTTGACAATCACAGCGACTACTAGCCTGTGGCCAGGTCAACACATTCAAATATCTTTAGTAAAATGTAGTCATCGAAAATACATTCAACACTTCAATTAAATTATGACAATGTGTAACTGACTTCTTTCCACCAATATTTGAACTAATTTAAGTTTGGTATTTGCTGAAAAACTATGCATTTTGGATTCAAAGAAAATCTGGATCCTGAGTACTTCTAAAATGTGCATATAACTGTCTCAGAGTATGACAATATGAGATACCGAAAACAGTCTGAAAACCTCCATAAAAAGCACTGCCAGGAGAATCCAATAAACATAACATTTAAAACATTTCCTGAATGTAGGTTACCAATATGGATACTGTGACTGTAATATTTAATTAGTAACTGTATCATTCAATATGCGAAGCAAGAATAATTATATATCATACTCCAAATACCTCTGTATTTGTAGTTCGGATTAACTGTAGAACAAATACATCCTTAATATATAAAGAAGCCAAAGTGCATGTTTCATATTTATTAACAATTTATCTCATGGAAAATATTCAGTACTCCAAATTCAAGTACATTAAATACAACCTCATGAAGGGCCAACGAAATATATTGAATGATTGGATGCAATTTTTTTAAGCTTACTAAACAAAAAGAAAAACATTTGAACTGTAAACTTCTACAAAAGAGTTCTTCCATCGGAAAGCTGTTAGTTCAGCTGAAGGAAAGAAACATAATTAAACAAATTGGAAAATACATACTTCAGGAGAGGAAATTGTGCAAAGGATTTTAACAATGAAAATAATTTTTAAATGTTATTTATTTAATTTAAACACAATACTACAACATGATAAAAAGGCACAACAAGAGTTACTACTCAACACAACTGATGTTACTGCATGACAATTCAACTTTTTCTTCTCCGTGGTGGTGAAATCCGAAGGCAAGAAATAATTACCTCACACATATTTGTTGGCATGGATCTGTGCTTCTTCAATGTTAGTCAGAGGTACAATATCAGGCGAGACTTTTGCAATGACCCCAAACTATTCCAACCATCTGTAAAAGACAAATGAAATTATCTTTCACATGCTTTATAAACTACATAGGGTAAAATTCTAGATCAAGGGCATTATTGAAAAAAAAAATCTAGGAAAGTGGTATAATTCCACTCTACTAATTACACAGAACACGAATTTACTAGGGGCATCAAGATATGACCACTATAAACCCCAAAAACGATAGTTGAGAGGCCTATGAAGATCAGGGAAAATGTGGGGTAATATAAGTGAAAAATTTGAACACAATTGTAATATTTATTCACAAAAATTCCTTAAATTGCAAAAATACCTAACCAAACAATACCTAAATTGACAATATTACCAATAATGCTACAAATATTATAGGGAAGAGGGTTATGAAGATCATGGAAATTGCATGGTAAAAAAATAAAACATATGTAAATTTTCATGATGATGTTGCACCCCACAATTTCCCTCCTGTTTACAGCCTTCCTAACTATTATATTGATCATTCAGGCACTGTTCAGTTACATCTGTTTGCAATAAAACATATTTTCATAATACAGTGTTTCAATTATATCACACATAGCACAACATGTTAAATTGAAAAACACAAATACATAAATTTTCAGTCTACACTTGAAATTCACTTCTGGGAAAACTCCAAGCTTTGCTGATGCATGACACTTCGCGTCACTCCCTACAAAAAACAGCCGACATGCCTTAAATCACTGTTTTGGGGATTTACTCCTCTGCTAGCACTGGTACTCTAGCTCGGTGCTTAATATTTGCATATGCTTATACTTCCTGTCTGATAAGTAATTACAGGTGGCAGTCGGGGGAACTACAGTGTTGGTATGATGCAATCGCGTCGTGCAGACAGCAGTGTACAGTCTGCACCACTACGCAAGGGCACCTGCGAGTCGCGCTCGTAGTTCCGGAGTGCTGTGTGGGTCTAAAAAGATTGCTGTGAGCATTGATCGCTGTTGTTGTTTCATATGTAAAGTAAATGTGTTATTATGAGTGTTATAGTTATGTAACAGAACAAAATGTAATTTGACAAGTGATCGGGGCCTACATACAGAATGGAGACTCCTTTAAATAAACCATGGGAAGTGAAGCAGTCAGAAATTATAAAGATTATTTACAACGTTTAACAATTTTGTACACTAGAAACGAAACGAGCTCTCATTAACCCGTTAGACAAAGCAGTAAGCCTAGGTGCAAGTGAAAAGACAGTGCATAACATAGCCAGACAGTGTGAGATAGCCGACAATGACGGACCTGCCATTTCCATCCCAAGTAAATGTCGTCCATGGCAAAAGAAGACGGAACTTGATGACTCCGATAAAAGTGCCATGCGCCGAAAGTTTTGGAATATTATAAAGTGTGCAAATGAATTCCCACTCTGTGTAAACTCCTTAATGCTGTGAAAGAAAAGATGCAGTTTTCAGGGGAGGAAGGATCCATTTTGGATTATTATTAAATCCATGGGATTTAAATTTAACAAATTTAAACATGTTGGACAGGTGTTAATGGAGCTAAGTGATATTCTCGCATGGCATGCAACCTATCTACGTGCACTGCGGCAAAATGTAAATGGACCTAACAAACTTGTAGTGTATACGGACGAAACATGGGTTCATAGACATTGACGAGGGTCCATGAGTTATGGCAGAATTCCATGCGTTGTGTTCATTAGCCTCCTAGAGTCTATTATGCATGTGTACAGAGTGTACTTGCCGTCCCATCTTGCCATGCTACACCCCTGATATACCCAAGTCTAGTTGTCAACAGACAATAGGCATTGGCCTTATCACATTTAATTTTTTTTTTACAGAAAACTACTTGAAGCTCTACTAAAATTCCTATTAAGTATGATTAGTAATAATCATATCTAACATATCCAGGCATTATTTTCCCCATTTTCAAAAAAGCCCCTATTCTAGATAATATAACTTATATTCCACCATTATTTAACACTGTGATTAACTTTAGAGTACTGTATTATTGAATAAATGAAACTTTACCTTATTATCTTATATAACTTGTAATATTTATTTCGTATCAAACATTAATTAACAACAGCCATAGCAGCGATGTGTTGGCAATGGATGGTAAGAAATTGTTCACAGTTACAATATTTTTTAACCTCGTTTTTATGTATAAAATTTTAAAGGTAAACATTGCCAATTGATATGTATGTATTGTTAGATAGAACTGACGGAAACACACTTCATTGCTCCAGTTAAAGATATCAGTGTAAATTCCAGTGTGTAGGCTGGTGTTTTTTTTTTTCGTCCGGAAAAAAAGTTCCATAAGCGAAGCAGAGCGTTTCGCTCTCTCTTGGGAAGATCGTACCACATGTGTAGGAAAGGTATACATTTTGTTATTTCTAATTTCAGCACATTTCATACCAATTACAGCAACAAAAGACATTTTAGATTGTAATTTACAACTGAAAAGAGATTTTATTGTTTAAAAATTTATTATGTGGTATTTAGATGCTACGACATATTTTAGATGCGATGGCGCGACACAGATCGTTACGAGATACTTATAAATCCAGCAGGTTGCCAGACGTGGCCTAGCCACATACTTGTCCCAATATGGTGGGTGGGCCATTTTCATAGTGCCTTACGATGACAATGGCACTGCATGTTTCTGAACGAAACGTAAAGTTCGTACTCGTGTATTTGAAACATCCTAGGGAAGTTACGATTATGTGATAAATATGCCTTTCCAGGGCAGGGATAATTAATATACTGTATCGAGTGTTGTGATCGCCATGTATGTAAGGGCGTAGCCGCCATCTCCGTCTTTGGTGGTTGTGTTGTAATCATTGCGCACAGACCAGACGTCTGTGGATTTCAAATACCTGCAAAGTTTATATGTTTTAACCATGAAATTATGTTATGACGAAGTTACTGATTGAAATTCACATCTGTTTATCACAACATTGTACCTTTGCTCTAGGTGTTTGAAACATAGTTGTGTAACGAGCTTATGTTTCTGTGATTTGAATATCTGCCACAGTCCCAAAAATAATACTAAGCACAACCAGATAAATTAAAATAAACAATAAAATTAACCTACAAACCAGTAAGTACCAATGCATGTAAATATTAGCGGAATACAAGTTATGGTAGGCCTATGTGTTTGCATGTTCACCACTATCTTTTACATTCGTCGATGCTACGTAAAATAAATAAGCGACACGAGTTGCGTGCTTGAATTTACTGTGTCATTTCGTTGGACTGGTTGTCCATTAATTTTAGTTTTTATTCCAAACACTATTAATAACAACAGGGTAAATACTACTGTTGTTTCTGCCACAGTTGTAACAAATACCGTCGTGGCTAAATATTAATGTGTATTATGTGTAACGTACTATATCGTGTGTAACAAATAGTTATAAAGCCGACCTAAATATTGTTATAGGCCTAAATTGTGAGCATTCATAGGGAATATGACAGTATTCTTTGAACAGCTGTAAATAGCAATCAATTAATGTGACAGTTATACAAGTAGAAGTCACATGGCAGTGTTTATGTTTACATATAGCAGAAGGATACGTAATCAGTTACCAAAATTAGAAATCTGGCAGGGTTTCAGAAAAGGCCGAAGTTATTGTGAATAAACTATAAATATAAATGCCGCATTCGAACCAGATATCTCAAATTGTGATATCATGTTGTGAGAATCTTTATATTACTTTGTTGTAATTTAAGAAGTGCATGTAAATTATCGCTGGATGTATAGTCAACACAAATAAGAAGTTTCTGATATAAATTATGAGCATATTTTCCTCAACATGGGTGCAATTATTATTAAAATAATTTCTTAAAAGCTGTGATGGTAGGTAGGACTTGTCGCCTCGTTGAAAGCAATATCATTAGAGGTGAAACCAGAAATATATGCAACAGTAGTCGTATTATACATTTGTGTGCAATCAAACTACATTATGAAGGTCGGTCAAGCATCAACTACTAATTTAATCAGTGTAATGTTTCGAATGACAGGGTTTAGTAACCTAAACATTTTACAGGGCCATCACTTTAAAATTAAGTGACTGAGCCACTCATAACTCTTAAGTTTACATGGCTTACCATTGCACTACTTGTGTGCAGAATTTGGTAAATGTCGGTTTATTAGTCCCTGAGATATGATATAAAACCACCATGTGTTACATATGACGATCTTTACAGATTGAGGACAAAAATGTTATGTTTTAGTATATTCGATGAATGTATACCTCCAATATACAAAGTAATGCTAAAATCGTTTACATAAATTCGTAGATATAACACACTAATGTAAAATTAATTTATTGCCCCAATTCTGAAAATGTCTGTCACACTGAAAGAATTCTTATAGTTATATGTCCTACCACAATACCAGTTCTTTGCCAAATTTTGGTACGAATGGGTTGATTATTTTCCGGGATATGACAAAAACTTAATCTGTGTTGTGGGGCGAACTTACAAAATTGCAAAGATATGAAGCGCTGTATAGATAAATTTGATGATTGTAATTGATACTACCAGCATATAAAGTTAAGTTGAAAATCGGTTCATTTTATAAGATACTAAAATGAAATATTTAAGAACCACCATTTTGAAATAGGTGCTTGACATACTTAAAACATAGCAGTTTGCACCATCTGTTGCAGTGCAAACTGATTGACCAATTTGGTTGGGATCGATCAATTGTTTCCCGAGATATTACATAAAAAATATTTTTAATGTGATGCTATCTTACAAAATTACAGACAAACTATGCTCAGTGTAGACACAGATGATAGTTTTAATATCTACTTGATTACATAATTTCGACGATATAACAGTCTATGTTAAGGTAACTATATGGCCGTCATATAGAGAATAAGCACATGATAACCAGTAATATATAATTGAACATCATTTGAAGCAGTACTATTTGTTTGTCAAATTTCGTATGAATCGGCTTTTTTTTCCTCCATGTGTCACTAACATACAAACTGGCAGACAAATATGGTTATTTGTTGGCACATTGATGCTTGTAGTAGACACTTTCAGCATACGAAATTGGTCGAAATCGGTTTAGTGATATAGTTGTATATTATATATAATATATATATATATATATATATATATATATATATATATATATATATATATATATATATTTATAAATATTTATAGGTAAAGTGAGTTTTTTTGTTTTTAAGTAATGACTGATCTCGGAAATTACAGGGCTGATTGTTATAATTCTTTCACTTTTAAAAAGCTACGCTCTTCCAGATGGGGATAGGCTATATTTAATTCCAAAAAATATCCCTGCGAAATTTCAAAATTTGTAAAACAAGTAAGAGAAAAATGAGCAACTTGACTGCTTTGTAAGCATGCTCTACCAAAACTACAGGACCGATTCTTATAATTCTTTCACTGTTAGAACGCTACATTCTTCCAGATAGCCATAGGCCATGATTAGTTTTAAAAAAATTGTCTTGAGTAATTCGAAAATTTATAAAACAAGTCGGAGAAAAAAGAGCCACTTGGCTGTTTTATAAGCATGCTCTACCAAAGCTATTAAAAATAAATTGAAACAATGTTACAAGAAAATGTCGCAGGCAGTCACATGTAGTCGTATGAAGTGATGGGTAGTCTCAGGTTGGCGTAAGTAGTCACATGTAGTCGCAATTAGTCGCAGGTAGTCATAGGTAGTCGCAAGTTGTCACAGGTAGTCACGGGTAGTCATAGGTAGTCGCATGTAGTCACGGGTAATCGCATGCGATCACTGGTAATCATGGGTAGTCACAGGTAATCGCAGGTAGTCGCAGGTAGTCACAGGTAGTTGCAGATAGTCCCAGGTAGTAGCAGGTAGTCAAGGATAATTACAGGTAGTCGCAGGTAGTCACAAGTTGTCGCGGGTAGTCATGGGTAGTTTTAGGTAGTCACAGGTTGTTGCGGGTATTTACGGGTAGTCACATATATAGGTATGTATTTCAATAACTCCTTAAAACCTGAGTGAAGCGATGGCGTGCAGCTAGTACCAAATAAACCTAAAATATTAGTATGGCCACCATTTTGAAATAAGTATCTAAATAAGTTCACTTATGTACATTTACCTGATCTGTCAAGGTATAACTTACTTGTGAAATTGTGAGAGAATTGCTGTGATAGTCTTCGATATATTATGCAAAATCTTTATTTTTCATTTTATGATATCATTAATAATTGTGGTCTAACAACGTCAACTTCAAAATGTAAAGCTTACATGATGTTCTGCGAGCATACAAAATTTGGTTTAAATCAATCGAATGATTCCCGAGATATGAAATATTACCCTAAATAATAAAATGGAGGCCATTTTGAAAGGAAGTTATTGGCATTGTCAAAAACCACAAAAGTCAGGTTATCTTACTAAGTATGTACTGTATATAAACCGAACATTGTTAAATCCACTCGCTTTAAAAAATGGAAAAAGGGGGGGGGGGGCACACATGTAGACACACACACTTACATACATACATACATACAAACAGGAAAGTCTTTGTTTCCTTCGGAAAGTAGGCTAATAACTGTTACACTTGCAGATTCAAAACCATAAGTTTTCAAGTGAAATAATGAATGATCACAGACATGTCGGATGAAGACAAATACACCATCCTTGCTTGTATCATTTGGAAACAGAAAGCCTTTGCATACACTATATTCAATTACTAAGCATCACACAATATTAATGAAAAATTAGGCTTAACCCCATACATATATACATTTATACATACACATCCATATACATACATATACAATCCACATAAATACGTACAAGCCCTAGCACAGGATATGAAAATGAGAGGTGGTGGTGTGGTAGGGACACAGTGAACATAATTTAATATTCCGGCCCATTTATAAACCCCAAAAACACTCATTATTTCAAAGTGTATTCTATACACAATTTTATTTGTTTCATTAAGTATATGCTTCTCCGGTTTTATTAATTTCCGCCAATCCCCTAAAAATAAATTTAACTTTCTGATAGTTTTTCCAGAAATGTGAATGGTGGTCGAGACTTCCTATTGACAAATATATTAACAAGTTAGCCGAGACCTGGGACAACCACATTAAACACTTGTCATTAGTACTAGAAAGGCTAACCATCAAGTTGATGTGTGCGAACATAAATGTCACATTGGCCACACATGCATCCAATTTATTGGACACATGGTCACGGGAACCGACCCTCACAACAGCAACAAGCCCTCATCCATAACTATGAGTAATCTGCGCAAAATAAAACAACACAGGAAGTTCTTCGAGCTGGTGAACTGGTTGTGGTAAAAAAACAGTGACTTCGCAACAATCACAGTGCCCTTGACTGATATGTTGTACCCAAACAGGAAGTATCAGTGGGTAGCAGAACACTAAGCCAGGTTCAAAGAAATCAAAGACATATTCATGCAGTGCAAAACATTAGCGTGACACAACCAAAAGCGTCACTTGTACCGACAAATAGATGCCAGTGAAAAAGGCTTGGGGGTGGTCCTCTACCAAATAGGGAACAACCAAAAGCGACTCATCATAGAGCACAGCAGTGCAAAGTTTGGGACAACAGTGGGCAGATACGACATTAATGAGCAGGAGTGTCTGGCTGTATTGTGGTCCGAGAGATTGGACTACAGGATTAAACGACTCGCAGGAGAGCATTTTAATTGCGCAATTGCAGTGCACAAACACATGTCGTGTCACACTCATCATCCAAGGTGACCAGGAGTTTTCGTGCATGAATGGCACATGCTTCAAGACGCGACTGCAGCGACCGGAAGTGACATGAGAGAACTACATGCCCAAATGTGCACAAGAGCAGGTAATACACTATGCATACAATACAGTTTGTTGGCCATTCTGGAGTATCACAGACCCCCAGAAAAGTTCATAGTCAGTTTCATTGGCCTGGCATCACCAGAGACATTAGGCGGTACATGAGGGAGTGTGTGAAATGTAACCTGTTCAAGAGTCGCAGAGCCAACAGGGTTAAACAGCAACAACCACGAAAACCGCAGGAATCATTCGAGTCAATCTAACTGGTCTTGTGGGAACATACCAGCACACTCTAAATGGAAAACATTTTATACTCATGGTCAGTGATTCATTTTCGAGATAGACGGACGCATACTCAGTTTCCAGTGCATGTACACACAACATAGCCCATGCACTGGAGACTGAATTGAACCACAGATGGGGGTGGTTCATTAACATTACTGATGGACAATGGAACACAGTTCACAGGGAAGTATTGGAGAGAACTGTGTACCAAGTGGGTAGTCTAGCATCGAACAACGACCGTGTACCACCAACAGGCCAATCCGACTGAACGTAGGAATCATGATCTGAAAACTCAGTTGCACCTACGGGTAGGAAAGAATCACACGAGTTGGACAAACATCTGTCCATGGCAATGTTCACCATCAGGTGAAGGTTGAATCTGGCAACAGGACAGTCACCAGACGCCATTCTCCAGAGGAGGGAGCTGCCCCTACCTGGAGAGTTCCACATCATCCATCAACTGGTCATTGTGGGCGAGGAAAGTGCAGAAGGTAGGCGACAGCGTGATGAAAAAGACCTGTAAAATGCCCGCATGCAGCAAGTGTTGTACATCGCACAGTGGGTGCCAGCAATGATGCGTCCACCAAAACGGCTCAAACCCGGACAGCGCGTCTATATCCGAAAGTACAAGTTAAGCAGTTTGAAGAAGATTTACTGTGCACGGTTTACCCATAAATGGGCCTCACATCACCACCAAGGCGCCGGACTTTACAACTCAGCTGGTCAAGGTGAGCAGCCAGCAGTGGGTAGCCATACACCGTGACGACCACTACCTGGCCATGCTAGAACCCAGCATCGAGACGCCCGACCAAGAGGGCGGTCTCTGCACCGATGCTCAAGGAGCAGCCCTGCCAAGTGGCGAAGCAGGGGCGAAGAATACCAACACTGGCGGGAGTGCTCTCTGATGCATTTTCCGCATTGCATCACCCAGCATCTCAACACTGGGTAGGGAGGCAGGGGGAGAAGAGGAAGACAAGGAAGAGGTCACCTCGCCAGACATATCAGACAACATCTCAGTAGGAACTACATACATGAATGGGTCAGTCAGGGAGTACTTTATGTCATGACATACAGAAGATAAACTAATGACTTGTTAACAAATAAGTAGACCTCTTAAGAATTACATAAACAATTTTGCAACATAAAACCCAGGTGAAATGATATGGACAAATCACTTGATGGAAAAATGAAATAAACAAATACACACGACGGTAGGCTGGTGGAACAAAATGGTGTACATTTAAGGCTTGGGAGTTGGGGTAAGTAATATACCATTGTTTCTCAACAAACTTTCTGTTGACAGATTGTGGGCATCAGGTATTGCAGGGGCAATACCAACTAGTAGCATTAGAGCAGACTCCTCTTCTCCGAATTCTGTGCCGACAGCCAATGGACGCCGGTTATCCATCCGTCGTAATAACAGAAAATACGTACCTGTACTATGCTTTCTACACAGTGAGGTCTCAGGGCGACTCACCCACCCATATTTAGTTACACGAAGATGATAACACTCTGAAATACATTGGAAACAATTATATAGTACATTCAATAAAAAGGTGGGAAAGATGGGGGTCCATTCCTCTAGGAAATAACTTACAAAGCACTTTCCAGACTTTACCCGCTGGTAGGGTTACACTGAGAAAAAGGCACGTAACCAGTAATAATTATTGTGAAACTTAAAGCTTCCTAGGCAATGTTATTCCATTGGAAGGGAGGAATGAGAAGTCTTGGGTGGCAAAAAACACACGAGGGTCCGGCAATCTCAAGTCTATTGCAGTGAAAGTGGTTAGTTAAAAATATTGATGTGCCGCTCAAGCACGCGAAACTCGACCCCTTCGGTCCGCACGACCGACTCCTCAAGACACCATAGTATGACTAACTCCTTCGCCATGGCATGCTGGCCAGATTGGGTAGGCCACCGGGCCATGCGAAATTATTTTCCTACACACACAAATCCTGCAGAAATATAGACATGTTTCTTACAAACAAACAACTCTTGAATAATTATATACAGAAACTACATAAACCCTTTTTCTAAATATAAGACACTTTGTGAAATGAAATGAGGGTGAAACACATAAAAAAAAATGGAAATATAAGAAAAATAATAATACATACACTGAGGCCCGTAGGATGCTTAAATTATGCTAGGGCTCCCTGCAAACTCGTTGCATGGACGTCCATACTTGAGAGACTTGTAATTATATGATAATTAACACATATCTGATTTTACAGATTCTACTTTCAGAACACGTGTGTATGGGCGCATGTGTCTACACTGCATCTGTACTTCATTGCTCTGCACCTTGTACCTTCTGCACGAGTACTTCGGTGACCACTGTTTACCACATTCGTGGAAAAGCTATTTGCGTGCATTCAATGTGGAACACTTCCTAACCTGTACTCACCAACTCCCAGTAGAGCATTGCTCCCTACAGCGGCTGCTGGCGACGGCAGGCAAACGGGCTTGGGGGGAAGCAGCTGATATCAAACGTTCCCTCTCCCCTTTTCGAGTCCGTTTGCAGCCGTCGACTCACTCGCAGCAGGTGCACCTCCTCGGCAGCCTGCGGCGTGGATGTAGCACGTAGGCATCCCTACGAGCTGGTAGTCTGCTGGACTTCTGCTGCTGCTGCTGGGCCTGCACTCTGAAGTGCGTTGTGGCAACACAGCATGTGGTGCAGTCCCTCAGTTTCTGTGTTCGCCTCTTTGATCGTGATACCAGTAGCAGGCTGACCAACCTGCTACTCTCACTCTTCCTCACTGATTGCTTCATCTCCTCCTTCTTCCTGCTGCTGCTGAGACCGGTTGTGACTCGGTAGCATTACTCTGGCAGACTGATCCTGTTTCTGTAACTCCAGGTCTTCCTCTCATGCCATGCTTGTAGTGGGCTTTTCCACGAAAAGGGCCAGCTCCTCCCCTTCCCTGCCTCCCTGCAATGGTATCAGTGATGTTCCCAACTCTCTTGCTCGCACTGTTGCACTTGATGGCGCAGTTCCATCGCGGGTTGCCGGGCTCTCCCCGGCAACACCTGCATGTCAGGTGTCACCGGACCCCATACTTCCTCTCCTGACATCCTGGCCTGAAGTACCGCACCACCTTCTCCTGCTGTGACCTTACCAAGGGGCTCATCAGTGCCTAAGCCGTCATGGGGCTCCTGGTCTTCCATCTGTTCTGTGTGCTGTTCTACCTCTACTTGCTCCGTATTTACATCGAGAATTCCTTCTCCCTCGCCCCTTACTCTGTCCCTGACCATGGTGGATGTCGTTACCTCGTTACGTGCGCCGTTGGTGTTACTGAGGCCTCTTGTGAAATCTGCAGTGTTTGGCGTCAAAATCTTGCTGGCATCTGGTGGTTTTGCCTCCTTGGGAGATCCCGGACCACTTTCCCCTTCTCTCACTTCCTGCGTCCGCTCGTCATAAGCTTGGCCATCCAGGCTATTTTCCGTCTTCTGCTTGTACTGTCCAGGGACATCTTCAGTAGGTGCCCAAATGTCGTTGTGGTGTATCCTAATTGATTTACTCCCTATCCTTATCAGGTAGGTTGTCGGTACGATCGATTGTATGACATGGGTGGCCCTGTCCATCTTGGTGCGAATCTCATGCAAACATTTTTGCATGCTGCTGACTGTGAATGTGCCTTAACAAACACAATTTTGCATGGTCTTAATACAGCTGGGGGTCTCTTACTCTGCGATAGCCACTTGGCTGCATACCACAGCTGCTGTTCCTGTTGTTCTTTGTACCTGCAACTGTGCCTCTCCTCTCTAGCACCACTGGTTTCGGTAGCGAAACTTTCCTTGACATGCGGACAATTTCTTTCGCTGGGTAGTGTTATATTTTTGCCTAGTAGGTCCAGTGGCAGCATTCACCCTGCGACGGAGTGTGAAGTGTGCGGGGGCAGGTGTCCAGTCCAGCTTGTATGCCACTCATCCTGATAGAGCCGGAGTTATGCCTTCATCTCCTGGTTCTGCTTCTCCATGGGGTTCTCACAGGTGTGATAAATCGCACTTTTCAGGTGCCGCTCACCCCAGATCGTGCATAGCTCTCGCCATCGCTTCCCAGTAAATTGGGTCCTGTTATCCGTTACAATTTCCTGGAGTTAACCCCAAAGTGTAAAGAAATCAGACTGCATACACTTCACAATCATTCTTGTTCGTGCTGTGTTTATCGGATATGCTTCGATTCAGTGTGAAAAGCTGTCTGTCACGACTAGAATAAACCTTTTCCTCCCGGCTGACATGAGGTATGGTCCCATTAAATTTAAACAAAGAGTTTCGAAGGGCTTAGATGGTTGCTTTGGCACTATTATTTTATTGTTTGTGCAAATGTGCAGTCCGCTTGCATAGTTGTTACTTCCCGACATAGGTCAGCTATTAAGACCTCATCTACTATTGTCACTTTGTTAACACTGGCCTCGTGAACCTGATCTTGCGTGCTAGGTGGCAAAATGTCCTCACATCCTGTGTTATCTTGCATAACTACTTCCATATTTGGAGCCCGTCATAGCGTATCGGTGAGATCTTTTTCTCGCCTGGGGACGTGCTCTATGAGAAAATCGTAAGCCTGCAGGAGCAACACACACCAGATGAGTTTACTGCGAGCCTCTCGTATCATGTGTAACCACACGAGACACCTGTTGTCAGTGCGTAGTGTGAATTTACGGTATTACAAATAGGCGGGGTACCATTTTACCACCTATTTACAGCCAAGCACTAGCATTCATTAATATCATATCATCTCTCTGTAGGGCCTAATTTTGCGCTAGCAAAATCGACAATTCGGTTTTCTCCGTTTTCCGAGCACTGATACAAAACTGTGCCCAGTCCCTATTGGTGCACATCAGTTTGAAAAAAAGTAGTGTTCTGTGTCATACCTTGCTAATGCGGGGCATTGTCTGAACTTTGCTGTTATTTCCTGGAACGACTTATCTGCCTTCTTACCCTACGCGTACCACTTCTGTGACTATAAGACCCGTTAGCAGTGCAGTTATTGGTGCAAAGTCTTGATTGTGCTCGTGCAGCCAGTTAATTACCCCGAAGAATCTGCGCAGCTGCTGGCGTGTGTGCGGGGCAGTGTAGTTCTCAATTGATCCTAGTTGGTGTTAGGTTTGTTTCCTGCAAAGCTTACTACATGACCCAAGAATTCCATGTTTTCCTTTCACTAGCGGCACTTATTGATTGTGCACGCCAAACCACTCATTTCGACCAGTTCGAGTAGTAATGATAAGTGGTTTACATGATCTTCCTAGGAATCTGACCAGTTCACCACGTCATAGAGTTAGGCGAGTGTGAAATCGCCTACAGAGCCATCAAGTATTCTGACCATCATCGAATGAAACATAGCAGGAGTGCACTTTACCCAGAAGGGCATTGCACAAAACTGATAACGTGAAAGTTGTTTTCTCCTGGTCTTCCTGGCATACAGGGATTTGCCAGTATAGGCTGCACAAGTCTAGCGACGACATTTATTTTGCTTTGCCGAATGTGCTAAGTGCATCCTTTACACTTATGTAGAGCCGGAGCGTGCTATGTGTCACCTGATTGATGGGACGAAAATCTACACAGAACAGACATGTCGCATCCTTTTTCGGCACAAGCGTAATGGCTCAATTAAATCGGCTACTGGTTGGTTCGATTACTCTATCAGTTAACATCTCAGAAATTTTCTCTCGGATAACTTTGACCTGGTGTAGGTAACTGCTGGGCTAGAATAAATAGGCCCTTCTTGCATGAGCGGAATCTAGTGTTCTGCAATGGTTGTGAAGCACAGTATGTCGTGTATGCCAAAGACAGTTTTCCTTTCATCCAGTACACGTTGAAATGTGGCTTGATGTTCAACCGGATTAGTGTGCTTAAACTCCATCAGATTAATTCCCAGGGTGTTTTCTCTAGCCCTGCTATCTTTATTATAGACGGTTCTTCTATCTTTACACCCAAAATGTAGTCTATGTTCTGCCGGCTATACAATGGTTTTCTGCTTGGTTAGCCAGGGCACACCTAGTATCGGATCCTCTGTGTTCTCTGTGGAAATAATTGCATTTATGATTGTTTCAAAGTCACGAACCCTTATTGTTACTGTCGCCTGGCCTTTAACGTAATCACTCTCGTGACCGCTTGTGGCCGGATCACGTGTCCCGTGGGTGTTATAGCTCGTGCGTCCACGAACTTCGGATAACAAAAGGTGCGAGGCCGCGGTGTCGATTAAGGTGTGACATGGTACATTATTAATGAACACAAGTATTCGGATGAATTTAGTGCCACTGAAACTAACCTGGTTTACCAGCGACTGCTGTGGTGTCAACTACGTGCTGTAGAGGTGTTGGATAGGGATGGAAGAAGCATCAGTCCCCTTCACCCCTAATGTCCGATTTCCCTGCTGATTTTGATGGGCGTTGTTCTGTGCATGATGATGAGGGTTGTTCGGGCACTTAGAATGCCAGCAGGACGTCTCCTCTCTGCAGTATCTGCATGGCATCCTAGGTTGTTTGTGTCTTGTCCCACTTCACTACGTTCGCATGTCATCTTCTCACATTCCGTTGTTGATGGGTCAACACACACTGCACTCTTACTTTTGGACGACATTGGGCCGGGTCGGTCTTGCGTCGTACTGTTTCCTCTGCTGCCTGTTCGCCGGCTTCTCCCGCTCCTTGTCTCTGTTGTCCTCTCTGCATCTGTGGTGCCATCGTGTAGTTGCAGTTTCGCGCAGCAGCTGACAGGGGCTACGTTCAAGAATTATCACTGCTCTCATGAATTATTTCAACCTAATGTTCAGAAGTGGCACTACAGTAGCAAGATATTCTGCTCAGCAAGTACCTCTACCACTCCCCATTCTGGAAGTTCTGGTCGGAAGCAGCGAACAAAGTGAGCTTTTCTGTTGAAGAAAGCGCTTAATTACTCTCCAGGTTGTTACTCCTGAAAAGTGTGTCGGAATTCCACCTACATGATCCCGTAGTGGTTAATAGAGCGCCACCATTGCTTGGCATCTCCCTCCAGCTGTTTCTTCACACAGCCAGGCTACTCATCATCTAGATCCTGTACATCTGCAATCTGGTCGTGCAGTCTGGCCCAAGAACGTGGGCAGCGTTTAAAAACGGGTTGGCGTCGGCCAGTGTTCAAGTCGCAATGGTGGGCAATATGCATTCTGTGTTGTACTGTGTAGTTTGCCGAAGTTGAATGCATGGCTGCTACTGGTATTGCCTTGGGAAAAGGGGTTGACATTGGTGGTAATATTGCTGGGTAATTTGGGTGATACATATGTGGTGGATAGTATGCAGGCATTGGAGGTGGTACCATGGTAAGCTGCATGGTTGGTAAGATTGGCACTGCTGTTGGCTGCCTGTCTGGTGGCGAAGTTTCAATAAGAGCAACATGCGTGCTGTTGATGTGTGATGTGCCATTGTTATCTTGCATTACTTCCATACAGTCCCGACATATGAAGTGCTGTCCTTGTGCTTTCGCCTGCTCCATGTTAGATTGGCACCGCTGATGAATCTCCAAGCCACATATCGTACATTAGTGTTTGTCACTGTGTGATTCCTCTTCGCATCCCGTGCTGACGCCCTTATTTCCTCTCCTTAGTTCTCCGAAAAATGGTTTCCAGTTGTCTGGTGTGTTGTCTTGTTTTTGTGTTGGCACTTTACACTGTCTACACTCATATTGCATCTCCTGTATGGATACACTCTCAGCTTGAATCATGCATTCGCAATGATATTTCGTATTACACTTCTCACAGCTCAGTAGTGATGTGCTTTGACCTGTGCACAGTAAATCATTGCACCAGGTTGGATTGAGAAAACCAGTTGAATATTGAAAAATTTTAAGTTCCAAATTATTTTCCTTCTCTGCGTTACTCTCGCGGTTGTGTGTGCAGCTGGTGCCGTACTCGTACTTTGCGATTAATTTTCGCGGAAGTTCTCGCTAACAATGCAGAAAGAGAAGCTCCGGCGCACTGTCATCTGCCCAGCCAGCCATGGTTAGTTTTATTTGCACAATTGCAGAGGCATGACACGGAAGCATGAACACAGAAGTTCTGTGTTCTGCAGTAGTGTGGAAGCGTGACCTGGCTGTGTTGGCATGGAGATAGCAGCAGGCCTGCATGGCACGAGCAGCGCGAGGAAGAGGAGATTTTCTTTTCCTACTTCCCACTGCTCTTTTCCTCCTCGCCCTCCTTGTGCCGCATGCGACGTGGGTGGAGGGAGAGGTCAGTGCGACTCACCCTGAGTCTTTGTTTTTGTGGGCGGAAGAGTACTCCATATTCGCTGCTACAGTCGTCCTTTTCCCTTGTGCTGTAAAATTGCGGTGCCTTGGTTTCTCTCGGTTCTTTTTGACGTGAAACCACGTGCTGAATTTTACTGGCATCGACAGGTATCCCAAGACTGCTGTTGAACTGATGTGATGCTTCCTGTTGATCCCACATTGCTGGTTGTTGATAAAACATCCAGGGAACATTTTACAAGGAAATTGAAATGTTCAGGATTTTTGCGGAATTTTCGTGGAATTTTTCTCATTGTCAAATGAATCAGTATAATTAGCTGAAGGATACACCCCATGTTGGGCGCAATTTGACAGTAGTCAGGCCGGCTTGTAGGGGTTACTGAGGTTTTCAGGAGCAGCATATAAATTGCTGGGGAAAATGATGGTTAGGAATATAGAATACCAGGGAGCCAGGTATTTTCTAGCGACAATGCCGTGATGTGGTACATCTCACTCTGTTTCTCTGGGTTGTGTGCCGACGACCAAAGGCTGTGATCCTCCTGGCACTCATGTTTCTCATTGGTTTCTAATTTAAAATATGCATATTGCGCAGTGAATTATACGTGATACACGCCATAATTTAAGTAAACTAAGACAAAACTGTAAATTCATACATAAAATACCTGAAAGACACTTACTTAATAAAACACTTTAGTGGGAAGGTAGGGGGCCCTTGCCCCTAAGCACTCGAAGGCGACCCGATTGGAAAATGCATAGCCACACGTACTTTCCAATAGGTTTATTAACGTTTCTCTACTGGAAACAAGTTGCAATTACAGTGTCGGGCTTAACCCTCTGAGAGGGTAGCACAGTTACAAAGTGGCACAAAGCCGATAAAACTTACTTGTACATTAAGCCTTCCCTGGCGATGTAAGTCAAATTAAGGTTTGAGGTGGCGAGTCCTAGGCGGCTGTTGCAAAAGGTTCCTGTTTATTAGAAATCTATTGAAATGGAATGATTGAGCAAAAAATTGAAGACCGCCCAAGCACGTGGAAAACTGTGGAGATAATTGACCATGCATCCACACTCTCAAGACATGGAACAATGACTAAGGTTTGTTGTATATAGCGTAAGCCAAATTGGCGGGAGACGGGCCGCATCACTACTTTATACACTGCTAAAACATTGCAGAATCTCTTGCACTCACCTTATGTGATCAGAACTTGCATTAAAATCAATTGTGCTTTCAAAAAATAAACATATAACACAACATAGACTCTGGCAGATGACACGAGGGTGTTAAACATGTTATTGGAAAATAATAGAAACACTGAAACTCGACTAATAAGGCCTTTAGGGATAAAGAGAGTTTCTTAAAGTGTAGCTTATGCACACATTACTTGTGTGGCATTCTCCTTGCGTTAATTTGCATGTTCACCTTGGGTAGCACACAAATCCTACTTCCTCAGATTCATGAACGTAAGCACACTCGGCCGCATGGCCTCCCTACACTTTCCTACCTAGCACTTCATTGCTACACACGCATCACTGCTGTTCAACTCCCCTGCACTGATGCGGTTTGTTCGACTTCAGTTCGAACAAACTGCCAAACTGCACTGCTGCACGTGTGCACATGGATGCGCTGGTAGAGTCCAGTGTCGGCTGCATTGCACTGCCATCTACAGTGGGCAAACCGTCTGAAGGGTGCTGTTGGCATCACCCTGCTACGGCATACAGGCTGCAGCCAGACAAATGGTCTTAGGGCTGGGGTACTTGGCACATGTAAGCTCGCTAACTTCATTTAGCAGTGAGATGAAAAATCATGGATTTAGCATTGTTTATTTATTAACTTATATCGAAGCCCCCCACTTTTGCATTGGGAGTTGCATAAATTTCAAGTTAATTAGGGCAAAGCCACGTTCACCGAAGTGAAATACACATGATGTTACAAGAAATGAAATACAGGGAAACAGTCCCGTTATTCAACGTATTTCACAAACACAACATATGTGTGTTAATTATTAGAGGGCATATGTAATCATCCATCCACAATCACCAGCCTGAGACATAATCTCATCTAATACCATCCTCGAAGTGTAATGACACGCCCGTGACATCACAATCTCAGTCATAACAGAGGCTTAGGCGTGCATAGTTATGTCAACAATCTGTGTTTAGTACATAAACATAAATAACTGCATTTTTGAATCACGTAATCATTTATATTTTAGCATAAAGATTTTTTTTCACATTCTCAATCTGGCGGCGATTTCGGTGGCATCGCCGAAGCCGTGGCCATCTACAGTGAGTATGTTTCGAGCACTTGGCCTACAGAGAGGATGGGAGTTCCGCTCCATGGCAAACACCCATAGCACTTTCAATTTAACCTCTCACCACTTCAGCGCAATAGTGTAAGTACTTCAGAAACTTTTTATTAATTTGGGCGAGGGGACAACTGGACTGTTTCCAGATACCAGGACTTAACCTGCACAGTACACTTCACTTAATACTCACTTAAGGCACCTACCTTACTTCGCAGTATGAGCCACTGGCAGGCTATGAGTGCTGGAACAGCATACTTTTGGAGTGTTGTCATCTTGTGTGTGTAACATGTTATCGTGTTATGCATGTTACATTCGATATGTATTTATTTGTCAAGCAGAAAACTACTGACTTTTATTAATTACTTTACTCTCCCGAGTTTCATTGGGCATTGCACCTTCAAGCAGCCTCCAATTCAGTGTTTCAATTGTATATGTTTCTGTATTATGGGGTCTGCCCCTAGAAGCAGGGTAAATGCAGTGTTTTGAGGCGTACGATACGGCCCACAATTTCGACCTTTCATATAGCAGCATAATATCATACCTTATAATAATGAATAAAACAAAAACTCTCACCAATTAGATGGCGGAACCAGAGGCCCTTTAGGCGAGTGGCCTACAACCAACAACATTGCTCTACCAAGTGTGGTGCTGGGCACTTTCATCAATTCCTGCCTCTTTCCTGGCTTGTCAAGCGGTGCACGAACTCAACACCTCACCTCTGGGCACCTGTAGCACATCAGAGCATTACTGCAACTTTACGGAACCAGTAATGAAACACACACACTTAGATAGAGGCACCAACTCCTTGGGGTTAGGGCAGGGAGCGAGCCCCCCTTCCCAATATTTTCGTTTATGTGGCACAGCACCCCCAATATTTTCGGCTATGAGCAGATCCCAACCAATATTTTCAATTCATATAAATCCATACTAAAAGTACTAATTCGTCAAAATTAATGAAAATATCTTATAAACTATGCTGTCGAATGGTCGCCCAGGCCACTCTCGCATGCGAACGTCTGCCCACTGTTTTATATGGATATGGAGCACATATGGTCAAGTAGAGTGTCTGCTGTCTCATTACTGTTTGACTCTCACCAGTGCATTGGGACAGTTTGCGTCCGCGACCACATGCAGTGTCTGCTGTATGGTTACTCTTCGATCTAACAACTTCCAATGAGCTACAAAATCGCAGCTCACAAGACGTGATTCATTTGCTGCTTGCATAAAGTATTCATTACTGAGTTGTTATTAGCACTGTGCTAATAGTGTTTAATATAAGCAAAATGAATTTCAAATATCTGCTTTAAACTTAATTAAATTGTATATTGATATATTTGTTTTTCAAAGTGTATTTATAGTGATGATGGGTGTTAATTAAGCTCGAAAAATTTAGGTCGCATTAGAAAACTGAAACCCATAAAGAAGGTGTAATGAAGTAAGCATCTTCCTCCAAACAAAGTGTTGCAATACAATTAAATCATTAGTTATAGAAAGATATGGAGAATGATCGCTCAGCTCTAATGGCTATTTTCACAACCTTGAGGTTCCTTTGTCGGCAAGGATTATCTATCCGAGCCATGAAGGTGTAAGTTCAAATTTCATTCAGTTGTTAGAATTGCTAAAAGAAGACGTGCCTGACTTAAAATAATGGATGGGACGTTCAAGTTACAAGTAGTTATCGCACGACATTCAAAAGGAGATTATTGATATCTTAGGATAATCGGTTTTGCACTCAGTAGTATGTGAAATGATAAGAGGGAACACTTCGCCATTAAGGCTGACGAGACTTGTGACATCTCAATACGTGAACAAGTGACCTTTTGCTTTCGAAGTGTCGATGAAAATTTAACTATAAGTGAGGACTTTGTGGGACTGTATGAAACTTCTAACACAGAGGGAAAAATACTTTTTGGTATCATGAAGGACATTCTTGAGCGTTTGGACCTAAAGATAGAGAATTTGAAAGGACAATGCTATGACGGCGCCTCTGCTATGAGTGGAAAATTTAAATGGTTGCAGAAGTTTGTTGCATATTTGCAGCGAAAGGCCATTGATGTGCACTGTGCTGCGCATAGTTTGAACTTAATAGTTCAAAACAGCCTGTGTCACCTGCCCTGTATGAGAGACATTATGAATGTAGTTAAAGACTTGCTAAACACAGTAAGGGAATCCCCGAAAATAGTACAACTCTTCAAAAATATCAGAGTTGATGAAAAAATTGGTCTTCGTCCACTCAGCCCTGCTTGGTGGACAATGAGAGCCTCCAGTATTCCACAAGTGTTAATAACCTATGAAAGACTTACTGAATTTCTTTTTAACATATTAAAAATAATATTGTTCTGATGCAGCCTTAAAGTTTTTTGGATACCTTGAAACAATGCAGCACTTCAGTACTTTTTTCTCTTCGAACCTCAATTGCTATGTCATGAGTCCTGTTGTAGTGTCCATACATTGGTGTTACTGAGGTAGAATCAAAACTATCATATCTTATTTACATCCTGGAAGAAAAACATAGGGGCTATGAGAAGTTCCGGCAGAAACGCTTAGAAGAAAAACCCATCCATCTAGAAGAGTCACAGCTGCCCAAAGACGACATATCCCAAAGAAGCTCGAGAACCCTTCTGCTACAGAACCTCACATATTCTTCACTCCAAATACTATTTCAAACAAGAGTATGTCTGTGTATATGATATGGTGACATTGTGTGTTAAAGACAGATTCAGTTGTACTCGACTTCAGAAACCTGATTCAGTAGGTAAAGAATGTGTATCTGCTGTGATTGCTGAGAATAACACCACTCCAAAACTAGAAAAGACACGAGAGTTCTTTCGTGGCGATTTGGATTCCGACAGACTACTTTTACACCTAACCATTGACGTGTTCCTGATGCAACACTCGACCGATAGACATTAGTTCGCAGTCTTGGTCAATGCAGGTCGACAATAACGGCATTACACTTTTCTTGGTGCCCTGTAACTCATGGGCGCGGGTCATAATATTTAACATTCACAACAAGAGGCAACTCTCGTGATGAATGGATATTTGACCTAAACCTAAACAATTGTGTCCCGTGAAGCCGATGCAACAGCCATTGGCGAGAGCACTGCGGTAAGCGGCACCGCTTATTCCCATGACTTTCAAGTGTGCACGATGTCGATGGGCCCTGTGGCTGAATCTGGAGTGCGACGTGGCTCCGAGTGGTTTCAAAAGGCGGGGAATCAAATTCTTGCAAGAAGTGTAAAGTGGAGAGCGGTTCCTTAACAGCATTAATTAATAGGAGCATTTTTAAGCATAATTTACTGCGATTACCCCATAACTCACTATGGACACCACCTGCTGCAGCACAGAGAGTCGATAACATTCCATGGAAAACAGGGTATACATCCACCCTTAGTTACGAAATCTGTGTGTCGTCACATCCATACACATCCCTAAAATTAATTACATTATGACACATGCCGATTAAAAAATATTAATTGTAAGAGTGTACATGTAATCATCTATCGAGAATAAGCCACCTGAGGCATCATTTCATTTTATATAATCCTTCAAGTGCAGAGACATTCTCGTGTCATCACATTCCTAGCCATATCTGGGGCTGTGGCGTTCCCGATTATGTCACCAATGTGCTTTAGTTTAGAAATCTTAATTATGTACATAAATTTCACTTATCATGTTATTCATTAAGTTCAGTATTTTTCATGTTTTTATTTTGGTTCCAGATTCGTTGGGCCGTGCGGCGAAACCGACGTCATGTCGTTCGTTAGACTTCAGCACTCCAGACAACCGGCAAGGCAGACGGTATGCTCTGCGGACCCCCCCTCGGCAATTCAATATATACTTCATTTTTCTTCATATCCATAGTTACCATAATTCAAGAACCTTTTAGTACTTTTATTGAGACGAGGGGAGTTCTCCCTGCATCGTTGCACAAACAACCAGGACTTCATGCATGGGACGTGTTTCACGTAATTAATCTAATGCCCACACTTTATTTTCCAGTAGTAGCGACCACCGGCAGCTCCAGAGTGCCAGGTCCGTTTAACTAAGGTACACATTTACAAGCGCAGTAACATTCCGTTGTACCTTAACTGTAACATAACATTCGTACCATAATTAGATGTGTTTTATTGCATTTAACTCTCCTGAGTCTATCGGGTACTGCGCCCTAATAACAGCCTTCAAATTTACAAGTGTATTTCAGTGTGTTTTGCATTTACAGTCCTGCCTCCCTTAAGCAGGGCAAATTCAGTGGTAATATAGGAATGCGAAGTGGCCGACAGCTTCACCCATATGCAATATTTTACTCTTACGTAATATAATGGACAAAAACACTCAGCTCTCGTTCATATTGAACACATATCCAGATTCGCCGTAGGCCTTCGGCTGTTGAAACCTCATTAACAATAGTTCTGTATACCGAACGTGGTGCCAGGCACATCACCAGTTCCTGTTCCCCACCTGCTCTCAGGCGGGACACGAACACACCACCAGCACCTCTGGTGTCGCAGTGCATCACCATAATTGGTGATATTGCTAAACAGAAGAGAGTTACCATAACCTAAATTCGTGATATATAGGAATTTTTAAAGGAAGATAGTACTGTTCGAAATGTTTTGCCTGAAGTCAACAAATGCATAAAACTCCTCCACATTTTCCATTGACAACAGCTACTTCTGAAATGTTATTTAGGGCTCTTCGCCATCATAAGACATACCTGCCGTCTACAATAGTGCAAAATAGACTAAACAACATAGCACTACTTAACAGACATCAGGCTGTGCTGGACAAATTGGATTTAAGACCATTTGTAAATGATTTAATCAAAGCAATACAGTGTGTAGAACAACATTTGCCTTGTTCTGAAGTTATTCTGAGAGAGTTAAGTTGAGTGAGGCATTAATATTTTCTTTTCTTGTTTAAGTGTATTGAATTTAATAACTTTTCTTATTTTATATTCTAATTTGATATTTTAAATAAAACTGTGATGTACTGGATTAATAGTATGCAACTGTTTAGAATTTCTCTTACATTCTATAATATAATTATCTGTTTAATGCTTCCACCAACTCAGCGCTCAAACTATGTTATTTGATATAATGATGTGTATTTTTCTTTAGAAAACATTTTCATATGCAACAAGTCAATGTTGTAGGAAAAAAAAAAATACACATCAGATGTGTACAGATGAGTTTTTTGATGTCGCATGAATTAAAATTACCAATTATAAGACTGTAAACATAGAGAAAAACGTTGCATTGAACGTTTGTGTATCAGTATGAATGTGTATGTATATAAACTCACAGGATTATTTTGTTCCACTCCCGCAAAAAAATTTTTTCCACAACATTAATCTCCACCAAGAAATCTCACAAGTAGACGCATGTGTATTTATAGTGTACACATTGAATACACTGTAACTAGTTACTTATATATTTTAATTAATTTAAGTAGAGGCAGTACTTACCAGAGAAAAGTCACACCTGTAAAGCGGTATTCGAACCTATTTGTATAACCTGAAGTACAACTACTGATGGCCATTGTTTGTATCAATTATGACATTTAACATCCCATTCAATATCCTGTTGTAATCACTCCTAAATAGAGGTTTTTGGAATTATAATATGGCAGTCATGTTGGTCTAGGCTGCTTCTATCGACTGCATGATGCTGAGTGAGTGCAATTGTATTTATGCAGAGATATCTGTGGGCAGATTTCTCTTCATTTTGTGTGTCACGCTCTGCTAGCATCTTAAGTACGTACATATTTAATTCTAAATTGGCGCGACTATTGTACAAATTTAGCGTCGCACCCAACAAGCATGTATTTAATCGCCTCTCGGCTTTTAATTTCACATAACCTATGTTCAACAGACTTGTATTATTCTCTGATCTATAATTTCGAACCACAAAATTCCCCGTTTCGAAATGTAGTGTATGGCATTCATCAGTAAAGTTTGTACAAGAATGTTGTTTCAGTTTGTTGTTTGGTCGTTCCGATCTCGGATCGAGTTTCGAAACAGTATGGTGCTATTGTTCATTATTTAAGTATGCAGCTTTTATTACATCCATGGTTAGCAGATTCAGTTTGTTTACTATTAGTGTGTTTTAGTTATGGAATAACAGGTACTGGGATGGCATATAATTATCAAGGAAATCCACCTCTCCCGCCACGTTCCTTGAGTACGGGTTACTTGAATATTTAGTTGTTAAAGTTATTTGGTTTGAGGCTACTGTGCATGTTTTTGACGTTAATATTAAGTGCCAGTGCCATATTGTTTCCGAGGTTCGCATAGTTGTCAGTGGTACTAAAAGTTAAAATTGAATGTGATTTTGCGTGGAACCGTTTACTGCGTGCTTGGTAGGTATTGTGATCTTTAAGCCTGCATGCTCCAATGATTAGTATTTATTTGGTAAGTGATTAACTCTGCGAGGCTACTGTGTAATATAAAGTATGTTTTACACGACGCAATGCATGCTCAATTTCCTTGCAATGTGCTAATATTGCGTTGAAGCTCAGACACATAATTCTCGGAATTTTACATTCAAAGGAAGCGACGGCGCAATTTCTGAGGATAGAACATGTTCTATATTTGTGTGCAAGACCACTCAAGTTGCGCGGAACAAGCAAAGTGATTGGCCATTCTGGAGTACGCGCGTGGTGAGTTGGTGAGTGTAAACAAAAGTGGAATGGATGTGATATAGTGTTTTGCGTTTATTTGACGAACCTAAAAAGTTACCAGTTCTCTGCAATACAAAGTCGCCGAATTATTACAACAAACATTTGCGCTAGAATGCTTTAAAAAGGTTGTGGCAATGACTGATTATATGCAGAACAAAAACAAATCGGCAATAATAAATTCGAAAGTATCATATTTACAACACAAAATAAAACCAGTGGTTCACAGTTATTTTCTTTTTCATCATTAACATTCACGTCATTGTCAATGCACATAATGCCTTGAGCTTTTGCTTATCCGTTTGTACAGTTGTATGGCAGGAAGGAAACAGATTTCATGTATATTGTGTTGTTAAATTACGCAGTGTAGAAGGGAACATGGAGTGAATGGGAGAGATTTCATTGCAATTCTTGCGCGAGAGGAGCTGCGGGGGAAGATAATTGTGTCGTGTAAAACCTGCTTAAGAATCATTGTAGTAGAAGGGTATACTTTAAGATATTGACATTTTAAGTTTCAAAATGCCATATATAGCATGAAATAGTTCTGAACAATGATATAAAAGTTTACCTCTTGAGCACAATGTTTTTATGGCCCACAGTTGGGAAGCCAAATATTACTGTAAAGTTTGCTATTACAAGCTGCACAACTGTGTATATACGTGCTCCATGATCAGGCAGCCAAATGTCACTATACGGGGTAAATTTTTGGGAATATTGTAGAACCCGATTCCACAGGTTTGTTTGCATTCATACATACACTCGCAATTAGGCTACCGCCCGGTGGCGAGCTCTCTCACCTCTCCATCACCCAACCACTCCTTTTCCGCTCCCTTCCTGAACTTACCAACCTCTCTCACAGATACCAATTCCTCTACCAACACATTCCACTCCCTCACAGACTTCACAAGCATGGATTGCCCACCCCGCTCCGTTCTCCTCCACACCCTCTGAAGCTTCTCACTATTGTTTCCTCTCCCTCTAAACACCCCCTTACTTAGCTTGCAGTGTAGCCCTCCCCATCCTCCCTCTTCAGTCACCACCCTGTACATCCTGACTAGCCAACTTTCTTCCTGTTCTTCAATGAGCTCCACCCCATTTCTTTCATCATCACTGATGGGCTATAGTTCCCTTCTTCCTCACCATCTTGTCCCTGCCTTCTCCACCTACCCTTCATCCATCTTGCTGCCTTTCTCTGCACCTTTTTCAGTTCTCGCACTTCCACATATGGTCCATACTTCTGCAGCATATTCTAACATTGACCGTACCATTGTGCCATACGCCTTCTCCTTCACCTCACAGCTGATTCCCTTCAGCAGCCTTCCCAGCATACCCAGAGCCCTTCTTCCCTTTGCAACCACCCTCTCTACCTGTTTTTTCCACCTGAGGTCTCCCTGCATTACAATCCCTAGATACTTATATTCTGCTGCTTCTTCTACCTCTTGTCCCTCCCATCTGTGCATGTCCCTGCTTATCTTCTTCCTTGTGAACCTCACTACCTTAGTTTTTTCTTACATTTATCTTCATTTTATTTTTCTGGTCCACAACCATATCTTATCAATGTCCGCCTCCCTCTCCCACCTCAGCATATACAACACAATCGTCTGCAAACAATCTGATTTTTCCTTTAATCCCCAAACCCATGTCGTTTACCATTATGGTAAATAACAAAGTACCTAGCACTCTTCCCTGTGGTACCCCTGACGTAACCTCCTCTTCCTCCGATATTGCCTCCCCCAATTTCACCCTCTGCCTTCGCCCCCTGAGGAAGTCCCCTATCCAGTCCACTACCCTCCTGTCTGGTATCAGCGCCTCCACTTTCCTCATCAATGTCCCATGGGGCACCTTATCAAATGCATTCTCAAAATCTATGAAGCAGGCATCCACCTGCTTCCCCTCATCAACTACCTGCACCAGATTCTCTAATAACCCAGTGAGCTGAGCCTCACATGTGTATCCCCTCCTGAAACCATGCTGGGACTCCTTCAACCAATTCCTGTAGAATCCTCTTTCCCTGCTCTGTCAGGTGAACCTGGTCCCTCCCTATACTTTCCCAGCCTACCCATTTCCTACTATCTATAAATGTAGCCCTCAAATCCCTACACACCCTCTCGTATACCTCACTCCCAGCCACTGCCTTCCTATAGGATACTCCTTTCCTAACCAGCATGCCACTGACTACTGCCCTAGCTCCAGGTAACTTCTCCCGCACTTTCTTCAGCAATCCCCTGAGGTCCCGCTATACATCCTGCCCCACCTCCCTATGAGCCAGGTAATTTCCCCCTATATGAATGAGAACCTTTGCCACCCTGCTACCTCTCAACACTGGATGGCAGGACACACCTTGGGTAATGAATGGAGACCTTACTTGTCAATGATTCAGCAAACGGAGATGACTGCAGTTCTGCCATTAACGTCTGGAAGGGATATTGGTATCTCACCGACTCGTCGTCTACCCTCAGAATAATACGACTCCAGTCGTACTTCCATCTGACATCATCTCGTCGTCGGTCCTCGTAGATAACCAGGCGTCCTCTCGGAGCTATAGCACTAGCGTACCGTCCTTCTCCATTGTGTAGAACAGACTCTCTCTTTTGAACTCCTCTCGTTAGTTCCTTAGTAACATTTGCTCCTAACAAACAGTTTTGTAGATTTGAAGTTGGCAGCAATTGGCATTGATAAATAAATAAACATCTTAGCAAGCTGACTAAGGTTATAAAGTTCGTCTAGCTATGTTGGCAAGTTATGACAACAGAGAAAAATAATAAATGAGTTCATATATGTGACCATCAAAGTGCTAATTTCACTTTTTTGATGAAAAGATTACTAAAGGTGTTGAAAATAACCTAATCAATCTTTGTTTAAATATAAATAATTTATTCAGCTTATTATTATCATAAATCCGTTTTCTTAATTTTCTTTTCCAAACCTTAAAAAAAAACTGTGATAGTGCAGAGAACTAAGGTAAATAAAAACATTTACTTTTCCTTTCAAACATAAACTGGCATTAAAGTAAATAAACAAATCAAGAACAGTGTTTTGGAACTACTGTAAGGGCAAACCCTTACAACTTAGAATATATTTATATAGCGTCACTGAATTGTTTTAAATGTAAGAATACAGTTTGCAACGAATATTTAATGCGTAAAACATCAATTATGTGGTATATTTATAGCACGGCGCTGAGGTTATACAGGTAAACGGTAATTCTTAAGAATAGGAGCTTTTCTGAAAAGAAAAAACTTGGAAACTGATTCAAGGCACGCCTGAAATGTTTTTTTAGGTGGTGACGCGAAGCATCACGCATCAGTGAAGCTTGCAGTTACTCCATAACTGATTGTCATGTGTTGCCTTTTTGCACTGAGAAATAATGTGTGTGTGTTTTGCATTTAAACATGTTTTTGTACTATTTGTAATATCGTCACGTGAAAACATGTTTAGTTGCAAAAAGATGGAATTGAACATTATATAAATTGACAATGTTACCAATACAATTTAGAAATACGATAAAGGGGGGTTTATGAACTGGAGGGAAATTGAGGGGTAAAAGTAATGAAAATGTACATATTTTGTTCCTTTTTTACCCCACAATTTCCCTGATCTTCATAGCCCTCCCCACTATTGTATTTGTAGCTTGTACTTATTGATAATATTGTCTATTTAGTTAATGTTTGTTTAATTTTTTTTTTTTTTTTTTTTCAATTTTATGTAACTTATTTCTATGAATAAATATTATGTTATTTACATATTTTTCACCCGTTTTACTCCACATAGCCCTCCCCACAATCGTTTTTGGGGTTTCTATTGGTCAAATGTTGATGCCCCTAGTAAATTCGTGTTCTGTGTAATTATTAGAGTGGAACTATACCACTCCAAGATTACTATTATCTTTTTTTAAATAGAAAATCCCATATTCTTAAGAATTACCATTCTGAGCCTTCAGAGTCACCTTTATTATACATCAGTTTGTCATAATGGATATGTACCGTATACAGTGATAAATAGAATGCTTTATATAGAGTGAAGTTTTATAGAATAGTTTACGGAGTTAATATAAAAATATGTGGTGAATTATGGTGTGTAAGACGTATAATTATATATGTACCATAGTGCAAACAATGTGAGCATCGTCGAATAATAAGGAATAGTGAGGCCTTACATGTTGGCAGAAAATGGATATGTTTGATAATGGTAAGTAAAATGTTAAATTACTAATGTGTGTATCATGTGTAATTAACATTGTTGTAGGTAGGTAATGTTCGTCAGGATTCTGTAGCAGGTACCTAGTCTTTACCATTTGTAATTAATGATTGGATATGTTTGATGTTTGTAGTGACATGTAGAATTAGGTTGTTGTAGATAGGTCGTGTCAGGATAGGGGTAGTATGTTTAGGCAGAATTCTAAACAGTGAAATGTATAATATAACAGAGATTGTATTTAACTAACGGAATATGCAAATGTGTGTGGAAATAACCCTTTTCAAGTGGTTGAAAAACACCCATTACAGTGACTCACCGACTCACCCCGTATTAAACAAGATGTGGCTGAAGGATCGAAAATTGTGATTCATTGTTTAAAAATATCATAAATTAGTTTAGGCAGAAAAATAGTAATTTTTTCGACTATGATCCCAATGTGGTATCGCATAGTACACTGGATGGATGGACGTAGTGTACTACCCGATACCATATGTGCTATCAGGTCGTAAACTATAGAGGATGGACTCTAGTGTACTTCGCGATATCAACATCCATAAATGCTGAAAGTGTCCCCGCCCGAAAACCCCCACATTCCGTTGGATTCCCTGTTAGATTGTCATAGGTAAGGGATGGGGCAATAGTAAAAAACATATGACATCATCGATACCATATTGGTGACATCATAACATGTGTGTTAACAACGTGGTATCAGGTTCTACACTAATCCTAAATTTTTAACCTTGGTTTGGCGTACCATACTTTTTAGTAATTTTAGTAGGGCGGTTTTGTGATGGGAAATTATGTAGGGGTTTCACGAACATGAAATACAAGCAATTCTGAGGCAACAACAATTATTACACATGGCAGATCCTTAATAAATTGGCTGATGAATATATAGGCCTACTACATGAACCATGCATAATATTACCAAAATGGCTTATAGGGCCTACACTACATAAAGAACAAAACTTTATTCTAATCGAAGAAGTCATGCATTCTACTAATAGTGAAATGTCTCGACTACAACACAAAATAACATACATGTCATACAGTGAGACATATTATTTCCTAATTATTCTTTTCCTAGAATCACAAGACAAAATAACTATAGTCCATTCCAAATTGGAAGCAACTTTCTGGCAGCCCGGCTAAACATCTACTTGCAGGCCCGTTTAGTATCCTTCAGCGAAATATAAGCAAACATTGCCATGTAGCATCTGTCAAAATCAATGTTTACATTCCATTGTGTGTGTACATATGTTCATATACTTTCGCTACACCTAAAAATAAACATTGAAATGTTACTTCTACTTTTATACCTCTCAAATGTGTTGTTTACTGTTTTTCAAAGAATTCTGTCATATTCCAAAAACCATTCTGTATGAATATTCATAGTTTAGACCTCTAACATTATTTAGGTCAGCTTTCTGATGTTTTAAAAATGCCTGAATTGACTACAGTTCTTACGGTTATTTTACATTAACATATTTGTTTTCCACAACGTAGCTCAATACATGTAATGCACTTTAGTATTTTGCCATGACTGTGTTTAACACTGTTACAACTGCGAGGTAAAGGGCTGTACTAATTGTAATTATCCTTTTGTTATTGATGTGTGTTGGGTCATTTCTCTAAAAGGACTGCCTCAGTTGGAATAAATATTAAAACGAAGGAACAACCAGTGAAAAAGGCACATTAAATTTAAGCACGCAACTCGTGTTGCTCATTTTTGTCATACAAACTTTAAAAAATACCGGTGAACATGCACACAAATAATCCTACAATAACTTTTATTCCGCTCATATTTCTATGTATTGCTACTAACTGTTCATTAGGTTTATTGAAATTTATCGGGCTGGGATTGTGGCAAATTATGTTACACGACTGTATTTCAAACCCCTTAGGGCAAAGGTACAACATTGTAATAAATAAACAGACGTGGATGTAAATAAATAACTTCGTCATAAAAGCAGTTCACTTGTAAAACGTATAAATAGTGATAATCAAATATTTGAAATCACGCACACACAGGGCCAGCGTATCAACCACGGTGCACAAACGCACGCCATTTCACAGACGCAATGATTAACGAAACACATGTCACAGTATATTTATTACTGCAGTGGAAACATAGATTTATCACATCGTAACTTGTCTAGGTAGGTTTAAAAAACACGTCTACAAACGTGATGTTTTAATTTGAAGTATTTTTTGGAGTAAGAATAATTTACATTTCGTTTGACAAAAAGCAACACGCCATGTCATGGTTCGCCACGTCAGCCAACTTCACTAGGTAATTGCCCCACCATCACATCTAAATATATTAAAATACGTATTCAAACATTAAAATATCTTTTCAGTTGTAAATTACAAATTCAAAAATCAATATTTTGCTGTAATAATTATGAAATATGCTACAATTGAAAACATGTATAATTTAATAGCTTACTAAAAGTGAAATTTCCATGGTCTGAAAGAGACAAAGAAAGAGTGCGACAAGCCTCGCCAGCAGACAGTTTTTCAATTGCTTTCTCGTTCGATAAAACAATAATGTACCATTACAGCTTACTCACAATATTTTCTGCTGCTATTTTAAACTGTAAAAATGAGATATGTTGCCATCGGGGCTACTTAAATATTTTGATAGGCACATTTTAATTTACAAATAGTATACTAAAGAACGAGGATAAAATAATATTTTTACTGTGAACTATTTCTTACCGGTCGTCGCCGCACTCGCTGTTAATTCTTATTTGAAAAATAAATAAATATTACTAGTTATAGAAGATATTAAGGTGAAGGTTAATTTATTCAATTATACAGTACTCTAAAGTTAACCACAGTGTTTGTGGAATGCAGAATATTGAAAAAAAACAGGTGACATGTTAAGCCTAGAGAGTTTTTTCAGAGGTTGATTTTCATAAGTCGCTTCCAATCGGGAATTTACTATATGCCCCTCCAGAGCATTACTGAGAACCACAGTATTTAGATTGGTTCTGTTAATAAATGGAAATTATAAATTTGTGAAATTTTCCATGTTTTAGAATTTTGTCTTGTTCCTTAGCTTTGGAAAGCATTCTTAATACTAGTCTTCGTCTTCTGAGATCTTATCATACGTAATAGGGTATCCTTTGGGCAATAAAAAAAATACTATTTAATTTTATTGCAGTGTTTACCATTTATTGTCCAAGCACCCCATTACAAGCATAGGTAAAAAAAAAAAATTACCAGCATATCATTATAATGTAGTTTTACCATTTTCTTTTGTAGAATTATTAACTTTCTTGCAGTAATCCTTAAAATCAAACAAATCCCATAACAGAACTGTAAATGTAAAGGATTCTTCTGGTATCCTAATTACAATTGCTTGCTCTGGACATTTCTATTGTGAATGTCATTGCTTCTGAAAGTTGGTCTGACCAACAATAATATACATTTTTACTCACAGTCAGTTCTTAAAATCAGATCTTTCTGAAAACAAATGGAAAAATAATCCTTCCTTCCTTACAAAATTTGTACATAGCAGCTAATTACACAGAGTATTCCATATGTTAAAATCACTTAAACTTATTTTCTTCCTAGCAAAACACAAGTAAGAGAAATAAACAATGTACATTTGTTAAACTCTGTGTGCAGTTTGTGTATCACTCTACCTCATCAACTGAATTCAAAGTATTATATTAATAATTTCAAATCTTTCTAAAGGTAGAGGAATGAAATTATACAAGTATATGTAAACAAATTCTGGAAGAAAATTAATTAAAACATTTTTGAGGGCTGCCTTGTAAACATAAATAAATATAATGTTTACCATAGGCAGGGTCTCTTACATAAACAAAACTTAATTTTGTTGTTTGCTCTTTACAATTAAATGACAAAAAAAAACTTTGATACCGGAAAATGTAAAAAGATAGTCCCTATCAAAGGAAATACAATAATTAGAATTTTTGGAAACCGGTACAAGTATGTGTAGTACAGGTAAAAATAATGTTTACGTTACTGCTGTCTTTCAAAATACAACCACACAAATCAGCTCCAGTAAGCTATTTAAATGCAAATTTGTCACATTCAGCTTCCTGGAGGATGAGTAATAGCAAGCATGTAGGACCACATGCATTTACCTGCTTCATAGAAACTATGTAACTGAATGCAATTACCTTCTTTATATTCACTTATAAACAAGTGTAGTTCTCCATGCTTGGGTAAATGTTAAGAGTAGAGGCTTTTCCAAAAAAAAAATCATAAAGTCGTATAATTATACTCTATTAATTACATGGAACATGAATTTATGAGGAACATCAAGATGATATCAATAGAAACCACACAAATGGCTGTGGGGAGGGCTATGAAGATCAGGGAAATTACAGGGTAAAAAGAGTAAAAAATGTATACGTAATCATAATATTTAATCATGAAAATATGTTAAATTGCATAAAAGACGTAACCAAACAATACCTAAATTGACAATATTACCAATACAAGTTACCAATACGATAGTGGGGAGGGCAATGAACATCAGAGAAATTGCAGGGTAAAATGAGTGAAAAATATATACGTTTTCATGGTAAAATTTTACCCCACAATTTCCCTCCATTTCATAGTCCTCCCCACTACCTTATTTATAACTTGTGTTTGTAATATTATCAATTTAGGTATTGTTCTGTTAGATCTGTTAGCAATTAAACGTGTTCTCATGATAAAATATTACGATTATATCAGGAATATCACGAAAATATGTTAAATTGCAAATGATCTAACCAAACAATACCTTAATTCACAGTATTACCAATACACACATACATTTTTCAGTGTGAGGGGGTTATGCTTGAAAATCATTTCTGGGGAAACTCCAAGCTTTCTGATGCATGACTGCTTCGTGGTCACTACCTAAATAAGAAAGCCAACGTGCCTTGAGTCACTGTTTTGGGGATTTACTCCCCTGCTGGTGCTGAGGACAGATGTTTTGGGAATTTACTCCCCTGCTGGCACTGAGGACCGCCTTGCTGTCACTTCCTAAAGAAGAAAGTCAGCGTGTCTTAAATCACTGTTTTGGGGATTTACTCCCCTGGTGCTGAGGACTTTGGCTCAGTGCGTAATGTTTGGCTGTGCTTGAACAATATTTGTAATTGCGAGGGAGCTATACTTGAATTACATTTATACATATCAACTATCGTGAAGTTAACTTTAATTTGGTTAGGTCATCCACATTTGATGTTACTCACCCAATCAATTGTTGCTTGTACATTGTAGATCATTAAACATGACACAGCGTGTATTCAATTTGATGACACTCTGTACACTTTCAATTGAATTAATTGAAATAAAGCATACTTTTAAGTACTCTTACATTGCAACCTCCGACCATTACAATCAGACATCGTTCAGTGATTTCCCACAATCCAACTGTGCTACCTTTGAAAAAATGTCAGTGCTCTGTCATAGTACGGGGTATTCAAAATAATGGGAAACTGGCACAAAATTATGCTACATTTGTGTACCATTACTACCTCATCATAGTACACAAGGTCAAATTATGGTACAAGTACCATCAAATAGGTATGTCTAACATCACAACATGGCACTCGACATTAACAAAGTGAGTGAACTGCTCGTATATTTGACAATTTAATTTTTCGACGTTGAGACGGACCATCTCAAAGTTTTGCCATTTTCCGACCAGCGCAACATTACCTGCCTGCTATTACGACTCACTCTATATATATATATATATATATATATATATATATATAATATGCATATATATAACTAGAACATTGTTTTCTACAAAGTTTTGACACTGCGAATAATTTAGTAAAACATTGAAAAATGTAACATTAGTGAAGCTATTGAAAAGTCCTACCTTGTGTGCAAACCAGCGAAACTTCAAATTATGTGCTGCTTTGTGGAAGGCTGTCAATCAGCTGTCAAGCGTGCTGTCAATCAGCTGAGCGGCTTGGGGTAGGTCACCGAAGTTCATGGCCAGCAGCATTGTGCACTACTCATGAACTGGATGAGGCAGCCTTGGGTTCCGCCGTTCGCCGCAGCACGGCACTAGCATCGGCATAGCGCTTCAGAACACTAGATTTGGAAATATGGCAGCGCCACGTGAAAATGAAAATATCAGAAATGGTAGAGCATGACCTCAACCCAACCCTCCTGGTCTATAAGAATCTTTCCAATGCCACGCCCTACACAAACATGGCGGCTAAAAACCAGTCTTATACACAAACACTCCTTTATAAGGCTCAAAACTACAAATACAATGTAAAAGCCTTCTTATACTCCACCCTAAACAAAAATGGTGGCTAATAGACTTCAGTCACTGCCTGTATAATTTGAAAAACACCTCTTTGGCTTTAAACTATAATACACTCTAACACACATGTCTATATTACTCCTGAGCACTCTACCCAAACAAAATGGCATGTAAAAACCCTCAAAAAGTACAATCATCACACATTTCTTTAAAACCCTCATGGGATTTAAACCCCTTTTGCAATACCATAACAATTATTCCAGGCGTCCTTAGTCTCTTTTAAACAAGCCGAAATAACAGGGTTATATATGATCCAATCTAACGCACAGAAAATCACCTCTTTCCTAAACTAGCTAGTATCTTTGAAACAATTGAAAGGAAAACACTTTACATTTTCATGGGTAAAATTAAAAAATTAACAACAATTACAATTTCATATTTTGTAAACTTCCGAGATGCCCGCCGTAGGTAACTGGTCTCCAAAACGTTGCCCTTTTTAAAAGTTTTAACATTACTTCCATTACAAACCAGTATCAGCCTTAATAAACACACCACATGCTCACTCACAATCATCCAAAAGATCTCACAGCAATGCAACATTCAGAGATCCAACCAGGCCTCAGGATATACTTCCAAACTCCACAAAGTGGGGGCATTGTCCTGGATCTCCAAACATTCACCTCAACCCGCCGAGGGTGGCTAGGGATATGCTCCCCACCAAAACTCCACAAAGTGGCGGCAGAGCCCCCTCGACGTCACTCGCCAGCAAATGCACCAAATGGTGGAGGAGTAATCAAGGGATATTGTCCCTACCTTACCACTACTGCTTCCTCTCCTCCACCATGTACTCACAGTCCACACACCAACACACACAGCACACCATACCAGGCTGTTACAAGAATTACCCAAAGATGAAAGAAAATATTTTATCCAGCAGATTCCCTTATAAAATACACTAAACCCATCTTCTTTCTCCACTGCCCTATCCTCTTCCAAACTGTGCTGTTGACACTGTATCAAAATTCCAACAAAGTTCCAGGAAGCCCTTTGGTCACACTACTCATCACAGTCTGTGAAAAAACCTATGGAAAATTCACAAAGTTTCCCTCAACGTTTTTTCTCAACCCGAAAAAGGTTAAAAACTGAATTTCTGAAAGTCGCTTTAAATGGGCGCACTCCTTTACACATGTGGCTTTGACGAAACTCTCCTTCACCATTTTCACAAACAACTGCAGTTCCCTTAAACTCCGTCGTAAAAGTCCACATCAGCAGCATAAAATGTGTGTCAAGTCGAGGTAAAGTCCAGGAAAGAAATTAATTTTCCAATATAATGAGTAACCTCAGCTAAAACTGCTAAGTCCTTTCCAAACCCAACTAGCTGACACTCGAAGACCAAGTCCAACTGCCTCCACAAAACGACTAAGTCCGTTATCAGCCAAAGTCATGACACGTATTACAGTTTTGCTTAATGTAAACAGCTGTAAGTTTAACCTATATGTATATATTTTGGTACCAGCTGATTGTATCAAACTATGGAAAGAGTTTTTTTTATATAATATGTCCAGGGTTTTCAAGAGTGATTTTATGTAATACTTTTTATGGCATTAAGTTTTGTGCCTGAAATTTCAAATATAGTTGTCCGTCAAATAAACTCGTTTCTTTCAAAGTTCCAATAGCAGCAAAATCCTCACTGTTACGTTGCTGTTTGTTACTCTGCTTCTGGTTTTAAGTTTTGTCCATTTGTGTTGCCCTGGACTGTACTACAGGGCATAGCATTGTTCTAGTTAATTTATCATCATGCCCCCGTAAAATATCAAACAGGTAAGCCACACACATCATATATAAATTTATTTAGTTGGTCTACAACATCTTCTTCAAATCAGCTCCTATTCTTAACAATTACGCTGGGAAAATCCACCATCTTAAAAAAATGTTTTAATTTAATGTGTGAAACCAATGATACCCGTTTTTTACCATGGTTTTGATGTAAGTAATCTAATAGTGTGGTTGGCCACAAATGGATAGTGAAAAAGATGACCCTAAGAAAACCCTTACTATTTCTGTCGTATTTAAACAAATAAAACAAGCAAATGACTGATGCAGTGACCACCACAAGGAGGTTGGAGAGAAGGCGAAAGCCATGCTGTTCTAAAATTAGCTTGCCCAGTAACCTTGCATTCTCACAATTATAAGAGAAACTGAACCTATATGCAACATAAATATACAAAAGTCCTACTTAAAATTTCTGCTCATCTGTAAAGAAAGCTAGAGACGAAGGATCACGTCGACACCCCACTGGTGGTGATTGAAGGAACCAGATGGAGTGGCGATACATCCAAGAAATTCTGCGATCATATATGCTGCTCTTCCTGGTGCAGCTTGACAGCCACTGCCTCACATAGCACTGGTGTCTCTGGCCTGCCTTCGTGATGTCAATAATGCTTCCTTGGCCAGAAGGTCTCCAGACCTCTCGCCCATTGAAAACGTGTGGGACCAGATTGGACTGCAAATTTGGCCAGCAGCAACTACAGTAGATTTGTAGGGTCAGTTGGGCAGCTGTGGTAGGATCTTCCTCCCATGACCATCCAACCCTGAATGCCTTCATGCCTGACCATATCACCTCCTGTCTCCGTGCTAAAGGTGTCCCAACACCGTACTATGTGCATCCTGCAAGTTCTAGTTCCCTGCAATACATATTTGGTGTGTTAGAATATTTTGATGTTTTCTGTATACATATTACCATATCCTGTGCCTGTACCCACTTACATGCCCCTGCAATGCCACCTTGAGGGTGATCATTATTTTTCTAATGTTTGCACCTTTTGCAACAATGAAGCAGTTTTTACTGAAACAATTGTGAAATATTTTCTTAATTTGTATTTGTGAAATAAAATACTATTTTCATTGTAGATGCTTATAAACAGTTTTACAGATATTATTCACAGAACACAAATTGTCATTGTTTCTGAATTTTCATGTGTATTCATGTTTACGGTGTATATAATAAGCTATTATAGTATATTCACGGTTTTTTTACATTTTGTGAATAGGATCTTAGAAAAATCACCCCATGTATTAGGTGTTCTTTTGTTTCCTTATTATGTCACGTATCACAAGCATTTTATACTTGTGTTAACATAAACGTTCCTTATATTTTGTTAAATAGATGATCTTATTTTGTCTATAAATTATATTTCATTTATGACTAATATGAATAAACACAGGCAGATAATAAATGTTTTCATAATGCTTATTAAGAAATAGTTATTATGGAAAATGTTACTGAACTGAGTGTACATTAAAGCAGTGTGTAGTCTCTTTGATATAATGTTTCTAGACTTGGTTAAGCTTTGTTTGCATGAGGCGGAGGAATATCCTGGAAGCAGAACTTTACCAGGGATTCAGAAAAGTTGGAAGTAACAGGGAATGGACTATAGTAGCTGTAAAGTTATTACTGCAGTTTTTTGGCATGTGTGTTCTAGTGTTACTTAGGGGCTTTGTTTTCTTGTATACAGTAACTTAGTGTATTTTATAACTTTTTGATACAGCAAATCAAATTTTAAATAGTTTTTGTCATTTATAATCCTAATTTGTTGTTATAACAACTGAAATTACCAGAACACCAACCCAAGTTACTGCACCTTGTGTTTCAGCTGTTGTTCCATGAGTATGACATTGGGTTTTTGGGTGTATGATAGGTTAATTTGGAATCTCTAATAGTACAACATTTTACATTTGTTTGGTGTGTTTAATGCTTTAAGTCATTGCATGCCAAGTGATCAAAAGTTTTGGCACTTTTAAACCTGATCCTTCTTGATTTTTTAAAAATTTGGCTCACATAACATACTACCATAGATTGTAGGACATGTTAATTTTTAGATTTTTTTGAAATACAATTTTTAGTTACAGTCCTCTGAAATCTGACACCCTCTGTCGGATGGAATGGTCAAGAGGCTTAACAGGTACTCTTGTACCTGTCAATCTTTATGGCAGACAACAAAAAAGACTGGGATTCAAAGGTACTATTGTTTCTTCTTGCTTACCGCTCAGCAGTATACGAGTCCACAAAGGTAACATCATGTTTGGAAGAGTGCTACAGCTCCCCAGTGACATGCTGTTTGGCCAACCGACAGAAGAGGAAGCTGCAGTCCCAGATTATGCCAGCGAATTATGTAATAGACTTTTTGGAATTCATGATTTTGCTTGACAGCACCTCAGAATATATATTGACAGAATGAAGACGTAGTATGATAGAAGAATGTCGGGAGAAGTATTTCAAGAAAGAAAAACTGGTGTGGCTGTACAACCCACAGAGCAGAAAGGTGTAAAGCCCGAAGCTACAGATGTGTTGGCAAGGTTCCTACAGGATTTTGAACAGGCTAAATGATGTGGTCTTTCGGATTTGTCGTCGAGGATCTTGGGCAAAGCCCAAGGTTGTCCACATTGATCTACTGGCTCTCTACGATGGTCCTGAAGTTGCAGTGTCTGTCTGGGACGAACAGACTTTAAGAGGCGGCAGTGTTACGTGCTCACTCTTTTGCATCCTGCTCGAGCGAGTGGAAGTGAAGGACTGCAATTATATTATGGTGGTGGCACCAACCAAAGGATTGTTTTGATTGAACAGGTGAGCAATAGGCCAGTGGCTGCCTATCTGTTACAGAAAGTGAGCAGATGCAATAATTTTTTTGCTGACCCTGGTTGTATTTATTTCTGCGTCTAGCTGAAGAATGCTCGGATTATTGACCTCCTTCTCTCAGCGCAAATTGGGGTGCTTTGTACTTTCCAGATGTTCAGGGCAAATTATATAAAAGTGTGACAGGCCTTCGAGCCTTTGTTGAATGGATGAGTGGCCTAGTTCCGAGTGATGGAAAATGAGCGGTGAGAGAAGTGACTAGCAGAAGGGAAATTTGAGACGTCAGTATTAAGCAGCGAAGGGTGCAGCTGGCAGGCTGTACTATTCTAGATGAATGAGTGAAAGATATTACAAATGGTGTCAACAGATAGATAGAACATGTGTTAATAATGAGTACGAGTTAATTGACTGTAACCAAACAAAGCCTATTAAGAAGGACATTAATTAGAGTTGAAATAGACATAAAATTTTGCACTCACTGTTAAATAAAAATAGTAATAGGAGAGACAGATAATTTAATGCGGTAAATAATAGCTGTGTGAATAAATTAGACATAAAATTTAGTTCTTTTATTTTTATTAAGACCTCATCCCTCATGAACTTTGATCCATCCCTCAGGCATCCAATGTAACAGTATGGTACACTCTATATAACAAAGGGAAAAGATTATTTACATTTCACCACCAATGTAAGGGGTGAAGATGTAGTAGGCACTAAGTAATAATTTTAGAACTGTACTAGCGTGTAATCAATTTATAATTGAAAAGAAAAAAACTACAGTAAGAGAGAGTGTACAAAGATTTTATGGTGATCTAATTATACAACTGGCGGACAGCAGAATTAAGTGTAATGTATCGAAGCAAGGGAATTCAATATACTGTATTTGCAGTAATAAAAATACAGGGACAAAAAAAAAATCAAACATGACACAAGACAAAAAGATGCATAAACAATGAACATGTGGTATTGGGCCACGGTGGCTGAGCGATTAGCATGCTCACCTCCGACCAAGGTGAACCGGGTTCGATCCCCAGCCGGGTCAACGGATTTTACGCAAGTGGGAATCGTGCCGGACAATGCTGTTGGTCGGCTGATTTTCTCGGGGATCTCCCATTTCCCCCGCCCCCTCATTCTGGCGCTGCTCCATTTTTACTTCAATCATCCTCATCTGCTCTCAAGACCTCACTGTTAAGTGCCGCCCAAATAACTTCACTTCACCAGTGATATTCACAGACAACCGAAGTGCCATCAGCATACCAGAAAGCTTTGAAAACGGCAGATGATGCAGACATGTGGATATTAAAGTACATTTTATCAAGGAAATTGTAGACAAATGTAGAATCTGTTTAGAAAGTGAGCTCAACTGAAAATATTAGTGACATTTTCACAAATTTATTGTGCTATGAAGAATTCTCTTATTTCAGACGTGAAACTTTAAAATTAATGATTGTTTAAACTTCTTGTCAGCAATTCGTTCTTTGGGATCAGTGTATTCTGTCCTGTTTTCATATTAACCAGAATTTAACTTGAGTAGGAGTGTCGAAGATGTAGAATTATTTGGTATTGAATGAAGTATGTACTATGTAACGCTGTCGGATGAGACACGGAGACGATCATGATACACTTTTACCTGTGGTTAATGGGCACCAGCAGTGGTTCCTACACACCACATTTTGAGATTCTGGTATCTCAGGCATGCTGTGGGTTCTGTGTGTTCATCTCACCCGTGCGTACTTACAAAACACATAACACTGCAACACACAATACTTAGGTTGGGCTGGGTAAATGGCACTACTGAAAAACATTCATCTTTTACACTGCAAAGGTATGTTTATTTTACCAAGTTACAAACGTGCCAAATGATATAGGTTTTTTGTCTCGAGCGTGTCTAGCCAGTTCTGGTGGGTGATTTCCCAAGCACATTACTAAACTTACGCACTTCGACTGGATGATGCTCCACAGTGTTTGAACACACAGCCTCTACAATGCAAGGGGCATCTGGCCACTAGGATGGACTGCAGGTTTGCCCAGAGACAGGACACGGAGAATGAAATGAACACGCACAAATATCTACGCAGCTAGCGCCTACTCGTTCCTGAACCACGTGGTGTGTGGCGACTGTCATACACATAGTGGGTTAGTGCAAAGATAATGGCGTCGTACAAAATTCACTAAAAAAACATTTGATGAACATGGGACACAATATGAGCAGGCAAAATAAATACACAAAGGTGTGAATCCAACTTTAGATGGCGCGGATGTCGCTGGATGAAACTTGCCGCAGACCACGTGTGCGGGTGTAAAACACAGTATTTCTCTGAAAATCCGGTCAATAAACATCTGCCAAAAATGGTATCTGCATTAGAAAATTTATCCCGGTAATAAATGAGCATACAAGAGCTTTTAGGGCACCGGATGGAGGTAAATTACTTGAACGTGAATTGACAGCCAGGAACAAAGTGCATCTAACACATAAATTACACGAATCTTTATTGAAAATATTACATAAACCCTGAGATAAAATTATGGTGCACAAGATGGAACAAGAATTATCCCTGATAACGCGGTGATGGCGCAAATATGGACTTGGTGATCTCTGACCACGTGACCGTGGGTGATGTGGCAGTAAAACACATTAACATGACAAAATCCTTCAAATAATGATACAGACATATTACCCTTGATATTGGGCGTCACAATTAAGCAGAAATTACATTGAGAAGCCCTTAGCATGGGCGGATGACATTTGATACACAAGTAGCGCGGGCTGCATGGCATCACCAACACATCTTCCTCTCATCTTAGCATCTCGAAAGGCCTGAAAAGGCTGCAAATTATTAGGTTAATGGGGATAGCATTATGTTGGGGATGTCTGGCAAAACGTATGCAAGGCAAAGGTTAACCGGTATACTAAAATGTGCTATTGAAACATAGATCAGTGCAAAAAGATGAAGTGCGTACATGACAGCGTCTTACCTCGCCAGTTCTGCTAGAACGACTGCCCAGAGGCAGGGGTCACGCAGACCTACCATGGCTGACTACGGAGTTCGCACAAGCGGAAGTGCTTTGCACGCTGCAAATTGAAATGGCACCAAAAGAATTTTAAAACAGTTTTACAGACAAGAATTTAATTATGATTTTTGGTTGTCTTCTAACTGTCTTTTGAAGGCGTTCTCGCCTAAATACTATTGTCACTCTCTTCGGCACAGCACGCACTTTAAATTAAAAATATCAATTTTACGCGAAACCCTCATAAGATATGTTACACTTTACAAACATTTTTACCCTGAAAATAAATACATTTTACACTGAAGCAACTTATATTCCGTTTTGGGAAAGTTCGTAACCTGTAGTGGTGTGTGACCATGTGTTTACCCAAGTGTACGGCTACCGGCGGGTGCCGTCACGGGCTGACTGGCTGGATCTTAGCCGGCGGTAAATGACCCCTCCCTCGAAGACCATGACGGTGCGAGTGGCTCACCCCGGCTCCTCTCTGCTCTACCCGGGTCTGAACCGGGACTACCGGTCGAGGGCAGATGGGGCATGGTCTTGGAGGTACTCGTACTCTGCGTCATTTGTAGGGGGTGCGGTGTTGTCTGGAACAATGTTGTTGGGGCTTGGCGGTGGCTCGCTGCATCTTTTCCTCCTGGTATGAGGTATTTTGTTTAAGTCACACTTTTCACGTTTCTGTGCAGACGTTCCCCTGACTGTATTCTCAAACTCCTTAAAACAAGCCTGCTCCACAATACTTTGCCCTACTGGCACAGGAAAACCTCTAAATGGTGAATTATTTGCACTGCTTACACTGGTATTGACATTTAGACATTATTTCTTCTATATGGTGTGTAGTGTTCCGGAGGTGTGAAACCCCTGAATGGTGTGGTATCAAGAAGGCTATCACTTACGCTTGACTGGTATGGAGCTATGGCACTGTGGTTCTTTACATCGACACTTTTGTTACTCTGGTCGAAGCGCGAAACTTGCGTTATGCTGCGCCGCTCGCCACATTTTGTTCGGCTTCCCGGCGTCTCATGACCTTTCTTCCCTGGTGGGGTGTGGGCGATACGCAGATCGCCGTGGTGCCTTTTCGTTACACATCTCTGTCTCAGCTTTACAAGGAAAGTTGCATGTTTTATTATTTCCATTACCCTCACTGGCCCGGTCCATCAGGGTGCCAGTCCTGCGCAATGATTCTTATTTCCGGCTGAAAGTGGATTTTCCCTCACGTATACATAAGTTCTTGGGTTTAATTCCGGCAACTGTTTCTTACAGTCCGGTATGCATGTGGCACAGTATATTTCCTGATTGGCCCATGCATGTTCGTGTATTTGTTATTGGTGGTCAGCAATCTCTACTAGATGAAGACCAGCCCTGTGGTGTATACTTACTATGTAAACACTGCAATAATCAAAAGAGAGGAATTTGTTGGAGATCTCGGGTCTATCTTGACTCCAAACTGTATTTTCATAGTCATGTAGATAATATAATTAGTAGCATAAGTCGTACGTTAGGTCTAGTTAAATTTTTAACTTTTTTGCCAAATCCCCAGATTCTCTGTTAGTTCTTTATTATTCTTTAGTTAGATCCAAACTAGAATTATTCTTCTGTCATCTGGAACTATATTACTCTTACAGACTCAAATAGAATAGAAAACATTCAAAAAATCTATTTAAAAACTTAGTCATGTTAGATTTCCGCTGCAAGCAGAATTTAACTACAAACTAGAACGCACCAGATTTAATACTCTCACTTTATATGAACATTGTATTGTCAACGATGCTCTTTTTTAATAAATTCGTTTTGACCTTTTATAATTTGTTATGCTATACAGTATAAAGTAGGTTTAAAAATTCCTGTATATAGGCCTACTTATAGAACGTATCCCATGTTCTCATCTGTAACTCATAAAAAGGACCTTGTCAATAGAGGTTTTGTACTGTTGGTCGGCACTTTAAGCTTGTCAAATAAAAAGTAAATAGAAATAATTAGTATTATTATTATTGCCTGTCTAGTAATAACTTTCACACCAAAGAGTAACATAATTTTCATGTTTTCATTCAAAGTGGGCAATGAGTAATAATTATTTTATTGGTTATCTAAACTTGAAAGTTATAGTAAAAATGAATAGCGCATACTGTTATCATAGAATGAGGCAATTCAAATTATGCTGCTAATGACATATTGTGTTCATATATTTACAGGGCAAAAGTACATTTGTCCAGAAGGAGTAGTAAATTGTAAAGTAAGTTATGTGTTCTTGGATTATGTACAAAAGTTCTTAAAAATTACAGGTGTTTTGATAGAGTATCAAAATAAAACACAGCAAATGTAGAAGTTCAATTAGAAATAAACAAATAAACTGTACCTAGTTATAATTTTTTTAATCATAATGCTTTAGTTTCTGGAAAAGAGTGAACTCAAGTTAAGTTGAATTTGTATTAAATTGTTGATTTACTTTTCAGAGTTAGAATGTTATTCGTGAAGAATGTACAAATTTCATTATTTTTATATACTGTAACTATCATTTTTTGGGTTTAAGAATGAGTGGAGGTATTCTGACTAAAATCATATACTTGACAATGCATCTACAATTATTAGAGAATTTTTTTCCCCCAGGGTTTTTTCTTCTTCCACAGGATGCAAGAAATTTATGCATAGAGGAAAAAGATAGTTGTTATTTTTGAGACACCTAGAGGTCCTACTATTATTTTTCCTAAAATTTTATGTTAATATATTTTAATAATTTTATAAAAGGTTATTGATTAATTAGCTAGTTTTCCCTAAATATTTTAATGATGGCCTCAAGGTGTTAATGTTTAGAATGTCAACAGTACTGAACTTTTTTTGAGTGTGTTTAGGTTATCAGAACTGTAGATGTGTAATTGTCGTAGAAGCGATAGTGATGGTCCTTGAGCTGCAGGAAGTGGTTTATCAGCTGGTGCATAGATGCTTCTGCTGCTTCGCATCTAGTTCTGAACTGTGCCAATATGGTGATGCCACAGTTGTATGTGCTGTACAGACAAGATGGTTTTAACAAATATGTTCATGGAGCAATTCTGAACAACTGTGCTACTGATATTGCTGCTATTGACTATGGTAAAATAACAGTGAATTGTCACACGAAGAGCCCATGCAGAAAAGTGTTGGTTGCATACTTATGTGTAATTTTACAGGAGAGCCTTTCTAAGGTTTTAATTTTTGATTTAAATTTAAGAGAAAAATCATACCTTTATGAAATTTGGCACATTTATGCAGATAGAATTTTTTAATCTGCCAGTAAGAATGAAAAAAAACTGTGCCTCTGATAGGTTTTTGTTTATTAACTTTTTTTACGCAAATGTCATTTTAGTTATGCAAAAAAATGTGATTAGTTCATTTTTTCTTAGGAAAAAAGTGTTAAAATCCAATGATAAATGACTAACACATACTAGTGTGGTGTTATCAACAATAGTTATGCAAGTTAGTAAGGATAATGTGAACCAAGTCAATGGTAATAAAAATCAACTAAGTTTCATAATCGTTAATCAAGTTTTTCATTACATAATAATATTATGAGTTCAAACACAAAGAATTTTGTCTACTTTACATAATATTAATATGAATAGTAAAAATATATAAAAATGAAAAATGCAAAGCATCTTGAGACTGTCTTTTTTATACTGGTGCGTGGTTATTTTTGTCCAACATAACGTAGAACTTTATAATACAATCTTGTCTCTTGTCCACAAAAGTGCTTTAAGTACTTGAAGATCTGTGAACTTGGCCTTTTACATAGGTGGTAGCAAGCCTGAAAATAACATAGCGATAAGTATGATGTATTTACTTTTTACCTTGATTGCCCTATTATAATATCATGCTAAAAATACTTACCTTCATATGCTTGATGTGGATACTTGAATTCTCCTGGATGTTGAGGTTGACACTCATGAGCATTAATCTCTGCTGCTGTTAAAACCATCAGAGGTGACGTGAGTCCATGCTCTATTGCATGTGGTCCTGTGAAGAAAGTTTATATCCTCTTTCACAATTCTAGCTTCTTTCATGGGCCTTGTCTTGAAAGGGCATCTATTCACATACATGTTGCTGTATTTTAGGAATGTGGTCCAGTCATAAGTCATTTCGTGTTCCATCTTTATCACTAGAAATGGACAGGGTTTGTTTTTACTATTTCCATGTTTTTGCCACAGCCTATATAACTATGGCCTCGTATTGGAAATATTACATTAACACTGTCTATCTTCCAGTGGTGTGTACAAGGTAATGGGACATATAATATACCAGCATAGTTCTTGTTTTGCCGTTAATAGTAATCACAAAATATGTCAAGTTCTTTTACATTTTTATCTAATACTTTCTGTAACATAATGGTACAAAAAACTTACTACCTCATTAACTCCATTTTTTCCAGTAACTTTGTGTAGCTAAGTATAAAAGACTGAACGACGATCAGTGTTGGTGAATATTGAATCTATAAAAGGAAAGTTGGTGTTTATAATGTGCACATCATTCATTCTTATGTTAGGCAATGGAAGATTCTTCTGGAAATCCATGAACACACTCTCTGTCGTAGCTAGTTTTTTACTTAGTTTTTGTGAAGTTCGTTTTTTTAAATGTGAAGGATTACTGCTGTTAAATTAATGTTTGTTTTCTTTTGTGACTAAATCTTATTTTATATTACTAATCTCTCTTTGTCAGTCATTGTGTCTGAAAGTTCATTGATTAATATTACAACGCGCAATGTAGCATCAGTTCGCTACGCCGCAAACAAGTTATACACTGCATTCAAAATAAATGTTGGGGTCTCTGCTAGCATTAGTCAGTAAAAGGTGCACTTTCCACACTTGAATTAGAAATAAAGAGATGAAGAATTGATGTTGAATTTGAACCGTGTTTATTCTGGATGGTCTAGTTCAATACATGCCCATCAGTTTGATGGAAATCGTCATGTCACTCTTCTCATCTGCATTCACACAGGTACAAAGTCACAGCAGCAGTCACATTAAGTTTAAAAGTACATCTCGACTAGCGAGGAAAATTACGAAGACGAGGGAGAGGAAAAAATTCCTTCCCCCTTTGTGCCTAGCGACCTCCTGCACCCATGGAAGTAAATTTAGCAAGAAATTTGTTGAGGTCCAAAAGTAGTTGTTAACGAAGAAAAGTTTTAAGTTAAAAAAAAAATTCAGGTCTTCGGTGCTTGTGGGTGCAGGCGAAATTTGTTCCACTCGTTACCTCTTGGTGGTTGTAATAATGGGGAAGAGTACAGGGCCAGCCCCGTGCATCTCGGTGCCCACAGCTAACCCCTACTCTTTGACAAAAGCTAAAAATACACACTTGGTCGAGGCTTGCGGCCTCCTATTAGCTGCAAAAGTGCTGATGGCATGGGAATTAAGAAAAAAGTTTAATCTCAAAAGTTTTGTCACCTCGCACTGAACTTGGGAACCAAAAGTGCCCCACAGTACAGATAACACTCGTCTTACAGCCTCACATTGCAACTGATAAAGCCCTTGCTTCTAAACTGTGGCATGAAAGGAAAAATTCGGACAAAATACACTCAGTGACAAAATAAACAGCAAAATTTAATCAAAAGTGAACTTGAAAAACAATTAAAAAAGCAATAAAAATGTGTATAAATGCAATGCTACAAACTTCAGCTTTAAATTTAACACAATTTGAACATATATATGTGCGTGGGTATCCAAACAAGATTTTAAAGTAGTTATTAAACACATTCCAATAAAACTTGTAGGAAGCTGGTAGGTGTGGGTACTTTCCTTTATACATATTATGACATTTTTGTATTGAAAGTTCTTCAGGAAGGTATATATTTTGTAAGTGTTTTGTTTGCCGTAGTGACTGTCTACCTTTGAATGAGTTTATATGATTGTGTACAGCTTTCTTAGCTCCTTCGCTAATTCTCCAGGGGCAGATTAAATAAGTCCTTTTATCTTTCAGGAATTTGCCCATTTCCTTCATTGCTTCATGTATAGTTGCTAATCGATGCCTTGATATTCCTTGAAGGGCAATGAAAACTTTTTGACACACAGGGCTTTCTTGGATGGCACCATTCCTCTTAATTATTACAACATATCTGAAAGAGTATTCATGAGAATCTGCATCTTCCTGCCAAGGCCTTCTTCGGCATACTGGTGTACTTGATATCAAACTCGTTAGGTAAGAAGGCTGGTCATGCTAATTACAAAGTAAGTTGAAGTCCTTAATTAATTTATCCCTCTCATCCATGTTTATACTATTTTTAAAGCATTCAAACATAGTACATTTATAGTCCTCACCTAATTCATCGCTTATAGCCCTTATTGATTTTGAAGCATCACTCACTCTCCTATATTGTTTTCTTCGTTAATTTTTACGTGGATGGTTTCACTGTTTCATTGTCTCTTGAACCACTTATTTTCACTTAAACTCACTTGATATACTCTTAATTACAGTAAAAACACTAGCGTTCCGCATAATCTCAAAAAACATCTGCTCTTATCAAGAATCACCCTCAGATTGATGGATGTGTGTACTGTGATGAGAGTTGGCAGGTGGACTTGCACATTCTTTCTGTCTCGTTGTCTGGACATGTTCTTTCCGTGGATGTCTATTTTAAACCTAAATATTTCAAGGACTAAGCACGTTACTTGCATAACAATTTAACTGGCATTTACTACCTGCTAACGGCCACCAGAATGCAGCATAAACTCATTTTCAAAAAATGTGGACTTAACACATTCTTCGCATGGGGTCTTCATGTATTTATTTTCAGCTGTTGGATTGTGTTTATCAGTAGCTTTATTGAAATATTATTGACATGCTTTGCAATGACATTGTGGTTTATATTTTAGTTAGGCCTAATTACTTTTTCTTTAGGCCATTTAGACAATTGTCAGCAAAACGTTTGTGTTAATTACCTTAATAAGGTATAGAAAATTATTAATGAAAATGTTCTGGATTGCCTGTTAGAACATTGTGAAAACTAATTTTGGAATGTACTGTTCCTACAAATTTGGCTGTTACCATTTTAGTTGAGCAGTTTGCAGTTATGGTATTGGTTTGCAAGATTGACTATTGAAGTCCGTAGGCTAGTCTTTGTATTTGAGATACTGTATGTGTAATGATCAGATTTATACGGCAATGGGAAAAATCTATTTCGTAGTCTCTCATTTGCTGGTTTGCTCATAGCCATGTCACCAGAACTTATTTGGATGTCCGTTGATGTTTTGCGATAGCCAAACAGCAGACGACGTGTTTCAGGCTGTTTTCAGGTGTCATGATGTCAGATGCTGGCTACCAAAACTTGCTAGAATTCAAGTGTTTGGTAATCATGCCATTGGTAAGGCATGAAAGTGCATGCTGCTCACAGATGCCCTGAAAGGCATTAGTCACATTTGTTTGTTGCTAGTATGCAACATGTGACCTTTTACATTTCATATTTAAAGTTTTAAATTTTTCAGTGAGTTGTCCTAAATATCTGTGATTGGATGATCCCCTCCAATCTCACCACAGGACAATCCTTGATTGTGTGATTGACTCCAATCTCACTTCAGGATGAAAAGTAGGTGCTTCAGTTGGTACAAAACCAGTGCCTTGTGCTATGCCAGATGACGCACCACATTTCCTCCCTGAGAAGGGAGGGGAAAAATTGTAGAGGAACAGAACTAAGACTCCATTTATCCTGCATAAAAGAAATACTCTTGACTTTGGTCAAGCTAATTTCCCTTGTTAGACATACAGATAAGGATTTGAGCCAAGGCATTGCCCACTTTCTGATCTGGTACCTATATCACAAGAGATTTGTAGGAAATGTAAAGGGTTCTTATTCCAGTGGTGTTCAACGAGGAAGTTATAGTTATCACCATTAATTTTTAATATAGTGTTCTTGTTAGAAATTTAATCACTCAGGTAAAGCCATTTTGAGCCAACACTGAAGATGACTTTTAAAATCATACAAAAATTCTAACAAGCTCAGACTGTTTGATATTACAAAAGGACATTATTTCCATTCAAAGTGGGTGTGAAAGCAAATCATTGCATGATTATGAATTTGGACAAAGCTTGAGTTACCATGTTTTCAAAATAATTTGTTAATTGTACATGAATATCAGATTATTGGGACAGTGTTTTGTTTTGTAAAATAACACATTGTAATGCATTCTGAATTACTTTTACACCACTACGTAGATAATTTATTAGCTGATTCAACTAGAATAATTGGTCATATTAAGTACATTTTGCATGCAGCCACAGCACCTGATATTTTATAATATTTTTCTCTCACAGGATCCAAATTTGAATATTGCTTGATTAGAACAATATCTCTGTTACAAAAACTTTGAGTGACTCAGAATTAAACAATTTCATGTCTTTGATAAAAATAATTTTTAAGATACTATTGTGATATTTACTTGTGATCAGTGGTTTGTTTTCCAACATCAGAGATTTTAAGTTTCAGTCGTCAGTGCTTGCTTTTATTGGGAAAAAAATTGACATAAGTTTACATAAGTTTTAATTTGTAACTTTTGCAGTGCATACTGCTTAATACTGACAGGATAAGATTGTAGAGAATATATTCTTTATACTAGGGCCTACTGATATATAAACATTTATCTCGTTCTAAATAATAATTGTATTTATATATAAAGTCTCCTTTGATTTTCATTTCCTATGATTTTTTTACCTATTTCTTAGGTAAAAGATAATAAAAGAGTGGCATTGTATTTTGGTTCAGAATGATGATAATGTTGTGGTTCACAAATCACTGTGCCATACTTTATGCAATACTTGTGTTAATGATTAATGATTTAACTCTTTTTCTGTAAGTTGTCATGAACCACAGTTTTACAATTTATGTGCAGACCCACCCCCACCACCACCCATGAACCCGATGCAGATGGGCATGATGGCCTCCCAGCAGGGGATTGGCATGACTGCTCCTATGATGCCACAAAGTTTCATGCAGCCAGCCCCGCCTGGTACGCAACAACAACAACAGCAGCAGCTGCAGTTGCAACAGATGCAGCAGATGCAACAGTTGCAGCAAATGCAGCAGATGCAGCAGAGTATGATGAATCCTGCCATGAACGATGCACCTCTAGAATTTAACGTGAACAAGAACAAACCACCAATGCCAATCCCAGGTGCGTAATCTCTACTGTACATAAAAATGTTGAATGAGATGCTGCATTTAATAATGGTGGTGTTCATAAAGCTGAAAGTAAGCACAGAACTTCATAAAGCTGAAAATAAATGCAAAACTTTTTGGGTTTAACTTTTGTCTGCATGCAAATAGATATTACAGATTCACAGCACAAATTTCACTGGTCTACGCTGCAGTTATACAAACTGGATGTATGTAGTTTTTGATTGGTCTTTGAATTGTAAGCCATCAAAAATATAAGTTGTTATGACTGTCACTAAATCAGGCAGAAGTTTGTCGAAGTCTGCATTTTGCAGAAATTCTTTGTTTTTGCATGATCATTTTGGATTCATAGTTATACTGACAATGTACAGTTATAGAAAATTTTCATTTTACGAGTTAATATTTTTATGCGTAGTTTTAATTTTGTGTTACCTGCAAATTCTCAACTTTTAACAAAGAGATAACACAAAATTAAAATTACACACAAAAATATTAAACAACTCATAAAAAGTACATTTTTTACAACTTTACTTTGGCAGTAATTACTATGAATCCATAATCATGACGCAAAAACGAATCTCTGCAAAAGGGGTGGAGCAGCTGAGCTGTAATGATTTTTTCATTCTTTGACAGTTGAAGAGCGATCACAAAACCGCAACTTGGATGATGGTGGCAGTAATGATGACTCACGTCGAGAGCGCGACAGGAGAGCAAGTCGAGGAGACAGGAGGGATCGTGACAGAGAGCGTGACAGAGACAGAGATCGCACACGGGACAGAGACCGCAATCGTGAGGACAGGGAGTCTCGTCTACGGGAGGACAAGCCAGTTGGTGGCAGCTGCATTGCAGACAGGAACACCAACAGTAATGGCAACATGGGGGTTGGCCCAGAGAGCAGCTTGCAAGAGATACCTCCTGCAGCTGCCTTGGGCCCTTCACCTGGCCAACCCCAGCCGCAGCCGTCTCTGGGACCTGCTGCCAACAACATGTGGGGAGGCATGATGGGACCCATGGGCTACCCCATGATGGGCATGAATCCCATGATGGGAGGAATGATGGGTGACCCAAGTATGATGCCTGCTATGGGACAGGTGAGTGAGTAATTTCCACCTGATATAACAGAAATCTTGCTGGAGTGACTGCAAACTTAAGTAGATTTGTAATATTCTTCAAGATATCAAAAATAAAGCTTTAAAGTAAGTTGTTGAAAATGGAAAACAAACGCACAGACTGCCGCAGGACAAATTCTTGTAGTTATTATTATGCTGTCTTTCTCTGGAAAGTTTTAAATAATTTTTCTTACTTGTCTTGTCTATGTTACCCACCTCATGTGCCAATTTCCTTTTTTTTTTTATTTATGAATACTCAATACACATTACATTCTACCTCCCCAATTGTTAACATTTATTTGTTGATGAAATGTAATTTGGATTTATTTTTTATCAGATGTAAGAGTTGGTTGTAAAGCAAACAGAGGTGTAAATGCTATTATAAAGTGAACAGTTAATTACGGGGTCTAGTTACTTCATGAATGATTATCATTGTTTTGCACAAGCTCGGTAAGAATAGAATAGAACTGCTAGCTGCCAAAAATACTCCGAGGTATGTCCCCTGCAGTACGAGTACAGCTATTTGAGTGCTGTGTTGATTAGTGGTGGGAATTGTGTTGGTAGGTAATGATACAAACTGTTATTGAAATTTGTTTTATTGTGAAAAATTTAATATAAAGTTAGTTGTTTGCAACTGTAATTTTATAATTTTTAACATTTCTGAAAAGGCAAAAGGCAACAATTATGACAATTTGTTTCTTAGGCAAGTATGTACTAATTTAGGTTTTATTTGAAAATACAACCAGAAATCATTTTTTACCATACTGTATTATGGCAGAAATCAAGTGTTACTAGAAATTGTTTAAATATTGCTTTTAAATGTTAAGGTATATCTAAGCCACCATTTGATACCATATTGCAGTATACTCTCTCTGTTTCATGTAGTTCAAATTCTTTTTTTGCATGTTTAAGTTTGTGTGAATTGAGTAATAGCTTCATAAAATTTAAAGCGTTTTAATAGTGCACCCCCCCCCCCCCTCTAGCTTCATAAAATTTAAAGTGATTTAATAGTGCACCCCCCCTCCCCCTCATTTTATTGCATGGAAGAAATTAGAAAATCTAACATTCAGAATACATATATATTTTCAATAAATCTTTTGAGATTAAAATCATTTTTGAATAATTGATCATGAACTCACACATCATTATTTACTGTAATATGTTAAAATCAAAAGCCTGTAACTATAATTCACCAGCTACTTGATAAATGTGTATCATAATATGTTGGATAAAAGCAAAAGTAAGGAAACTGCTTTGCTGGAAAAATGAAAATAAAAACTAGGGACTGTGTTTTTTGTGCAAAAAACTTAACAGTTTTAACGAGTAATAAATAAATATTTTCCACCAATGCTATCTAAAAATAGTATTTGTGTAAGAAAAATTTACACAAATGCATTCTTAGCTCGGTTATAAGCTTCTCCCTCCATACCGGACATTTATTTATGTTTGCTTTGCACCCACAGATGCAGCTCACTGGAGAGCATGCATTATATATAAGACCATATTTATATATCAATAGCAGAATGAACACATGATTAAGAAAGAAGTAGAGTGGCTTCTAATGGAGCACTGCACCAGACTGTACAACATGCAAAATTGATTAAAAAGCAATACATGCACCACAAAATATAGTTTACTAGACTATTTTTTTTATTTAGCAGATGTTACCTTTTGAAGTGATTAATATTATTTCTTTAAAAAAAATACATTTAATTTTTAAGACTGTGATTAAATGCAGTAATCAACATAAGACCTTCTGTAATTAATTATTCAAAACTGCATTCTAATGATTTTGCCTTAGATTTTACCGGGCACTTGCCATGAGTTACACGGTGCTTGAGATCAGTGCTTACGCATTATTTGCCAACATAGGGATGTTATATATGCCCTTTCAGGATAGCAGTTTATTGTAAAAATATGTGTCTATTGAAATAAGTTAATATTTGATTAAAAAATCCTATGAGTTTCCTGCATAGATGATACTGAAAATGGACTTCTCTTCCTGTACAACTTACATGTTTTAATATTTAACCTTTTCTTATGAGAAAGGGAGGTTAAGCACACACCTAGGGCATCATTTTATTGTGAAGACATCTGGCTATTGAATTAAATTAATAATTTCTTTAAAAATCATGTTGGTTTTACACCAGAGACAATTAAACATGAATTTTCAAGCTTGGTAAAACTTTGGTGTCATTTTATTTGGATGATACCTGCCTGTAAAATTGAATCAATATTAATTATAAAGCATATTGATTTTATGCTAGAGACTATTAAAATTTAGCTCTGCATAAAAAATGCACTTTAAACATAATTTTTAAATTTTTAGAGATTAAAATTAGTTTGTTCCAATTTTGCAACAGTATTCTCAGAATTCGTGGACAGTGCGAAATTTGGAGTTAACTTAACCTGGATGCTACATAGGGTGTATACTGGACAGTGTATGTATGATCATGTAACTTAAAACCAATAATGTTTACATATATGGCCATGTAATAGTGTTTATTTAGAGCACTCCTGTGTTGCCACTGTTGGTATCCTTTGGTAGACATTGTGGATTCATTTGAACACATTCACATCAACCACAACCCCCACCCTGACTGGCAGCCTGGGTCATTTGTGATTAATCCTCAAACACAATGGACATGTCAAATTTGGGAGAACGCATCATAGAATTGGTGAGGTGCTACCTATTGCTTTATGCTCAGACCATCACTTATACTATAACGTGAGATGATGTTGGCTGGAGATAGAAGTTTTGGAGCAGTCATTAAGTCTCCAAAATTTATAATTAAGAAATAATAAATATTATTAGTTTATTTATAATAATCATCATCATCGTAAGTGGAGAGCAATGTGTGTCCCATGTGTTATCAGTGTGTTACTTTTTTATTTATTGTTATAGATATAGGATGTTAACATGTGTCACTGGTCCTCTCGTGTGTATGGTATATATTATTATTTCATTTTTAATTGCATTTGTATGCAAGCGCACTTCTCGCCCCCAACAGTTAAAATTTACGTATCTAGGGTAATGAAGCAATCAACAATCTTGGTACTCTTATACATTCTCATGTGGACAATATAGGGTGTGTTCGTGTGGTTTGCTGTTCTGCTAGTTTAGCACTGTTCCTGCTACTTTTCTATTAGTTTGTATTCATGTTACTGGAAGGTCGTTTATTTGTATGCTGTTCAAGTCACTGTAGCAGTCACTTTTTCTATCTACAAAGTAGATATTTCTGCTCCTGCTTGTTGAGGTACAGCAGAAATAGCAAAATGAGCAAGACACAAAAAAAAAAAAAAAACAAATTAATATTACAAACTTCGAAAAGTCTTGAGAGTGGTGATTGCAAAAAATAATTGGTTTGTACACAGTGTAGTGACAAGATATTTGGATACCTGTAAGAAGTGCACTTAGTAATGAAAACAATAAAGTCACATTGTGAACCTTGGCCCTCAACCACCAGATCACAACTTCACCACCACACTCTCTTTGAATTCTATTCTTCTCGTAATGAACAGGCATAAGGAGAAAAATATACCAAAATAAATTAACATCAAAACCATCAACAACATTAGCAGAGTTACAGTGTGTTTTTGGAAATCCAGAGGCTTTGTTCAGGTAAGCTATAAGGATACCAACACTACCATTTTTAACACAATCATCCAGGCAACAGTTTTTATTTAATAGTCTCAAAACATTCCACTATTGGTAAATACTTATTTTGGATTAATTTATACAACAATATTTTCATGATCCAACTCTTAGTAGAAAAATATTCAATTTTCGTAGTTCCAGTAAAAAGGGAAACACTTCTGAGTATTTACAAAAAAAATACTATGGACACACTTTCTTGCCAAAACAACTACCAAATACAATATTAAAGTAGTTACACATAACCCAAAACACCTGGTGCACTCTACTTTATTTGGTTTAATAAAAGCAACCATCCTTTAAAACACAGTGCACAACCATATGCCATATCCCTTAAAAACATACCTTGCCTAACCATTACTCTTCTACAATATTTCTCTTCTGACAATATTTTGTTTTTCTTAAAACCACAATTTAGGTTCATTACCGTTTCAATTACAATGTTCCAATACAGTCTGTTCACAGTACCTTTACAATAAGAAAACCCTAAAACAATGAGACATACCCCTTTGCTTAGAAAATTACTAAATTCGTTACACACCAAAGAAACCCAGTGGCTAGTGAATGGTCTCAAAAAATTCCTGAAGACAATGCAAGATCTCTTGAACAGGGACCCCATTCACTCTACCATACATGATCAATTTCACACTCCAAAATCACTCAGATTCGCACACTGGACCGGTGAATAGGGATATTTTCCCTCCCTCACTCAACCTAAGGGTGGCAGTATACACTGGTCCACATCAGTCATCACCATCCAACCTGTAGTGGCCCAGGAATACTCTCCCCACGATAACACAATGTGTCCCTAGTGTCCTTCCTCACTCCATTCACATACACACACACACACACACCACACCACTGGTCCTAATCCAAGAGATTCTATCTAGGGATGTAACAATTCCACTTTTCCTCGATCTTGATGCTGATACCACTATCGATTCTCTATTTTGATGCCGATACCTCTATCGATTCTCGATTCCAAAACTCGCGATTCCTTTAGTTACAAACACTTACTTTACAGAACTAATTGATATATAGGAGGGTGTGAAATTTAATTATTGAAACTAGGTCTACACTAGTAGTAGGCCTATTACTAACATAAATAATATAACACTTGAACAGTGGGAGCATATTCATATGAAATTCCTCAAAATTTCGAAAGAGGTGTACAAGATAATATTGAAAATGTACATATATATCATTATATATTTCGTCCACATAGTTTATTCAAAAATATTTCCAAACGTCACTTGCCATGATAAATGTTCACTAACATAATAAATTATTAACATGTTCGCAAGACTGGCACTTATTGAAAAGCAATCATAGTTAAAAATTTTAAAAGCAGTAATTATTTAGAAGGCTCCAATTTTAAAATACAGTATCATTTTGGTAAATTCACAAACAATTTTTCTGGAAATGCAAAGAAGTTAAAAAAGAAATTATTTACACCAATAAATTTTACTGTAAAGGAATTATGAGATACATACATAAACTAGACAAGCAGTATCCACGTAATATCAATATGATCTGCATTCTTTTAAAAAAAAAATCTTTTCAGACCAGTTTAGGTCTCTGTATTAACTTCTTGCCACTCACTGCAGTGCACTTTTTTCGCCAACGACGCCCTCTATTCAGCCTTCTATACTTACTGAGCATAACTCTTAAACCAAGTTCCCGTGGCGGAAAACATTACCCAATTACACATAACTCGATATACATCAGCCTTAACATGGTAGACTGCAACCTGTCACACAGCTCAACATTGCTGGTAGCGGTGCACATTGATCCCATTGTAAACATCTTCACATAAGATCAATTACAGAACATGAATACATAATTAAACCCGTCTTTTCCCTTGATGGTCTTAAACTCGTCACAGCATTTATCCTCGAAAGTAAGTTATTCTTAGTAGCCTGAATTTTGGTACACACAAACTACACAGGGGCAGTAATCATTATCACTATTTTTCTAATAAAATGGCATTAATCATTATCACCATTTTTGTAATAAAATTTATTTATTTATTTCTGACATGCTAGTTTTCTGCTATTTGTCACTAAGGACAACTGCTCTTTAAGCTATTTTGCTGTTTGTAAAATATTTCACTTCCTCTCAGATTGCAGAAATACCATACCAGCCGAACAAAACTTAAAAATATTATCAATATACAAACATATATCTCCGAGTTTGCCTAGTTGCGTACATAATTACTTTATGAGGTACAGATATTTATTTCCGTATTTCATTGTTTCATTCTTTGATTATAAATGATAGAAAATGACATGTTATGTAGTCTTAAAGAGAAGGAAATAGACATAATAGCTATATTCTTAAAAATAATATAATTGTAAAACATTTAGGCAATAAATCAAAACACGTCAACAGTTTCTCCGCCACAAAGCATATAATTTAAAAACACACAATAGATATAATTGATGTGATTTAAATTACATTTTTTTTTAAATGCATGTCATACAGAAAAAAATTTTATTACTTGCAGAATTAAATATTGATAGAAAAACTGTGATAGTACTTGTACACTTTCGTTTACAAGCATTAACCATTCACTTCATGTTTCTCTCTCCACATATGTATGCACCCATTGCTACTGGCATCAACTGGTAATAAGTAAGAATGTTTGAACATTAAATACCTGGGGTGCCAGGTCATGAATATGTATACAGCCACGCGGTAGGCAGAGACTCAAAGGGCCTGACATCGCCACGTGCCTTAGATTTTACCGGGCACTTGCCATGAGTTACACGGTTCTTGAGCTCAGTGCTTACGCATTATTTGCCAACATAGGGATGTTATATATGCCCTTTCAGGATAGCAGTTTATTGTAAAAATATGTGTCTATTGAAATAAGTTAGTATTTGATTAAAAAATCCTATGAGTTTCCTGCATAGATGATACTGAAAATGGACTTCTCTTCCTGTACAACTTACATGTTTAACACAACCCTCAATCACAAAATGTTCACAGGAGTGTTCAGCAAGATGATATTACAAAAGAGAAAACTTAAAATTATCACATGCTGGCATGTCCTTCGAGGGCTTCGGCTTGGCTCACATGCACCGACTGCATCACATGCATAGGACTTGTGTACGAGCAACCCACTGCGGCCTTACGCCAGCCGAGGAACGAGGTCGGGTGACACTATGTGCACAGTCACCCACACCACACAAAGCAGTGAAAAAATAGTCAAATAATATGAAGCATAATCTTCCAATTTGTGTTGTTTTAAATTCAGAACTTTTTTCAATAAAACAAGCATGTTTACAAAAAATTAGTGTCAAACACAATTGTATTTGTACTGTTTGCTCTTTTAAGTTGCATTGGAGGGTGTCAATTTTAATTTCAAAATAAAGTAAATCAATTCAAGACACACACTAGCTTTCAAAAAGGGTTGGGAGAAGACTAGAGGAACAGAGGTGGGAGCCAGCCGTGTGGAACTGTTCTGGTACAGTGCACGGAGAAACCGTCAGGACGCCACCTGTTTTCTGTGTTGATTCAATCTGAGACGTGTACAGTGTACAAGGACCTATATAATTGTCAAAAAAATTCTTGTCTATATTTCTGTTTTCTTTCTTGTCCCATGCCATTCTATTCTTCTCATCTAAATAGTTCTCTATGTGCACAGAACACTTGTAAGTTTCTTTGGTAAAACAGTTTAGGTTTATGTCACATAGAGCTGAGATGGTTTCAGAGGTCTGAAGCGGTATTTGAAGCATTATTTTATCACCTTAAAGTTCTTCAGCATCTTCATCTGAATAATGTGATGAAAAAATATCATGAACGATCAAAATTCCATGAGACCACAGCATCATCAACTAATTCATGTCTTAGCATGAATAGTGCATTCCGAAGACTTGCTCATTAATCTACTATGTTAGTTATCTTCAGAATGATCACCAGTAGAATCACTATAAGTAATTATATTGTAAATATAATACTTGTGTTTTCTGCATCTGCTTGTAGGCTCCTGCTTCTTTATTGTGTCTGAATTGTTACCTAAGTTGAAAATTGCATCAGAGTTAAAGCCATGAACTGAACTAATGCTAATGTTATATGTAGAAAATGAAAAATACGTTGTTATATGCAGAAAATGAAACTGTAAAGCCATGTAGAAAATTAGTTGGAATGTGAAATAATGGTGTTATATGTAGGAATTAACTGGTCTTGCTTTTTGCACTAACAATACGTATTTCCTAATCAAGTTCTAGCTGAAACAGCAGTTTTTTTTATATTGTACACACAATCTTATATTCAGTAAAATACTTGAGTTTCAAACACATGTTTCGAAGAGCAATGAACTCCAATTTCGTATTATTTAGACACACACAACCACACACACAGACAAAACTTTCCAAAACCCAAGACCGAAACTCAACTTTTGAGTGACTTTACAATCATACAGATATATAGTTAATTTAAAAGCAAGCAGGTGTAAGTGCTGTGAATTTGATTACATTGCAGTATGGCATGATGGGGAGCATGATGCCTGATGGCACCATGCTAGGACCAGATGGCACGATGATGCCCATGGACCCAACGATGATGGGCCCAATGGTGAAAGAAATAGTCCACTGCAAGTCCTGTACTCTCTTCCCTCCAAATCCTAATGCTCCTCCACCGACCACGAGGGAGCGACCACCCGGTTGCAGGACAATCTTTGTTGGTGGCTTACCAGAAAACATTACAGGTCTGTGGTTTTTTCTTACAAACTGAATCCTGTTCATGTGCAAAGTTTCAAACTTTAAAAGTTATCAGTTCGAGAGAGTATTAATTGAAAACAAGCAGTTAATATTGAATGCTGCTTCTTATATATGCTTATCAATTGTGAACTTTTATAGTAGTATACTTACACCATAATTAATTGTCTGCTTGTGCAGATGTTAACTTAAAACAGTCTGTATCTACACAAGTATGAATACCACCATTAACTTGTCACTGAAAGCGCTAGGTCATTGTTAATTGTGAGGTTTTTTTGCATTCCTTAGAAAAGTAATATCTAACCACATGGTTTCATGCATGAAGCATTTTAAGCCACATGGTACCATTACACAATATCATTTATACCTAGAAAGGGTTAGATACCATACCCATCCCTGTGTGGGTGGTGAGTGAGGATTGGAGTCTCAGTACCCGTTCTATTTGGGAGATACAAAAGTAAAAAGGGGAAGTGAAAACATAACCCTTAACTTTGACAGGAATCGTACATAAGTCCCTTGCTAGCTTGTCGTAGTGGCTGGTTTCCTTGTGCTGGTGAGTTTTATTTATTAGGAGCCTTGCAGGCGTTCTGACTTGCTGAAGGCTTGCGGATTATAACTCCTAGTATGAACTTCACGTCCAAAGACCTGCGGTACGCAGTTCGGACTTTCGTGGTGGTGATAGTCTTCAAATATAATTGCGATGCCAGATTTGTAGGGGTCATGCTCCATGGAGATTCTACTCTTGCTTGGGCAAACTACTGGTGTAAAGTGTGGGTCTTGTCTGCGCGCGAGTAGGGACAAAATCTGGACACACTGGCACTGAGAGCCACAGACTCTTTACCTGCTATCCACTCAGTGCTGGCACCCTCCTCTTTGCTGGTGGATACTGGGGTGTGGCCAGTGGCTAAACAGCGGCCATCGCCGGCTGCAGTGGAGTAGTGCTGGTGTTGATAGTGGGTTCCTGAGGTTGGCATGGGTGAGTAGATGTGCAGAATTCGGGCAAGAGATCGGGATCAAATACCAGGATGTCGAGATTGAAATGTAATATTAATAAATGCTGTAATGTATCCTTCTTTGCTAGTGTAATAGGAGACGGAAACAAAGTGTTCCTGTTGGTACTCTGTGAAATAGTTGATTGTAAAAGTTGGTTCTCGAGTTTTTTTCCAAAGATTCTTCAATTTGAGTTTATGACCACTTCTGTGTGATCACATCATGAAGGCCGAATTAATAAACTAATGTAAGAACATTATTATGATGTAAGATGAAGCTGGGTAAAATAGCATTCCTACTGTGTACTTCTAGGAACACGTCTTGGTCCAGTGTGGTCCACTGTATAGTTCCAGTCCAGCCATTCACCAGCTGAGACGGAACTATAGGACCAGGATTCCTACGTAGACAGTCATGATTCCCAGGTGACTTGTGTTTCTAGTGGAGGGCGTCCCTGAAGATCGGCCATTGCAATACAGTTTCCATTACTTTAGCAGAACTCAGGATACCACTAAGTAGTTGGTGTAATTTTTTTCATAAAGTATTGTAGAATACATTTTCAAAGTTACACATGGCTTTAAATTGTCACGTAAACATTTAAAACAGTTAAAGAGCAATTCATATTTATTTGTTTGATAACTTGTAGAGATGACGCGTGCCGCTTTCCTGTTTACTTACTAATCTACTATGACTCATCAGCGTCACGTACTTCTATGTAACCCGAGGAAGGGTCAAAACCGGCAACATCTTTCACGAGTGTCCTTAGATCGCCAGTACCCTGGAGGATGATTCTAAACACATGAATATACTGTATTTACTTGTGTATAGTGCGTGCACTCAAATCAAAAAAGGGTCTCCTTGTCCCTTCTCGTCTCGGCTCTTCTCCCCACCCGACATAGGTTCGCTAGCCTCTGCCACGGAAACAGAGGATGGCAGATTTATGGACCGGCAACATCTGGGTGTTATTACAGGGGGAGGTTATTACAGTGGTTTGTGGCATGACAGGATGCCAATGTGGGGGGGGGGGAGGGGAGGTTGCGATGTACATATAACTGAAGGGTCGCTGAGAGAGAAAGAGAGAGGAGTGATGTAAGAGCATGAGATGAGACAACAGACAGTCCGCCACTTCCCTCAACATCCCCGGACAATTTATGCCTACCCCTGTGTCTTATTTTTTTCCGTGTATAGTGCGCACCCCAGAAATTTTTTTCTTTATTTTGGGAAAAAAGGGCATATTATAGACGAGTAAATACGATAAGGTTGCTAAAGTTGCCAAGAAACGCGTCCCCTCCTCCCCCCGCTGAGAACCAACAAGCTGTCACTTGCCTCTAGGCAAAACAGAGCCCACCTGAATATGCACGAAGCCGATCGCCAGGTAGAGGGTAGCTACTCCCTCCCTGGCCTCGCACTAGAGGGACGTCATGAGGCGACGTCACACCTCCCACCGCGGCCTAGCGTTGCACCTGTCCAGCGGACTATATAAGACCATGCATGCCCAGGCTCGTGAGTTATTCCTTTCTCCATTAGCTTGCCTCAACACTTCAAGTGCGGGTGCTCTCTACTGTGTACCAGTCTTCAGCAGCCACCAGAGGCTGCCACCATTGATGTTACCAGTGGCTCCTGCAGTCTCTACCACCTGCTACCAGAAGCTCCATTGTCATCTACCATCATCAGCATCTTCCAGACGCTCTCCTTCGACAGTACCTGCACACTTCAACACACCCTCTGCTGCTGTTCCTCCTGGTTCAGCATCCGCCTCTACTTGCTGATAAAGACAACTACGCCCACTGCTCTTAAAGTGGTGGTCCCCTTTTTGTAAGGTCTCTTCTAGACATCCCTTGGCCACATGCCGCGATCACGTAGAAGTGGTCAAAAATTTAAATTAAAGAAAGCTTTAAAAGAACTTGAGAGTCAACTTTTACAATCAACTATTCGAGAGAGTATTGGCGAGAACCCCTTGTTTCCTTCTCCAACAAGACTAGCAAGTAGGATATTGTTAGGACATTTAATAATATTACATTTGAATCTCGATATTCTGGGATCTGATCCTGAACTTCTGCCCTAATCCTACACTGCTATTTCTTCACACCAACCTCAAGTACCGACTAGCAACACCAGCATTACTCCGCCGCAGCCAGCATTAGCTGCTGTTCAGCCATTGGTTGCATTCCAGTATCCACCAGCACAGAGGAGGGTGCCAGCGCCGAGTGACAGCAGGTAAAGAGTGTGTGGATCTCAGTGCTAGTGTCTCCAGATTTTGTCCGTACTTGCAAGCCAATGAAGCCCACCCTTTATACCGGCGGTTTGCCCAAGTGAGAGTAGAACCTCCTTGGACATGATCCCTATGATTCTGGCATCGCAATTATATTTGAAGGCCACCACTAACCACAAAAGTCCGAACTGCATAGTGCAGGTTCTTGGAAGTGAAATTTACACTAGGGGTTGTAATCCCCAAGTTTTTGACACATCAGAACACCCATATGATGACTCCCATTAAATAATCACATCAGCATGGGAGAACCCACCAGTCCGATGAGCTAGCAAGTTTTTTGTGTGCTGTTCTTGTCAAAGTCTAGGATTACGTTAACTTCCCTTTTACTTTCGTACCTCCAGAATGGAATGGATGGATACCGAGAATCCAGTCCTCACTCACCACCCTCACAGAGATATGTATGGTATCTAATCCTTTCTAGGTACCTTCAATATGGTGTCACGGTACCTGGTGGCTTAAAACGCTTCAATGCCATGCTAAAAATGCAAAGGCAAGCAGACAAGAACTTGATTTGCCAATGGTTGAAAAATTTGTTGAAATCATGTGTAATTTTTGAGGAAGTTGATCACTCAAATTATGTTTCAAATTAATGTGAGTGGGTGGGGGAAGTAAAACTTGATGAACTTTAAATATTTGCCCATTTTCATTTTATTTAGTGTTCTGAAATTATCTCATCTTGTATTATAACTTACCAAGCTGAAAATTTACCTACACAAATTTATTGGCATATTGTATTCATGCTTGGACACACAAACAATGTTAATTTTTAAGTTAACTGATTCTAACTTCAGTGTACTTTGGAATAATACTTTAACTATTTTTATCTCAAGAATTTACACCTGTAAATGAAGTACAACTTTCAGTATTTTATAGTTGGTTCTGTATGAGCTGTATCTACAATATACCTGTTACTACCACTGTTGAGTGTGAATGATGTTTTGATGTCAGTTATCTTTCAGTTTGTCTGGCTCTTTGTCTAATTTTTATTACTTAATAGTAAGGATTTTGTAATAAACACATTTTAGTACTGTAGTAATATTTTTTTTTGTGTACAGAACTAAACACTCTGTAGTAAACCTAAGTATTAAATTAAAAATAATTTTTTGTAATGATCATTGTTGTGATTTTAAAATTGGAATTCTTCAGTTATACATTAAAACTCTCTTAAGAAGTTTTTGAAGCGACTGAAAAACGCAATCTTATTAACCAGAAATCATCTTAATAGGATCAAATTACCTTGTTTTATAATTATGTAAACTTATTAAGCAGGGAAACTTCTTGAAAGGGTTTTACTGTATGTTAATTTATCCATAGAATCAATGTTTTATTCAGTGGATTAAATGTGGTTGCCATTGATTTATTACAATCTGGTATGTTTAATATTGCTGGCCGCACATGCACATGCGCACGCACATGTTCATACTATCACTTACACACACTCACTTGCACACTCAATTGCACTCACACACTCAATTGCACTCACACACTCGCACACACTCACTAACTTGCACTCACTTGTGAACTCGCATTCACTCACTCGCTCGCATTCACTCACTCACTCACTCACTCACCATCACTCACTCACTCGCTCGCATTCACTCACTCACTCACTCACTCACTCGCTCGCTTTCACTCACTCACTCACTCACTCACTCACTCACTCGCATTCACTCACTCACTCACTCGCTCGCATTCACTCACTCGCATTCACTCACTCACTCACTCACTCGCTCGCATTCACTCACTCACTCACTCACTCACTCACTCGCTCGCATTCACTCACTCACTCACTCACTCGCTCGCATTCACTCACTCACTCACTCACTCACTCACTCGCTCGCATTCACTCACTCACTCACTCGCTCGCATTCACTCACTCACTCACTCGCTCGCATTCACTCACTCACTCACTCACTCGCTCGCATTCACTCACTCACTCACTCGCTCGCATTCACTCACTCACTCACTCGCTCGCATTCACTCACTCACTCACTCGCTCGCATTCACTCACTCACACTCGCTCGCATTCACTCACTCACTCACTCGCTCGCATTCACTCACTCACTCACTCGCTCGCATTCACTCACTCACTCGCTCGCATTCACTCACTCACTCGCTCGCATTCACTCACTCACTCGCTCGCATTCACTCACTCACTCGCTCGCATTCACTCACTCACTCGCTCGCATTCACCCACTCACTCGCTCGCTAGCATTCACTCACTCGCTAGCATTCACTCACTCGCTAGCATTTACTCTCGCATCACTCCCTCGCTCGCACTTGCTCGCACGCACTCGCTCGCACTCGCACGCACGCACTCGCTCGCACTCACACACTCGCACTCACTCACGCACACACTCGCACTCACTCACGCACACACTTGCTCGCACTCACTCACGCACGCACTTGCTCGCACTCACTCACTCACGCAGTCACTCACTTGCATCCACTCGCTCGCTCGCTTTCACTCGCTCGCATCCACTCACTCACTCGCATCCACTCGCTCACGTCCACTCGCTCGCTCGCTTTCATTCACTCGCTCACGTTCACTTGCTCGCTCGCTCGTGTTCATTCACTCACTCACTCACTCACTCACTCACTCACTCACTCACTCGCACTCACTCACTCACATTTGCACTTTCTCTCACACTCGCACTAACTCACTCTCTCACACTAAGTCACTCTCTCGCACTAAGTCACTCTCTCATTCTGTCTCACACTCTCTTGCACACACACTCATACACAGTTTTTTGTACGAGTACCTAAATCATACAATCTTATTTTCTTAGTAATTGTCCTAGTTGTGTCCATTTTCAGTGACAATACTGTAACATGACAGGCTAATGAATACCATATTTCATTGCATAGTGGTCGTAAATTTTTACTAAAAATTTCCCTCAAAATTTGTTGTTTGAATATCATGTTAATCATTAGTTAAATTCAGAAAAAAAAAAGTATGTTCTTTTAGCAAACCTTAAATAACAAGGGAGTGTATTGCCTCTCAACAAATGTAACAACTATTGTGATCTATTCTCCTTGTCTGCAGTTGCTCAGGAGTCTGTAGAGCATGAGCTTACTTCCTCTCCTTACTTGACTTCTGAGTGTGGACAAAGTGTTTCTTTTATCTTCTGCTATCTTCAGGCACGTTTGGTGTAATATCAATTCCTCCCCTATAGCATTGCAGGTGCGTGCGTGTGTGTGTGTGTTTATATATATATATATATTTGGGAAGTATTAAAATGGTCTGTATTTCAGTCAAGGATAGTAATTCATTTAATATTTGAAAGGTCGTGGCAATGATAATCTGATGTATTTTTATATATTTTTGTTTTACCGAATTTATTGTTTTTCTTTCCTCATTTCATAAGTAGTAACAGACATCAATAACAGACATCATAGCACGATAGCGCATGTTTTCCTTTTCACTGGGTTGGTAAACTAAACACATCGCTGCCGCATTGCACAGGTCACCTTTAGCTGATGTGACCGACTTCTTGAAAACAATACGTCCAAATTCAGGAAAGTAATGCACCCAGCGATGCTATGATTGAACCACTTTTCAATGAGGAAACTTTTAATCAATATGTAGGGAAGTACAACCTTTCTCGGGTATCACAACACATCACAACAGTTCATCGCAGCACGATCATTTGTCAGCTGTCAGTCGGACAGCCTGCATTGAGTGATCACCATGATCACGTTACTTGCACCAACCAATGCCTGCGACTTTAACTTTCTTTTGTATTTCAGGCATTTCAGTTCAAAAATCTATTAAATTTATTTTCCGTCGGTGCAAGGAGTCAATAGGGTACCGGGAGAGAAAAGTAACGATTCTCTCTCGTCTTCATAACTCTTGAAGTGAGAAGTGTTGTTTTATGAAGGCTGCCATTCTGTCTTTTTTTTGTTTTGTTCATCAGCTGCAAGTGACAATTCTTTGTTTTTACTGACACGACAATAAATCTCCAGAAAACATTTAACTTCTTCTTTTATTTATTGGCAACCCTGCTATCAACAAACTTTCATTGTTATGTAGTCAAAGTCTCCAACTTACGCTGAGGTAGTTAGTTTGTTTTTACTGAGGACTACAGCAAGAGAACAGGACAGAAACCTATTAAATAAGTGGCCCCCGACGTTTCGGCCTGGAATTCTACCTGCGCCCTGCGACGTGAAGATTACTGCCATCCATCCTCATCAATTATTCAAGAACCTGCTAGCCCAGCTGTCGCCGGCATATCTGAGTTTTCATCACTCTTGTTCCAGGGTGAGTAACTACGTCAACCTCAAACTTCCAGCAACAGAATCCAGTTGACACACCGCCCACAATTTCCATTTAATGAACGATAATACATCAAGGTAAATATAAACTTTTCGCCAAAGATGTTTCAGGTATGAACAATATTGTAAAATTCTAATGTCAATAATTTTTGTATTACGAATATCACCGTGATTTGTGTATACATCGTAAATTATTATTTTTTATGCTGATTGTGTGGTAATACAATAAACAGTTTAGGTAATTAGGAAATATGGCACTAAATCCACAAATGAGCGATCAGAACAAAGGGTGATTTTTCAGGAACTTCAGGCAAAACAAAGAGGGTTGACAAATGAGCTTTGGGAATGTAATAAAGAGTATACAAATAATACCACAATCGGAGCAGTCGATACTGACTCGTGCCTGAGTTGAGCGGCATGGTCCTGTTCCGCCTGCCTTTCATGTGTAGGTTGAGGAAGTGCACTCAACTGTCTGGTGACAAGGAACGCTGCGTGTTGCTCCCTGCGCTTTCAGCTGTGCCTCTGGCTGAAAGGCATATAGTCTCTGCTCACAGGTTACTGGGTACGCCTTGTCGCGAACAAACAAAATAAAGGTTATAGTGTAAGTCCTGTTTTGGCTTGCTGACCAGGCTCTGTAAAGTCTCCACTGATCCCCCACGCTAGGCGGGTTGATCAGAGACTGGGAACTGTTTGGCATTTCTCAAGCCACCGGTTTATCCTAACACTGGAAGCAATGCTTTGGGATAAGGCAATAACTTGAGACTGATGGGTCGAACGTTCAAATTTCGAACCGAACTCGAACTGTAAGGTTATGTTCAGGTTTGGTTCAAAATTTATTGCGATGTAAAAGATTGGTTCTAGTTCAGTTAGAAAATTTTACAAGAGTTCACGTTCATTTCGAAATGTGCTAGAAAGGAACATCATTAACGAACTGTTGGGGGGGGGGGGGGGGGAACACCAGCATGTCACTGCCTAAAATAAGCAAATAAAGCAGGCCACCCAGGGCAGTTGAGGTTTCTCTTTTAAGGACTGGCACTGCATAAAAGAAGCAAAAAAAAAAAAAGGAAGCCAGCTACCCGCTTCAGTGGTTGACTTTCTTCTTTTAACAACCTGACCTTACAGAATGCCACTATGTTTTGGCTTTTAGCCCCGTGAGTTATTTAATTAAAATATTAGCCAAATATATCGCAATTAGCACAACATAATTTAAAATGAAAGAATAATTTGTTACATACTTACAAACAAGGCACCACAAATTGCACCAACAATTATGGTTGGTCCAATTTTAGTAAAGAAAAAAAAAAAGTTTTTCCTGGAACTTGTTGCAAAAATCGTGGTGCGCACTATACATGAGTAAATACGGTACTTCACTTCCAAGAAGTTGAAATATAACAATGCAACCCAACAAAAATTACAGAACAAGTCATATTTGACTATGTTTTTGTAGCAGTGATGACAGCATTATATCTTGAACTTTATAGTGTGTAAAACCAGGTGCTATTCTTTATTTAAATGATTGTATAAAAAATAAGTGATTTGCTTGAGTTTTTGTAAAAAGAGATTTAACATTTTTTTTTTGTGTTACTAATTTGTGCACATCATGCCTACATCTAAAAGGACTAAAAAGATATATTTCTCCGTATTATGATAAATTATATCATTCAAATCATAATATATCAAAAATATAAAAATCAAAAGTTAACATTATGTTAATTTTGTACCTTTTTTCACTTTAGAAAATATTTGGCCATTACATTTTGGAACTATTAGTGGTGAAACTGTGCAGGTTGTGTGTGTGTGTATACATGTGTTTACGGTTTATTTTAGGCCCACATATTTAAACGATTAGACATTGTATTAGTTAGTTTGTGTTTTATACTTGAACAAATAGGGGCTGGAAAAAAAAAAAAAAAAAAAAAAAATATATATATATATATATTCCAGATGTCCAGTAACAAAACTCATTACTTGAGTGAACAACACTGCTAAAATGACCCACTGTACCACTGTAATTAATGTTAAGTACTTAATTTACAGATATGCATGTGTGCATACACTGATTGCTGTTTAGCATCCATAATCCACTGTATTTTTTAAGGTGGTTCTACATATTTGTTTTTTGTTATATGGATATACCAATTTAGTGCGAAGATAAGACATTTTTCAAAGTTCAGTTCGAGTTTGACGAACTATAGCATAGTTCGGTTCGAGTTCGGTTAGTGTACAAATGTAAATGTGTATCTTCGTTGGAATGCTTAAGGTAAGTTTCTAAGGAATGTTCACATTTGTAAGTGCTGAAAACATGTTCTTACATGATGGCACTCTTCATGGAAGCGGTCTTCACAGAAACACTTTCAAAACATATTGTGACATTTATAGGTTTACCTACACATCAAGTCAGATTTATGGATGATAATTATAAAAATATAAAAAACTAAAATGTAATTGTAATGTCGAAGTCTCTGTCTTCAACTTAATCACGGGCACTGTGGCGATCGTCTGTACATGATTCATTTATGGTAGCCATTATTGTCACTATGGTGAGCATCCATTCGTAATGCTATGTACTTAAGTGGGCTGTCGGCCACTGAAACACTTGAACCGTGAGGTGTAAAATGTCAATAAAAAATTACTGACGTACAGCTTTTTACTGCTGCATTAGAAAATAAGTTAATTGGCACATAGTCGAGTGACTAATTACTGGTGCAATTGCCTCGTTGGTTCTTTCTACTGGAAACCGTAAAGGATACTTTTGAATTTTAATTTACCTTAAATGTGATTGTTCTGCTTACGTTACTGTCTTTGATTTGCAGCTAAATTAAATGTGGTGCACGTGACAGGTCTATAATGAGTCCTTTTGCCATGTGTATTTAGTAGCGGGTTATGGATACTACACTATTTTTAAACTTCGCGCTCTTACTGGCGATCTTTGGTTTCACCTTCAACGGGCCTCCCCTCTGGACGAAGGGCAGCGTGCAGAGGATATGGCCACATATACCTGGTTGTGGGTCTCCATAGCGATTCCTGGTACTAGCCAAGCGTGTGGGCGGCCTTGGCGATACATGGGGCATCAGGCGTTGTGGAGCAGCTGTGGGATATTTGTCGACGTTTGGTCAACTCGGTTTGGTGGTGCGGCAGCTCCTTCTGGTTTTCAAGGGTATTCCTTGTTCTAGTGGCTTTCCAGACAGAACCAGCATTCGGATACGAATGCCACACGAGGGGTTGTGGTTGGTACTTCTTTAGGAGGCGCAGCAGGTGGTGTTCGTACCTCAGAGGCCTCGGTGGATACGGGCTTCTCAAACTAGCCTGTGCTGTAAAGTTTTGCTCAGCTCCGCGGGCTCGATTAACTAATTCATCCAAGGTCATGGGTCTTCCTGTCAAGAGTATGTTCCGGAGATTTGGCAGCAACATTTGACCAATGGAATGAATGGCGGTAGCCTCGTCGACCCCAGGAAACACCCGTCAAAATATTTGTTCTTTTCTTCGTATGAAGATTTTGGCTTCTTCGTCGAGTACCCGGGTCTGGCTATAAAACTGTGTAGTTAGCCTAGCCAACACCTCGTCGCCCGTGAATTCCGCCGCTATCCGGTTTCTGAACTGCTTCCGGTCCATTAAAAATTCTCCGTATTTTTCCCACCATGTGAGGACGAGGCCCTTCAAATGCAGTTGGGCTCGGTCAACCCATTGTTTCGGTGGCAGGTCCGTTTTTTTAAAATTCTTTTTCGCATTCCTGTGTGAATGCGACGGGGTCTTTGTGTGGGCAACCCGCAAAGTAGGTTATTTGAATATCATCATCTCTACCAGTAGCTGGATGTCCAGGTGCTGTTCCAGTTTGGATATATATCCGGGAAGGCTTAGATCTGTGGGAGTGAGAGATGTGTTTCCTTCATCACCTCTCGTTTTGGTAGGCCATCCCAGGCATAGAGACGCTTTTGTCGGGCCATCCTATGCATAGGTGGTGACAGGGTTCACTGCACATTGTGCACCTTATTAGGATTATGCCTCACCCGGGGCATGTAATTTCGTTACAGAGACTTGTTGGCTGTAGCAGGCAAGGTGTACAGAGGTATTCTAAACCGTCTGTAGCTCGTGTTTCAGGCCAGTCTATGTAGGCATAATGAAAAAGTTTATTGCATTAAGTGCATTCTATCCTTAGTGTGCCATGGGCTGGGCAGTTGGCATGGCTACACTGTATGCTGGATACTTTGTGTTCATTGTCGGAGTTCTCACCATCTTGCAGCGTTGACTTTGGCGTCTGTCATGGTAGTGGTTAAGGTCGCCACGGGGTGTTTTGAGGACTCTCCAAAGTCCGCTTACTGCGTACAGCTTTTCGTCTGACTCCCCACGTTGGGTACCAGAAAATCTCTTGACGTGTGACCGGGTAGATGAATAGTCACGACAGTCTAGAATTCTGTCTGCTAGACCAAAAGCGGGGTGAATGCGTATGCACGGAGATACAAATAATACCATATCCGGAGCAATCGATACTAACTCATGCCTGAGTTGGGTGGTGCTGTCCTGTTCCGCTTGCCTTTCAAGTGTAGGTTGAGGAAGTGCACTCAACTGTCTGGTGGCAAGGAACGCTGCGTGTTGCTCCCTGCGCTTTCGGCCGTGCCTCTGGCTGAAAGGCATAAAGTCTCTGCTCACAGTTTACTGGGTTACATTTTGATGCAAACAAACTAAATAAAAGTTAGAGTGTAAGTCCGGTTTTGGCTTGCTGACCAGGCTCTGTAAAGTCTCCATTGATCCCCCACGCTAGGCGGACTGATCAGAGACGGGAAGCCGTTTGGGTCACCAATGCCGCCACTGGATGTGTGTCCAAACAGGAATGGACAGCAGGTCTCAAGCGATGGTTTATTCCGGCACTAGAAGCAATGCTGTGGGATAAGGCAATAACTTGAGACTGTCTGTGTTAAGGTGTTACTAGTAGTTGTGGCTCCTCTGTTCCTCTCCACCGGCACTGGAAGCAATGCTATGGTAGTTTGGAAAGCAACAGATGGCCGTCTAATGGGTGTGTGAAAATATGACAGACCCCTGCAGGGTGCCCATGGCTGAAGTTAATTTTGTAGTAAAAATTCCTCGGTCCTTGTCAAAGGTGTACATAGCAACCTCTATCTAGCAGGCAAACAGGTAGATACTCTAAGAAATGAAAGCTGAGATGTAGGAAGCAACAGTATGTTTATTGAAGTCTCAATAAACGTGCGACACGTGCCACCTCCTACCAGGCAATTGAGTGCTGAAGTTTACTACGCTGGCCAGGTGTAGGCAACCTGGTTCTAATGGATAATGGGAAAGAATTAGCTCAACAAGAAAATATGTAATACTTGTAAACTTTCTAATAAAGATGTCTCGAGGAGACAAAGTGAATTTAACGTGTTGATAAGCGTGTTCACTGGTTATCGGATTGACTGGTTGTCGATGGTGAAGGAGCCGCAGGTGGTGTACTCAATGTTTCAAAGATCTCGGGCAATACTGGCAGCAGTGCTGGGACCGCCCGAGATCTTTGAAACACTGGCAGCAGTGCTGTGGGATAACGCAAGAGATGGAACAAGAATGGCTGCTCATGCCCGGCAGCATCCAGACTTATATAGTGGATGCTTGTTGGCTGCTGGCGTGAGGTGCAACTAAGGCACAATGTCCTTCTGCCCTGGGAATACTCTGGTCAGTGTTTCTGCTTCATGCCTCGTCACAAGGCGTTCGACTTGCCCTAGGTATGGGCAGCTTATTGGCTCTCAGCATATGTATGGTGGGAAGGGAGGAGGCGTGCCTGCCGGGTTGCGTATCTTCCAGGTGAAAGGAATTCGCTCATAAGTTCCAGCTGCCTGTAGGGTAGGCAACGTGTCACGTTTGTAGTGGTGGAAGAGGTACTCGTGGAGATGAGTCATAATCGTATTAGATTATTTGTATAAGCAGCATGTGTCAGAGTGCAGTAGATAATAGTAACGGAAGTTTTCCTGGAGTTAAAGATAATAATGCAGACTTGTCAAATATTTCTAGCAGTGAATGTAAAGTCGTGAATTCTCAAGGTTAATTAGAAACTGTAGAATACTACTTGCATAATTTAGAAATTGATGCATAGGAAATTAATGTAGTACAACAGAAAATTTGGATGGTTAATCCCCTAAAAGCCTTCAGTGAATTGAACTTTAGGTTAGGTTCAGCTGTTACTTTTCGCCAATCGATTGTAATTTCAGATATTTGTATTTTTTGTGCCACTGCTGATACCACAACCACAGTTGCAAAATATCATTCTGAAAAAGGGGGGTTAAAAAGGAAAAAATATGTTTGCGTATTAGGTAAATTTAATATTGACAATGTTGAACAAAGTGCAAAATGTGTTACAGTGCCGAACTTGTTTGGGATTCATGAGTTTTTCAGAAAAGAAACTACAAGTCAAAAAAAGAGTAATAAAGGCAAGATTAGGGGGGAAAGAAGATTTGCAAGAGAAAAAAGAAATGTAATTTCATGAGTGCGAGGTGTACAGAAATTGTGAAATATGTTGAGGAAATGTGTTAGGAAGAAGAGAAAATTGTGTAAAGTGAGAATGATAAGGAAGAGGAAAAAAAACAGTATAGTCTGTGATTTCATGTGGCTTAATAGGTTTAAGTAGTGTGAATTAATATGTCATTTTTATTTATAATGTAATTTTTTTTATATAAATTAAAGTTGAATCTGTAGTAGGTTACAATTTATGTAAATACACAACACCAACTGGCATAACTCGTTGCAGCCCTGGGGATTTAGGAGCGACATGAAATTGTAGGATAGTGTGTGATCTAATCTAATGTTTGGGTTTTGGTGTATAAACGAAACAAACATGTCCTAATTATATAATATTAATAATAAAAAATATGAAGGTGTAAACTACATACCTGTTGTAATTTTCATGTAAGAACATATTAAAGGATGTAGGCTAACAAACCTTGATGAGTTTGGAGTCGGAGCAAATGTGAGGTAATTTGTTTTTATTCTATTCATCTAATGTCAGTTTATAATGCATTAACTTGACGCATGCCAGTTAAGTCTGACTGACACGTATGTCGAGGATTTTTCCGCTAGACCAAAAGCAGGGTGGTTTAAGGGTGAATGCGAATGCACGGTGACAAGAAGATTACTGGTACTGAAGCAGATGCTACTGCTTGTCGTCTAAGTTGGGCAGCGTGGACCCATTCTGCCTGCCTGTCCTGCATAGGATGATGTAATACTATCCACGGTTTGATAGCAGTGTGAGTCAGGTATTGCTCTCTACGTCTCTTGCCACACCTCACCTTGTAAGGCATTCACCTTGTAAGCCATAGGGCACACCAGTCTGACAGTGTACGCAGTGCAAGTAAACAGAAACTCTAATTAAAGTGTAGCCCAATATAGTCTTGCCGACACGAGCTCGATAGGAGTCCCCACTAATCCCCCGCACATGCAGGCTGATCAGGGACGTGGAGCTGCGTGGGCCACCAAGCATCTACTGGTTGTGCGTTCACACCGTGTTAGGCGGCAACCCCCAGACTAAGGTCACTTCAGCACTAACTTAGTGCTCAAAGTGAGAGATAATCTGAGCTTGTAGCTCCTCCTTGTACAAAGGTGTTGCTAGTGGTTGGGGTGTTGCTGTTTCTCCCCACCAGCACTGACTTAGTGCTTGGGGGTTGAGAAGAAACAGGTAGCCGTCTGATGATGTGGATGTCAGTACTCTGGCTTTCTGTTGACGGTGCACGTTGTATTCTGTTCCAGACAGTCACACAGACAAGTACCCTGTAAATGAAAAGCAGAAGGGTATTTAACAATGGGTGTTTATTGTAGGTGCAATAAACACGTGACTTTGTGCTATCTCCTATCAGACAGTGGAGAGCTGAAGGTAACAGCGGTTCCAGGTGTAGGCGACCTGGTTCTAGTAAAAAGGGGAAGTAACTGGTTCTAGCCACATGCAAAAGTATTTAAAGTTAAACTGGCTAAGAAAAGGGTGTCTGGAGGTGACAAAGTGAAGTTAAATATATGTGTATGTGTTCGTTGGATATCGACGTGTGGTGAGCAGCCACTGGGGGTGTACTCGTAGCTTCCGAAGTTTCCGGAGGTCCCAGCACTGAATTAGAGCTATGGGATGTCACGAGAGAGTTTGCGAAGAATTAACTGCCTGAGCCCAGCAGTGTCTGGTCTTATATAGCTAGACAGCGTCGGGTTAGACACAATGAACGATGACACAATTACATATTGATGATATGGGCGCCAGCAGTGCTTCCCAATCATGGAACTGTTGAGACTCGGGGTTCTCAGGTATGCTGTGGGTTCTGTGTGTCCGTCTCACCCGAGCATATTTACAAACACCTTGGCAATACTAAACTTTAACTATACATTTTAACACTTTGAAAAAGAAACACATGTGGCTAGGACACTGTCAGTACAAATGAAAGAAGATGGTTCACTGTGATATCTGTTTTATTTATACAGTTCATACAAATCAATGTGCCATGAAATTAATGATACACTCGGTCCTGTATCTAACTCGGCTTGGGTTCTCCCCAGCCTGCAATTACTCTAGTGCATGCATAGATGAATGATCTCACTGTGGAGTATGAAAACACTATCTTCACAAGGGAAGAGAATCAACAGCTGCTAAGGTGGACTGATGACTTTTTCCTGAAGACAGGATGCGGCGAATTACAAAATGAAACATTTGATGATACATTAACTTGTGTGATTACTTTGCATCACTAACGCAAACTCATCTGGGTTCGCCCTCCAGCACGTGAGTAGTGTGATGATGACGGCCTATACACATAGCTGGCTAAGACGGAAGTAATTTCACCGTACACAAGATACAAAATTACATAAATTGCACAAAGACCCTTAAAAGATGATGGGGCACAAGATGAGTTGTCACAATAAACACACACATGTGTGAAAACAAGTTTATATGGCGCGGATGCCGCTGGGTAAAGTTCGTAGCGGACCACTTGGTGCAGGTGAAATTGCAATATTTCTTCGTGGAACCGGCAAATTAAATTCCAACAAAATATTATTCTGGTAGAGAAAATTATTCTCTTTGCGATTACAGTGGTTACATGCATGTAGCATGCCTGATGGTGGAAAAAGCAAACATTAACATGACCGTGTGGTCAAACACAAAAAGCATCAATCACATGAAAAATACATTGACATTGAACATTGAATAAAATTGACATAGAACCCTGAAATAAATTATGGCGTACATGGTTTTACACAAATAAACACTCAAAGCACAAGGATGGCGCGGACATGGACTTGGCGGCGATAGCCACGTAGTTGTACGTGATGTTGCTGTAAACAGGAAATATACTCTTAAATACATACATAGAATTAAAGCACTTAAAATTGCACTCAGCAATAATACAGAAATTATAATGAAATACCTTTAGCAGAAGCGTCGCCTGATTCAAGTTTAGCTGGTTGCATGACCTCTCCGACATGTTTCTCCGCCTTCTTCTCGATTAAGTTGAAAATGCCACAAGGGCGAAATAAATTAGTGAAGCGGAATCATAATGCTGGGGAAATGTCTGGCAAAACGTACGCAAGCAAAGGTTAACCTCGTATATAAAACGTGCTATTGAAATCTACATCAGTGAATGAAAAGTTGTAGTTTGTGTGTGAAAGTGTCTTACCTCTCCAGCTCTCCTAGACAGACTGCCCAGAGGCAAGCGTCGCTCGGAGCTACCATGGCTGCCTACAGGGTTCACAAAAGCGGAAGTGCTATGCATGCCAAGTAAACTTTTATATACTTTGAAAATAAAAGTGGCACAAATAAATTAAATATTGTTTTACATTTTATAATTTTCTTGTGAATTTTCTGTATCATCTCAGTGTCTCTTTATGACGGCGTTCACGCCGGAATATTAGTGTTCTTAATCTCCATGCAGTGCGCACTCTGAATTTCATAACCAAACATTTTAAAAATCAATGAACACTTTAAAACACTGTAAGACATATCAAACCCTGGAAATAAAAATACAAGACACATTTTACGCTGCGAAATAATATTCTTTATGTGAAAGATAAAAAATATTGGCTTCGTTGCGCACATGTATGTACACGTGACGTGTGCGTGGTGAGTGCCATCATGGGCTCTAGCGTTGCTGGCTGTTAGCCGGTGTCACGCTGAAGGTTGTGGACTGCCGATGCGGGCGGCGAGCAAAGCATCCTGGCAAGTCAGCATTTCTGCTTTGTGCCTCGTTGGCGGTGCTCGGCCTTGCAGTGTGGCGGGCAGCTTGTCGGCTCTCAGCGTGCTTCCAAGGGGGTAGGGGGGGCGAGCCTGCTGGGTTGCATAACCTTCAGGTGAAGAGAGTCTGTTCATAGGTTCCTTATCCTGGTAGAGTAGGCGGCCGAGAATTCATGTAGAAAAGTCTCTCCTTCTGCAGTGATGAAAGTAGGAACATTTAGTGATGAGTCGTAATCGTTATTTATTAGGTTGAGCTGCATGCATCAATTCGTCCCCCTCTCCTCTATTGTAATAAAGACTTATCGTGGAACAGGTGGTGGAGAAAGGCATAGGCCCCCTCTCCGGAAGGTCTAGAAGGTCTGGGTCCAGTCAGGTAGGTGGGACCCTTAAGTTTGGGTGGCTTGACTGCTGTAGCGGCGCGTGTTCAGTAAGCTCCAGTTGCTCGGCCGGTGAAGTGAAACGTGCGACACGTAGAATGGTGGCAGCTGGCCACCGACTTTAGTTCTCCTCTCTCTCTTTCTCTCTCTCACTTTTCGGCGGGCATCCTTTGCCCCTCGCCCTGGTCATGTGGTTACGCTGATGCGGAGAAATGTGTATACATCCTATGTAGCAAAGATACTGGGTTAGGAAGCCGCATGTGTCGGGTGTCCCACCGGCCGACATTTTTACGCGTGCCGTTGACACAATCAAGCATATCGCTGGTGGATACTACAAGGGACTCATACATCAAAACCTGAAAGAAAAATTATTTAAAACAATGGCACAACAAATCGAGGGGAATAGAAGTACTAATAATAAATAATATATGTACAAGTCTTACTCGCGGAAGGTGGGGAAACATCACTACTATCCTGGAGCTTGCTGCAGTGATTTAAGAAAGAAAAAGGAAATCTTGCCAGGGAATCTTCGTCTCTGTCAGCAAGCTAAATAGTTACATGTGATATGGTACTAGGTGTACAACCACATGCCCTTCAACACTTGGGCTGACCGGCTAAACTAATACTAAGGGAGTACTCTACATGCAAGAATAACGCTTCAAATTGTGCGCACATTGGTCACTTAATACATACATAAGCATTGGATAAAAAAATGTGGAAGTTAAAATATCTGGCACCTGGTTCTGATAGCTCTAAGACTTAGAGTCTTTGATTTGTTACTTAGTTGGTTCACCAATATATTGCAAACATATACACTTTAAAAACACATGAGTAATTTAAGATTTTAATTTTTGTGCACATTAAAAAGAATTCTTCTTGTTACGTATTCTTCACATAAGAACCTTTCAAAACATATAGTTATATATACTTGTGTACCTACATATCAAGTCAGATTTAAATGCTGAAAGAAAAAAAACTAACCTAGCTATCCCTTGCGGGAGTCCATTTTATTATATAGGGCCAACAGCTAATGTGTTCACTGTGTATCTTCATTGAAAGTGTTCAGGTAAGTTCTCAAAAACTGTCAACGTCAACAGATGTGGAAAATACAGTCCTACACGATGGCATTCTTCATGTAGGTGACCTTCACAAGTATACTGTAAAAACGTATAGTTACATTTAGAGGATTATCTACACGTCAAGTCAGATTTACATGATGAAGAATTATAAAGATAGAAAAAAAAAAAAATGTAATTATGTCGAAGTCTCTAAATTCATTTTATCACTAGTACTGTGGTGAGTGTTTTTGCATGATGCATGTATGGTAGCCATTACTGTCACTGTGGTGAGCATCTTTTTGCAATGCTACCTACTTAAGTGGGCTGTCTGCCACTGACAATTACAGAACCTTGATGTGTCGAATGTCTTTATTGTACTGTGATAAAAAGTTTCCGTTTGATGTACAGCCGTTAACGGCTGTAATTAAAAGTTGTTTAGCACCTAGTCGAGTGACTAATTACGGTTGCATTTACCTGTTTGGTTCCTTACACTTCTGGTTGTTAGTGGAGTGAGGCAATTTTACGGGTTAGTTTTAATTTAGCCTAAATGTAATAGTTTTGCTTAAGTCACTGTTATTTGTTTGCGCCTAAATGAAAGGTAATGTACGTGACAGGTCTATAACGAGTCCTTGGTCACGCACACTAAGTAGCGGTTAACGGCTACTGCACTGTCTGCAATAACTGCGCACTTACTCGATCTTCTTCCTTATTTCTTGCTGGTCTCCCTCTCAGATGATGGGCAGCGTGTAGAGGGTACGGCCACAAGTACCTTGCTGTATGTGTACATGGCGATTCCCGGTACTGGCCAGGTGAGTGAGCGGCCTTGGCAGGTTCGCGGGGGCATCAGGTGTCATGGAGCAGCTTGGGGCGTCATTACATCTACTTCTTCCACAACAGATTAGGAGTACACTCATTCCAGGGACGTTGAGGCAGTGCGGGGGAGAGACAGGCCCTCCACCCTAACTGTGCGGGTTACTACCTGTAGGGCAGGATGTTTCTCGACCTCGACTGCAGTTGGCACAACTCGTTGTGGCACCAGGTTGTGGGTGGCATTAACGGTCTCGATGACTGCAGTATCTTGTGTAGCAAGATGGCGGGACGGAGCAATTCTACGTCTGCAGCTCAACGTCCTAGTTAGCGGGAGTTCTCGGGAAGCAAGATGGCGGGGCGTAGCGGAGCACTTTCACGTCGGCAGTTCGACATTCTGGGTGGCAGGAGGTCTTGCGTAACAAGATCTTGGGGTGGAGCACTTTCATCTTGATAGCTCAACGTCCACTTGGGTAGAGTTTCCTGCGTGGTAGGTTGCAGGGCGGAGCACATCTTGTCGGAGCTTGACGTCGTGGGTGGTGGAAGGTCTTGCGTAACAAGATCTTGGAGCAGAGCACTTTCATCATGACAGCTCAATGTCCGGGTGGGTAGAGTTTCCTGCGTGGCATGTTCTTGGGGCGGAGCACTTTCATCTTGACAGCTCGACTTTTGGGATGGCTGGAGTTCTGCGATGGTGGGTGCAGTGGTCCACGTCGTAGATGCTGGCATGTCCTTGCCACTGCCCCATGCGCTTCTTCCTCCTTCGCCTTTTCTGTGTTTGTTCTGAGCCCAATGTCCTCTGGACTAGTGGTTTCGGGTTTTTCGTTGATGGAGTCTTCGGCCGACATTGTTGAAGTAGGGAATGCCTTGTTTGCCAACTTCGGAGTTGTACTGGATCTAGAGGTAGGCATTGAGGTGATTCCTACCCCACCCATTGAAGGTGTTTGCGACTGTTCGCTAATGCAGCTTGAGCGGCTGGGTGTCTGACGGGGTTCTCTATCACGTGGACTTTGCCATGATAATTCGGAGCAGCTGGTTCTTGCTTGATCGCGTGTGGCTGCGATTTTCTCAGCATAGCTGCATGGTGTCGAGGGTATTGAGCAGCCACTGGGGGCATACTTTTAGCTTCCGTAGTTCCTGAAGGTCCCAGCACTGGATTAGTGCTCTGGGATGTCATGAGAGAGTTTGCAAAGAATGAACTGCCCGAGCCCGGCAGGGTCCAGTATTATGTAGCTGAAGATTGTAGTCTGCTGGTGCGAGTTGCGGGGAGGGCGAGCAGAGCTTCTTGGTTGGTCAGCATTTCTACTTCATGCCTCGTCGGCGGCGCTTGGCCTTGCCCAGTGGCAGGCGGCTTGTTGGCTCTCAGCACGGGAAGGGGGTGGGGGCGGCGGCATGCCAGCTCGGTTGCGTAATCTTCAGGTGAAGAAAATCTGGTCATAGGTTCCTGTTACCTGGTTAGAGTGGGCAGCCGAGAATTCATGTAGACAATTCTCTTTCTCCTGCAGTGATGATGAAAATAGGAACATTTTGCGATGAGTCTAAATCATTGTTATTTATTAGGTTGAGCGTCACTCATCAAACTTTTATAGTTGAACTAGAGAAAGTTGTATTGAAATTTTATAACAGAAAGTAACGTGATTATTTTGTTGCAGCTAAATTTGTTTAAGTCTAGTAAAGCCCATTATGATTAATCTGAAGACTTTATTTTATGTTCAGAAATTACATTTTTTTAAAAATAACTGTTTCAATCATGACATTTGACAGAGAGTTCATGGAATATCAAAAAGTTGAGAGAAGTAATGGCTTTTGTGAAGATGAGTAAGATGATATAAAATACAATATGAGGTCTTCTAGTATGAAAGGGGGTTGGAAAGTTTAATGGTTATTAAACGTGATAATTTAAAATGCGCTAAGAAAATGTATAAGGTATGTATATTTGTTCATAAATTTGTTAATGAGTATATTTGTTAGCGTATCATGTTTGAGGGATAAAAAGTTTTACTGTATCTATGCATCAAACATAAAAATTTAATTTGGAGAATGAAAGCTTAAATAAAGTGAATAATTCTGTATTTTATTATATTATTGTAATTGGAAGTACGGGTGTATTGTAATTAAATCAAAGCACAGTATGTTTTGTGTCATAATGGAAAAACATTATAAATTAATTTTTGTATTAATTTTGTAAATGTATTTTGTTCATTCTCAAGAAAGGTTGCTTGTGTATTGATGTGTATTACATGTTGATTTTGTAAAGCCTTAGTATGTCGCAGAATAATTTTGAAAACCAAGAAAACATTGTTTGAATTTGTGCTTTATTATAATGATGGAGTGTGAACCTGTGTAAAATCGGTATTATTGAAAATACTCCCTTTATGATATCTATTTTTAAGAATGTAATTTTTTGCAATGAAAGCATAGTTTTGAAGTAAATGAAAATTATTTATATTTATCAGTGTATGTTAAATCGAAGGTTATAATTCGTATTAAAAGTTTTTCTTTTTTGGCAACCAATAAAGGTTGAGGTGTTGTAGTTTTAAGAACATAGAAATGAAGTGTGAAAAGGTTACTCCAGTGTGTGTAATGTCCTTGGATATTAGCAATAAGAGTAAGTTTTTGGGTGTAACAGGTCTGAGTCCCTTACTATTAACACTGACCTGGATATTAAGATGTTTAAAATAAATGTGGCAGGGGTTTTTATAGTTTTGGGCCAGGCGTAGATTGCAGTATGTTTTTTTTTTGTGTGCTGATCCAAACAAGGAATTAAAGTAATACTAAGCAAACCTAGAAGCAACATGGCATATGTAGTGGGTACCACCTCAACTTTAGCTGGAAAATGGAAACTTTAAAATAAGTAAAACTGATTTGTTTAAACTAAATGTAATAAAATTTGATTTAAAAAAATTACTTTAAAATAAAATAAAGAAATACTCCAAACAGTATTTTGAAATATGATCATCATAATTTTATGTAAACTATGTATTGGGTACTAAACAATTCAGCAACAAATGAATCATGTAAACCAAAACTGAAAGTACCATTGTATTTAATTGAAACGAGATATGTAATGTATATTAGAATTTTATATCATGTTATGATTTATTGACTTTGAGATAATGTGATGTGATGCATTTTATTGTAACAACTTTGTTGATTGATGTGTAACCATTTAATCCAATAATTGTTCTTACAAGAGATGGAATTGCAGTCCAGCCTAGATAGTCTACATTCGCGATAATGGAGGGGACGATTGCCGTGGATAACCCGAAATCGTGGATAATCCGCATACTAAGAGAAAAAAACAGTTTTTCCAACACTAAGTTTCGTATGGTGATACTGAATACTGGGTGTTTCAGTGTGAAACATAGCCTATCCTTGACATACTACTGTTTGTACCTGCATATTTTACAGCCTCACATAATTTCTGTACCCTATTATTTACTAACAAACCAAGAAATTAAAAAAAAATGCTTAATTTATGCACCCTTGATTTCTAACTTACAAAACCGGAATATAAAGTGTGTAAAATATGCGGGTAATGATGGCAGTTCTCTCACAAACATTACAAGAAATGTGCAGCTACAGTTAATTCAAACAATGCAGCTGGATGCGTGTGGTGTTTATCGCTGAGTGATACTGGAATCTGAAGTTGTGTAAGAGGGAAGGCAGGCTGACGTCACTAGGTTGTTAGGAAACAGCCCCCCTCCTGCCCCCCTGGAGAGGGGAAACAAAGATGTGCAAAGTAAACTGCATCTTGCCCATGACACACACACACACACACACACACACACCTCCCACACTGTCCAGTGCGTGAGGCATACAGCCGACTGTTTCAGCATGTGGGAAACAGTGTTCAATGTAGGAAACAAGTTTAGCCTTCCATTCCCAGTTCTTCAAAAAAATATTGGACTTGTTTCACACACACTAAGCCCGACACTGGTGTTCCCGCGGCACATTTCTGGTTAAACCACTCCAGCATAATCTTATCTAGTTTTGCGTATGTCAATAGTTTCATCGTTTTCCTATTCGGCAATCCACTTGTTGAGTCAGCACTACTCGCTAACTCAATAATTTCAAATTTATTGTTTCGTATATCCCGCATTATTGTTTCTCCCACTCCATACATAATTGAAAGCTGTTTTATTACACTTCCTCCTTCAAGAATATTAATAATGTCCAGATTCTGCTGTAAATTTAAAACCACACGTTTACATTTTGCAGACATTTTTCGGTTGAAAATGAGCAAAAACAAACACGAACGTAACTACTGACTGGCGAGATAAAACTGACACTGACCATGGGAATGCGATATGCGAGAGGAATGCGGCGGTTGCTCTGGGTTCCAGCAATACCTGGCAGGCAGCAGCTTGGCTAACGAGTTGTGCAATGTTGTCAGTTTGCTGTCTTGTGACGTAACTAAGCTCATTGTGCCATCGGGAACACATTTTGACGTGCATTTGCATCGATAAACAAACATATTTCATTCCACAGTTATTTTCCAGAGAGTACCTGTTTTAATATATATATATATATATATATATATATATATATATATATATATATATATATATATATATATATATATATATATATATTATATATATATATATATTCAGGAAGTATTTGAATTGTCTGTATTTCAGTCAAGGATAGTAATTCATTTAGTAATCGAAAGGTAGTTTTAATGATAACTTGTTTGTATTTTATATATTTTGGTTTTTCCAAATTTATTATTTTTATTTCCTCATTTCATCAGTAGTAGCAGACGTCATAGGACGATAACACATATTTTCCTTTTCACTGGTTTAGTAAACTAAACACATCACCACCGTATTGCATGACATGGTGAAACAAGGAAAATAACAGAGGTCACCTTTACCTGACGTGACCGACTGCTCGAAAACAATACGTCCAAATTCAGGAAAATAACATACCCAGCGATGCTACGATTCGCCACAGCACGATTGTCTATCAGCTGTCAGTCGAACAGCCTGCAACGAGTGATCACCGTGATCACATTACTTGCACCGACCAGCACCTGCGACTTTAACTTTCTTTTGTATTTCAGACATTTCAGTTCAAATATCTATTAAATTTATTTTCTGTTGGTGTGACAACAGGGTGGCTACAGACAGGGAAAACTGCAAAACAGGAAAAGTCGGGGAACTTCAAACAGCCAGGGAAAACACGGAAATGTCAGGGAATTTTCTGAAAATCTGGAAATTTTTGTACACGTTAAAATGTTTAGACTACTTTTAATTCTCCTGTGCAAAAATGTTTGATGTTCCCACAGTTGGTGGTGTTGTGAAAGCGACATTTGCTGAATGCCAGCTAGTGAGTTGGAGCTTCAGTATTTGTGGCATACTTTAAACCGGAAACCAGTCTTTGAAAGACTACTTATGAGGTGCCATAGAAGTGATATATTATAAAACATGAAAATGTTTGCAGACTTAGTTGGAGTAATCAGGTATGACTCTGGTTGGCTTGGCCACGAATGACTTTACACCTAGCTCGGGATCCTCGTCGCCTGCTCTTACTTAGCGTGACTGACTTTAGTACATTCCTTTATGCTATACACCAATAGGAGTGGTGCAAAGTGGCGAGCTGGCAATGCAGCTACTGCCTCAGAGTCCAACCTGAGCTGTAACCCAGCGCCAACTGCCTGTAGTCTTAACACACCAGGAATGGCAGTCTTAGCACCTCGGGAACAAGTTCATGCCACCTGATAACTGGAGAGGCCTCACCTCCCAGTCCCTCCACGGTCCCTATTTCAGCCTTTCTCCAAGACCGCCAGCGAGCCGCATCCAGTCATCGATTTCCGCCAGGGACTCCACGTACCACTGGGTATAGCGAACCTGTCATTCCATCCGAACAGGACCAGTAGACCACCGCAAGCTTCTACCAGCACTGCGAGCCACAGAACCACCTTCACCCAAGGACTGGGCACGAGTTCAGCCAACGGCAGCAGCAACAGCAGCTGAGTCAGGAGTTACACCCGGGCTATGCCCACTCTGGGTAAACAAGTGGCAGCATGTTGTAAACCAGTGTTGCGGAAGACAGTTAAGCTGACACCAGACTTTGTGCCATGCCAGCAAGCTTGTATACTGGTCGGGGTTCGGTTAGCAGCCAGTAAAGTCAGCCCAGTTATTTTGCCAGGGTGTCTGACAGACACACTAAAACCTTGCCCGACCTTTATATCGTCGTCAGTCACCCGATATCACACATCAACATATTAAACGACTCTTAAAATTCCTCTCATTAAATGTATAGCTGCAAGAGTGTAAGTTCATAAAAATTTATATTTGTTTGTGTTTAAGGCTTCAATTAGATAAGACTTATGAAAAATATGATTTTATTTCATTGGTATAGGTCAGGGAAAAAAATGTGATAAGACAGGGAAAACCTGGAAAAGTTAGGGAATTTAGTTTTATGTTTTGTGTAGCCACCCTGGAGGAGTCAATAGGGTGCCGGGAGAGAAAAGTAATGATTCTCTGTCATATTCGTAACTCTTGAAGTGAGAAGTGTTTTGTGAAGGCTTCCATTCTGTCTTGGTTTTTTTTTTGTTCGTCATCTGCGAGTGTCAGTTATTTTTTTTTTTGCCTAGATGACAATAAATCTCGAGTAAACATTTAACTTCTTTTATTTATTGGCAACCCTGCTATCAAAAAACTGTCATTATTATGTAGTCAACGTCTCCAACTCACGCTGAGCTAGTTCGTTGGTGTGTACCGAGGACTACAGTGAGAGAACAGGATGGTAACCTGTTTACACCCCTTACCTGCCTTATGTGAGGGGAATTGATTGCTTGGCAACTATAGTCCATTCACGACTGGAACAGACTAATGAAAACAACCTTTAAAAAAACATCCTAGCCGTTAGCTGCATGCATAGCTAGTAAAAAAAGTGGCGAGTGTGGGTACTGTACCTGCTCCGGCCTTTTCTTTTACTAGCTCTGCATGCAGCTAATAACTAGGGTGTTTTTTCAAATGTTAATTTTCATAAGTTTGTTCCAGTCGTGAATTGACTATAGTTCAGCGCTCTCTCTCTTCCCCCCCCCCCCCTCCTTTCCCCCCTGACAAGACAGGAATTAGTGCCTATCAACCAGCATGATTTCCTTGAGTTCACTCTCTCTTGACCTTGTGGTGGTAGGCAGATAGCCTCCATGCAGGGTTGAATTTGCTTCCTTTGTGAGGGGAGGCAGAAACACTTTGGTTGTCCTCGGATACCTTCTGCTGTACTATTTCTATGCTTCGAGAAGGGGAGGTTGATGGAGTTACCCTCTTTGCAAACTTATTTTAGGAAGGGTGTCGGTAGGGCACATTCCTTCATATTCTGCCTCTGCTGCAATGTCTAAAAGATGGCAACTTTTTGACAGAAAAAAAATGTATTAACTCTTTTTAGCACTTAAACTATAGTGCGACCATTAAACAATGGTAACCATTATGCAGTGAAATATGGTAGCTCCCACCACATACATGGTATTTTATATAATATTTTTTGCTGTTACAGAAGAGATTATTCGCGAGATATTTGAACGATGTGGAGAAATGCAGACCATAAGGCTCAGCAAGAAGAATTTCTGCCACATTCGCTTTGTATTTGAGGCATCAGTGGATGCAGCTATCTACTTATCAGGTAACTAAAAAATACTTTAACATGCTGTTTAGGGCTTGGTAAAACTTTCACATAATGTTGTGAATGAACAGTTTTTCAGATTCATATTGTGATGGAAATTTACACAGTAATTAGCACAAACATATGAACATATCATCTCATTGCTAATTGGAACTTACTTTGCCTTCTCATAATGCTAATGACACAAACATCAGATATTAAAGACTGTGCAAAACCACACATAAAATATGAAAAATTATCTGTATTTTGATTAAATGGATAATTATAAATTCCACCTTTTACAGTAAGTAAGTATTGGATAAATTGGTAGTTTTTAAAACTTATTTCTTTGCTGGGCACCATTGAAAATTATGTATTTCACTTAATATTGATGAATATCAGTGTAAAATGCAAATATTCTTCCAAGCTGGATAGTCAGCTAAGTTCAAGAATAATAATGCAACAAATTAACACCAGCTAGCCAAATCTGTACGGTATATATCTCAGTATCCACTGGGTGGCATGTTTGAGTAGGAGAACATTTTAAAGTCAGCAAAATTGAACAAAAATCTTTAAAGAAATATGAATGAAATCAAAAGTTAAAGCAATATTGTTTAATAATTCGATGATCAAGAAGTTTGAAGTGATCAGTACTCACTGGAAGCCGTAGCATCCTTGTGGTCAAACTTGGGACACAAATAAAATTTAATGGGTTTAATGGTATATTTCTGATATTTTTTAGAATTTAGTTATCTGAGAGAGATTTCGTAAAATGCCCCCTTATTGCAGTTGTTAGTTGTCAAATAATTACAGTTTTCAAAATATAACACTCAAATTCTGACACGAGTGTTATAGGCAGGTTAAAAAAGTTAAATTAAGAGTCTAAGCGTGGAATACTGAATTTGTGTTACAAGCTATGAAAGGTATAAAAACAACTTTTCCTCTACAGTTTATGGTTTAAACTATTTATTAAATGAATGTTAACAGTTTCGCTTGAATGAACAAAAATATATTTTACGACAAATGTGATCCCTATTTTTAACAAAACTCAGTGTGCCAATATTCGCTCACCTGTTTATAAATCACACTCATACTGAATCAGTATGTTCTGCACACCATACAGATTATATTAAATGCAATTTGATTAGAAAAAATTAGGGATGTCAAAATATCAATTTTTCTCGATTCCGATTCTCAATTCCAACTGCAAAATCTTTCACTCGATTCCGATACCATAAAGTAGTATGTAGTGACTATCATCATGCGCCTACAGTCAATGTATCCTCCTGAAATTTTGTTTTATAGGTCAAATTAGACAGACACAAATATGGAGACAATTACAGGAAAGACTTCCTGGTCTGCTAAGTGAAGTTAATTTCCTATATTTGTGTTACATTCAGATTTACCTAATTAGGCCTACCAAGTTCATATCAGTATTTCTGATAAATCTAGGATTTATTTGAAATGAATATAGACAAAGTATTATACAAAAATTTAAACAAAAGTTCTCAACTTCTCAATTCAATATTTTAGGTCAAGTTATGAAGCTAACCAATATGTACACAAATATTGATACTATTCAATAATGAAACTGAAATAAAAGTAACCTTTTATTTAGCATTGCTAAATGAAAATGCCTCAACTGGACATTGTAAGTTGCAGCGACACTGAAGGACTTGCTACTACATGCATCATTGCCCATAAGATCTTTTGAAGCATCATTATTGGCAATTTTCTTGTACTCGTCATGTTTACTTAAGTGTATTTCATGTTACTAGTTTTGCAATTAACCCCACCTCGTGAAATTTTCGCAGAGCCCAAACTGCAAAATGCATAATTTGCATAATTTCCATCATTTGAAAAATAATTCCACACATCGCTAGAAATTTTCTTCACGTCTAAGTAAATAAAATCCTCAGAACATTGAAAACTTTTACACTACCCACTTTTAGAATAAAGAGATGGAAATTTTTTTGGGGGGGGGGGGAAAGGGGAAATAAATAAATAAATAAATAGCTTTCTATCTTGACTACCTCAAAAACAAAAAATGTTACAAACAGGAAATATGTTTCAGATAACCAAATTTAAAAAAAAATGTGAAATATGACCTTAATGACCTCTTTGGGATTTGCTTATGCTTAAACAAGCCTACAACATACATCTTGCTTTGGCACTCTACCAATTATGATGGCACAGCATACTCAAAGCTGGACTCTGAACCCTAATATTAATGTCCGACTGCAATGAAGAACTGGCCAAAAATGGACGATTATGGTTAATCCATTCTCATCACATACACTCCCACTCCCATTCTCAATACACAATCTCCCACACTTACACACTCTCTCCCCCCTTCTCTCTCTCTCTCACACACACATATGTGCTTTAACAACAATATATAAATGGAGAATGTAGCAGAAACCTTTTAAAATACTGTTTCGTTTATAAATAAACAAACACATCTGTTTTCTGTGAAAAATGTTTCTATAATTTTATCAGTTTTGATGAGGTAATTTTGGTATGTTTTTAACTATTTTTTAAAAATAAAATTTCTACAAAAGTGGTGTGAATTTTAAATGTAATACAATACCACAAACTATAAAGTACATGTATAATTAACATGTGTTCAGCAAGATATTAAATTGAAATGCTTGATTGTATGCAAGTATGTTATTTTAATGGCTAAAATTTTGCCACTTCAATAAACAACTACTTATCTGTCCATGTACACAGCATGTTTGTGCACATAAAAAAGTTGACATCAATGTATAAAATAAAAGCAATGTCATTCATCACCAACATGATTCCCACACAGAATATAATTCTACTTCAAAAAATGCAAGCATAAAAAGAATTTGTCTGCAAATGAAAGAAGTAAAAAATTTTGGGAGATTGCCACATTTTGCATCAGCTCAACAATTTGACTGCAAAAACTTAAATACTGTGTACTTTATGAAAATCAGTTAAATTTATTTAAATCAGTTTGTGTGTGTAATTTGTAGGTTAAAATAACATGACAATATTACACTAAAGAAATGTTTATTTACATTTTCAACGTTAATGGCTAGTAATGGTGAAATAACCTATCCATCCAACATTGTAAATGTCTGTTTTTTCACTGGTGCTACTGAGTTTTGTAACTTATATTGCCATATCAATAATTTTAATATCAAGTTTAAATTAGCATGTTTTCCGATAATATAAACAAAATACCATTTTAAGTTTTAACATCTTATTCAATATTGTTGAATGTCGTAAACCTTCACAGTTGAACACCTTAACCAATTACGTTTTTATTACTTACAGGTGAATCTTACACAATTATTTCTGGTTTTTGCAGACACATTAAAAAGAAATTGTCTTTGAATATGTCTGTTTTTCTCGAGACTTTTTATGCTAAGTTTGATGGCAATATGTGTTTATATAGGGTTGTAGTTCTGAGGAATAATTTTATCCATAATGCATCTACCGTTTAGTGTAGTTTTGTGAATGAATGTCTTATTGTTTTACAAAAAATAAAAAAAAACTTTCTTGTCAGGTACAGTATGTTAGGCAGATTTGCCGGCCAATTTCAGGCTGTTAATACAGTATTCATATCTCCATCTCTGAGGAATCTCTTTACCAGAACAGATAGACCTTTTAAATATTTACGTTTCAGTAATAAACAGTGTATTGTTTTTGTTTGTTAAAAGTAAAACATAGTCTCATCTGTTGCCTACTGATGACCTAACATTTGACATGTGATGGGCTGAAGGGCTGGCGTGCATCAGCGTCTACTAGGTTTATATTTCCATGTTAGGTCAGACAAACATGCTCGGGGAAGCAGACCTTAATGAGGTGGGGTTTGCAAGATCTGGCGTTTGGTCTTGACTGCCCTTGAATAGGGTCAGGCGGGTAGGCCGCCTGCTTGGCACCAAGTCTAGCTGTGCTAGACTGGGCTTTCAGCTGGGTGACTTTGGTGGGCCGCCGGCTTACCTTTGGCATGCCTTACTGCCGTGACCTGAGTGCTCACTGGTGAAGGTTCCAGGTATTGTCTCCCGACCAGGCTGGTTGACGGCGGCGATGTCTGGCCCGCTGTCGATGGCTGGCTGCGATGGTCCGGCATCATTGGCGGATTCGATGACCAGTATTAGGGGCAGGCAGAGGCAGATGTACTGGATGATTGGGTGAGCAGTTCAGGGGGTCTTTTTCAAGAGGCCGAACAAATTAGAGGGGGAACTGAAAGGTGAGGCCTCAACAGTTGACGGGTGGCGTGAGCTTGTTCCCAGGGGGGTTAAGCAGCTGAAGGCTGGAGAAGGTGGGTTAAGCAGTGTCTACTTCTTGGCGAGGATAGCAGCTACCCCTGTATCGCTCCACTTACTTCCCTTTCTGTGGATGAATGGCATTTCCAGGGGAAAATATGTTACAGTTCACATCCATACTGGGGTGGCAGGCAATGATACCCCTAGCTAAGTATAACCCAGAAGGGATAGATCCCTCCTCGTCAGACCTGGCACTCCTTCCAGTGGGTTTATACACGGTGGATGGAGTGGGTTAACTGACAAGGGTGATATAGCCTTTTTGTCGTGTATCGTGCTAGTGGTCGGGGCTCTACCGTACATGCGTGCCAGGTACATTTGTGTATCTGGTCCACAGTATGGATGGACATGTAGTGTGTGTAGTTTTTGGGTGACGTGTGTTAAGTCTTGTTTAGATGACAGGCCATAGTCCTACTCTTGATTCAGAAAGTTGGTTCACAAACTGCGGTTACCTGCTGCTGCTTTGTGGGGTGACACTCGCCAGGAAGGACTGTGTACAGTTCACTCAAGAAGGAAGAGAGAGCGGTTAAGCTATAGACTTTTTTTATTCTGTCCAGAATAGAACATGGTGACCCGTACTTTTTTTGCTGTAAATCAATGCACAGGGGAGGGGGCCTGTTGGCTTGAAGAACCTGCCTGAAGGGCGTGCTTGAAGAGCTAGAGCAACAAATTAGGTGGCCATCAGAACCACTGTACCCTAACTGTAGCTGTTTTGTCATGAAGGGACTTAAGGGGAATGTGGGGTGTTGTGGGTTGATGGCAAGTGTCAAGTGGGGGGAAATGACTCTTTGGGACTACAATGCATGCTGAAGAAGTTCTGCGTTGTTCACTGGTGATAGCTGGATGTTTCCTCACGAGGCGGAGGAGAGCAGATGGAACAGAGTGCCTTAGCACGACTGGTGCTAAGGCGAGCTACTGGTATCAACTGACATTCTGTGGCTCCATCAGGGTGACTCCTCCCTTTGTGAGCGGTGCTGCACTAGCTGCAATCTCTTGGGGAAGACTGGAAATGGGGTGGTTCCTTGTGTGCGGGGCGGTACCTGCCGGTTGCTTAGGGGCAACTCTCTTGCTTTGCAGATTGGTCTCCCTTCTCTCAGGATTGTGTTAGGTGGGGACAATTTATATATTCCTCCCTTGTTAGACGTGTATTCTGCTCTTCAGGCACCCACAATGTCTGAGGCAAAATACTGGCCTGGATGGCAGCCAGTTGGGGTTCGTATCTCTTCTGGGGCACGTGACACACACATGATTATACGGAATTGCAGCAAAAAGAAATGGTGTGACTACACATCATGCGTCAATCCACACCCCCCCCCCCCCCCCCCCCCTTCATCACCCACACTTTGTCTTGCGATATAGAATCATCACGTCAATTTTTCGTATCTGGGTGATTTCGGACTGTTACTTTAAGGTTGGCGGTGTTTGCTTCTATATCTGCGCTCTTCTGTGCATTCTCCGCACAATGCTGGAGCAGCTGATTTTCCTTGTCTCTCTCTCTCTCTCCCGGGCATGTTGCTTGGCAGGTGGCACGCTGAAAGCTTTGACCCCCTGGGGAGTTGTGTTGTGTGGAGTTAGTAATAGGGGTTTTGGGTGTGTCTCCGCACCCTTCAGGGGAACCGTAAATACAAGATGCTCATAAGAGACAGCATAGGGCTGTGGTTATATACAGAGAAGTTGTACAGTTTGACTTGGGAAGTGAAAGTGACATGCGTTCATGTAATTTTAACACTGCAGCAAGTAGGGTGATTACTATTCCAAACTTACATGGTTGTATGCAACATTTATCTCTCCCTGCCTTGGTGCTGAGGTCATGATTAAAGTGGCTTTGCTCTGTAGCCTCATGGGTTGCATGGTAGGTTTATATTGTGACAAGTTCATTTCTAGGGAGGGGACATAAGGCCTTCATTTCCTTATGTCTGCGAAATTTCATACTTAATCTATGCTACATGAGTTACACTAAAATCCTAAATACAACTTACCTATCTAACATGTGTATGGGTCACAAACAGTGATGCGTAGTCAATCACGACCAACGTGGTTGTCTACACGAAAAGGGCTGGGAAGGGGGGGGGGGGGGGGGACTGGCTCGGTCCAACTCCCAAGGCTGAACTATATGAAGCTGTTGGCCTGTTGGCCACACGTTGGGTGCCAAATTGACGTGTGGCCTACCTCCGTGGGGTAGCAGTTAGGCCACTGACCCTCTCGGAATGCTAGGGGAGCCTCCCGCGGCAGGTATGGATATCTTTATGGGCCCGGCAGGGCATAGAAGGGTTAGATATTGTATTGGGATGCTTGATGGTAGGGTTCCATTGAGTTCGAGGAGAGTCAAATCCCAGAGTGAGGCGAATAAATGCAGATTCTCGCCCAGGGAGCTCTACTCTTCTCACTATCAGGGTCGCCAATAAACGGGACGTCAGCTGTCCCGGGGAAATATGATAATGTTATGTGATTGTGGGTGTGGTGGTGTATGATCTGGCCAGGGAAATCTTAACAGGTCGAGTGGGTCGACATACGGGAACAAAATCTAAGGAAGGGAGTGCTTAAGTGACTTAGGGACTGCCTTGGCCAGAAGTCGAACCTGTACTGTCTTCCCGGACGCTAGCTTTATAGTACAAAAGTTCAAGAGCTCTCTGCCTTCTGGGTGTTTAATCCGGATCAGTCTGCCCAAGTTGAGTTTGACAACACTAGACGTCGTGGGAGTTTGGCTGGTCACTGTGTCCGCAGGAGTGTCAGAACAATTTGCTGTGAATGCTCTATAGTAGGCCAACATAATCACCGTTAGGATACCTGGGCCAACAGGTGCCTAGATGTGGTCTAGCGGGATGAGTGTTCCAGGGGAACAAAGGGAGAGATGGGCAGAGGGATGGCCTCGCCACTCTGCGGCAGGGGCTCGTCCTCTGACGTACTTACCAGAGCGTCGGCTACATTGGCTCTAGCTAGGGCGCACCGTTCCTTGCTCCGTTGCCTGCTCTGAGTTCCCCCCTCCTATTATACATTAGGTCCCTAAGCAAACGCTCACTATAATCACACAGCACTACTGAACGTGACTTTACCTGGTACACCAGCTAAATACAAAACTCTTAGGGAGAACTAGGTTACTGATTACAAAAGACGGTACACTGGCAACTTGGTTTGGACGTAATGTTTTATTGCATAATACTGGAAGTTGGAGGATCCCGGCTGTTCTCAAGCTGTTGGAGGCTGCTGTCTTCACAGTTTGCGGAGGGGATGGTGCTCCGTGTGAACTGAGAGAGCCTTGTCGAAGCTTGAGGAAGTTGTGAGCAGACTAGACAGTCCTTATAGACTGGGTAAGGAAGTCTTTGCAGACTGAGGTCAGGAAGTCTTTGCAGATTGAGGTAGGGAATTCCTTGCAGATTGAGGAGTGTCTGCGCAGACTGGACAAGGCTTGTGTCCTCTTCAGCCGGCGAGCCCGGCGTCTTTGCCGGTGCTGGGCGCTGGTCTTCTATTTATACCAAATTTTCTCATATCAGTAGTTCTTCAGGGCACGGGGAGTAGCGTATCCTTCCAACACGAGGGTGCTTTATCACGGGTGAAGGAGCACAGTGCGCTCATTTCTTATCGCCCTGCTTGGAGTCGATGACAAGTTAAAATGCCTGTTCCTGAGGCAGGCCGGTCGTGATGTCACAAGGCCACGGGGGTGCTGCCATCTCTCTGGGTTGTAGGAACTTCTTCCAGGGCTAAGCATCGTGTAGTAGAATCTCACAAATTTTAATTTATTTCACAGGTGTGCCTTTTGCATGTATTATTTTGGACGGGTAATGGGGATTGTAATTACATAGGTAATTTAAAATTATGTATTCTGCTATTGAGGCTTGTGGACTTTCCTCGATTTATACATTTAATTCACTTTGCAAGCTTATATATCTTCCCCTGAGTGCGGGTGGCTCGTAGATGGGGCAATATCATCCATATAGTGTGCCTCGACACAGCGCAGCACAGCATGCATCAATCGGCCACCCCCTGAGTGACGTAGACCCATATGCACTTTGTACTACTTTGCTTCAGGTTTGGAAGGGGGTCGTCTCAATCCTAGACCTTTGGGTGGTCTTCTAGGCTAGCACCTTTTTTGTGCCTTTAGTGAGTTGCACTTCTGGGCTAGCACCTGCTCTGTATGTAGCGGTATCTTTGACTGAGTCCCGGGCACCTGTATCTGGGTTGCGCGGCATCTGGTTACTATCTGCTGCAGGTTACCTGACTTTCCTTTTATTTCCATATATATATATTATATATATATATATATATATATATATTTTTTTTTTGTGGTCGGGTGCATGTAGTCCTCTGCTTCGTAGCGCCGCACAGTCTTTCCATCGTGTTTCTTTCGCTCTCTTGCTTACCTAGGGAGTAAAAGTTTTGGAAGGGAAATTGGGGGAAAAAGCCATTTGTTTCAATTGAACCTAGGCCTTCCTAGTTCGAGAGCAGATCAGACAATGTGATGAGAGAAAATTAATGTATATAGAGCATGTACAAATGTGGTTTGCACAATTTTTTTTTTCTGTTCTCAAAAAAAATAACATTGGAACTAAACGGATTCAAGTTTACTTGCAGGGTTGGTATACTGTGGCCCCTGTGGGACAGTGTGGTTGCACAGATTCCTTAATGCATGTGGGGTAAAGAATAATATTTATACAACCTACTCTCTAGGATGTTCTCCTACAGTTAATTAGGCACAGAATATGAAGAGACCCTTCATGGCAATTAGAACATTCAAGTATTAACTTTCTTGAAGTCTTGAGTTAGGTTATGTTTGCACAATTTTTGCTTTAAAGAAATCTTACCATTTGTTGCCGCAACTTTGCCGGACATGGAACACTAGGTTACAATTGTTATAAGCTAGGTTATATAGAATCATTTGAGTTAACAAGATTACACTTCTATAAAATGAGGTTAATACAGATTGCACTTTCTTTGCTTGCAGTAATCACATGTTTTGACTCTCTTACGTACTACGATATAAGATTTCCCTTATATAGCGGGATTTGGAATACGTGATTACAATGTATGCGTAAGTGTACTACTCTTCAGCATGGTTACAGTATGATAGGCACATAGGTTATGAGAGTATGTGCTGGGGCAGAGGGTTCATGCAATAGGTAGGCGTGGGCCTCCATTTACTTGACATGGTGTGCTCGGTCGTGTGAGCATAGTGAGGGCTGTGGAATATTATTGGCATTTGCTTCAATTACAATCAAAACACAATAAATGGGTTTCACACAAACATGGAAATTTCTATGTGCACATCGGGGTCAGAATGCTTTCTCAAAAAACAAATGCATTCTTACTTACTAAGTCATGGGCACTTAAACACGTTTTGTACGTAGAAGCTTTGACATCTTGATTTACAATATTTTTCAAACCTACAAATTACACACAAAAAACACCTTAATTTTCCCTTTTGTGAATATAGGTCGGATTTTAAGAAAAAACATTTCACAATGATGTACATAGGTAGGGAGGTTCTTGAGTCCTTATACTTACTAAGACTACATTACATATCCCTCCCTATCCTCCTATTGAGGTTGTGATCGGGCGTACACTCCTACTTTACTACTTAGGCCTTCAGGTACAGGGATGTGAGTTGACTTCTATACAGTTTGAAGGTTATACAAAATTATTACAGTAATATCTACGCATGGAGCAGCCTGACTGGTTGGGGGACAAGATTTTGCTTTCTCGTGGTTGTAGTGCACGGTGTATCTAACTTGCACTGAGTAGATTGATTACGCTAGCCGCATTGATGGCGGTACACATTGTATAGGTTAGAGATTTTGCGAGTACATGTCTGAGTTAACAGGATTCTCAATACACAAAATCTACCCTGACACATGGAGTAAGAAACACGTCAACTCACTTTATACTCTAAGGATTACATAGGCGTTTTCCTTCTAAGGAAAAAAAATAGGTAGGCCTATTTTGCTACGTGATTTAATATATCAGTGTCACTGAACATGTAGCCGTTCACATTTTGGGGTATGTTTCTCTGTTACGTGCAGGGTTTACCTGGGGTGAAAAGAATTTACGTTAATTGACGTAACAGGAATTACACAAAGTTTACGAGGTACTGACCTCTGCACAAAAATACACTTGAAACTCTATTTTCAAAGTTGCAGATTTTTAACATATTTTGTTAACAGACAAGTTTACTCTCAGGAATTTGATCATTTTATAAAGGCTTCTAATTTCCTGGGTGGCAGGTTACAGCGTACTCACAGCTCACAGCGAGTTCTCGTCTCATGCTCGTACGCAAATTACACTGTTTCTTTATTCAAATGTCACCCAGTCGCATTGCGAGGAATGTAGAGGGTTTCAACACGGTTATGTTTACGGGCCAGCTGTTGGGCTTTGATTTAGCATTCACACTTCCTAGCAGTGCTCATGGAATTTAGTGACTATGTTAAATGTATCGTTCTAATTTTTCAGTAGCAAGAACAACATTTATTAATTTTGATTTTAATGCTTACTTTAAGTGACCATTGGGATTTTCGGGAAAAATGCAAACATTAATTTTTTATTTTGTTTAAGGGGTTTGAAGCTACTTTAAATTTCCTCCAGCAAACATCTTTCTTGGCTAGCAAGCTAGGGACCAAGTAAAAAAATTTAAAATTTGTTTTATTTCGTTTCTTTGCTTTACCATGTCCATTGATTGGTGGTTGACTTAAGTTACTTGGACGCTTTGTCATTGTGTGGGCTTTGGTTCCTATCAATACGGTTTTATTTGCGAATTCTCTACCGTGAAAGCAAAAGTTACAAGATTGCAAAAATTACACAATAAAAGATGAACTCTTGGATGCAGGTGCAGTCACTTTATACACACTGCCTAATCCTAACAGGCTAGGATTTTATAGGTGTGTAAAATGACACCTAGCTGTCTCTACTAAAATAGCTGCGAGCTTTTGTACGTTCGTTTAGTTTTCGGGACTCAGACTTTCCTAAAGCTATCACTCCCTACTAAGATTGAATACTGGTGAATATATTGAGAGGGGTGCTAGTCTATGTTGGCCTCTGCCAGGTACTCACTCAGAAGTAGATGGCGATGATGGTTGTGGACATGGGCACTTGTAGACCCGGCGCTTCATGGGGTGCCCTCTTTTGCGTGGTGCTGCGGCAAGGGTGACAGGCTGGCAGGATGCTGCAGGTGCCCCCCATGGCTTCTCCTTGTAGCGGCCTGGCACGTGCGCCTGACGCGCAGCCCACTCATGTTGTGGGCCTGGCGGTGACAGACAACTTGGGGCCAGTGTCCCAGGCGTTGTCGACATCTGCTTCAGTAGGAGTGGCGGGACTGCTGGGCGCATCTTTCTCGACCACAGCCGAAGTACTGGGGTCAGCGTCTGCTTCGGTCGGCATCCTCAGGGTAGTGGGTAGTCGCAGTTTAGCAGCAGCAGTGCGGGTGACGGGCACGTGATACGACCATTACTGGCCACTCGCGTCGATGGAGGGGCTTCACATTCACTCGCGGATACCGTCTTTGCAGGTGTCGCGGTAGGACTTGTGCATCGCGATTGACACAATATTTCTCTCATCCTCTTAGGCCTTATCCAGTGAGCAGATGGGGGCAGTCGCCAAGTTGACCTGGGTTTCTACAGGTGTTGGGGGCAGACTGTGTTTGGCTTTTCTCCCTGCTCTCGTCCGCTTACTCCATGTGTGCTAGATTGGGTGGATGGGTGGGTACATGCATGTGCGCTTGATTCCCTATCTTAATTAATTCCACGTTTCAGGGGGAGGCGTGCAGGACCAAAGGTCTCATGGAGGGAGCAGGGGCATACTGAGTTCACCTAATTGGACTGAGGCTAACAGCATGAGGGTGAAGGGGATCTTGCACAGTCTCGAATGCTGGAAATCAGTGCAAACGTCTGGCTGTGCAGGGGTGAGGCCAGATAGCATCTAGTGGTCAACATGTTGGGGAAGGGGGTAACAAGGGGTACTAGTCTCACTTTGAAAATGCCTGATCTGGGGTGTGGGCGATTGTACAGGGGGGGGGACTATCTACTTTTCCCTGTTGGTGAAGGCGAGATCTGCTGATGCGAAGAGAGAGCGACACTTCGTCTGCCTCATGGGTGTCCGGGGTTTGGTTTCTCCGGAGTTTTGGCTCTAACGAGTCCTCGTCTTGCCCGTAATATGGCTGTATCTGCATGTAGGGGACCTTGCAGGTATGTCCTCTTCGATCGCTTACCCAATACACATTTCCCGGTGTTCTTCCAACGGGGCCTACCCACTTCGGGACCAGACTTGCAGCGAACTTATCCGTTGCTCTACTAAGGGGGTGGTTTCTAATCATAACCTGGGTCCCCGGGGATAGATATTTTCGCGACATTGTGCCAGGGATACTTCCGGTTTATGTATTTGTTTTTGCATGTGTTGGCTTGTTGTTCCATGTTTGCTTGTTGTTCCCATGTTTGCTTGTTGTTCCCATGTTTGGGTGGATTCGGTCACGTGACAGGGGTCAGTTTGGGCTTGTGAGGGTTCCTCCCACTGCCAATCCCTGGGATGCCTGAGAGTTCGCCCCAATAGGAGACCAACTGGGGGTTGATGGAGTGGCCTCATTCGCCCTGCGGTGCAGCGCAAGTATCATGGAGACTTTCGTGTCCGACTCCGCTTGGCGATCGCCCACACTCATGCGTAGGCATTTCTTCAACTCTTGGTTTCTCCTTTCTGTGGGGTTCGAACAGAGGTGGTAAGGGGAGTCATTCAGACTTTGGTCCCCCAGGTCTTAAACACGTCTCGCCAGGGTCGGCTTGTGAAGGAGGTCCCATTGTTGGTCAAAATGGCCCGGGGATATCCCCAGCAGGAAATACCTCTGCAGATAGATTTTCCACTATTTGTTTGGTACTTTGATTGGGGAGGGGGAATGCCTCCACCCATCGCGAGAAGAGATTGATTAGCACGAGTAAATAACGGTTTCCCTTTGCACTACATGGGTAAGGACCCATGATATCAGCGGCAAAGTGCTCCCAAGCCCCAGTGGGGTACCGGGTTATCAGGAGGTTCCCTATGATGGGCTACCCCTTATTCCTACAACAGACTTCGCACCTTGCGATGTATCTCCGGGGGTCCCAGTTCATGCCATCCCATGCGTATTGCTCCCGTATGTTGCGATTGGCTTCCCTGGTTCTGGGGTGTCTGGCATGGGGATGTTAATGGAAATGGTCGCTAATGTCTTGTAGAAGGTTAGGGAGGGTCCAGATGCACCAAGGGGAATTTGGGGGACTGTCACAGACCCATACTACAGCACCACGGCGACGGTAATGGTGGGGTTTCCTCTTGACCAGAAGATTGGTCAGCGGGTCTCGCTGTTGTTCTTCTCTTATTTATCCTGGGAGAGGGTAGTTTGCCGTAGACAGAGCCCGGGGTCCCCAGTTTGAAGGGGATAAGGGGGCAGATGACTCACTCCTAGTCCTCACTGTTTTTGGTTCCTGTTCTGGGGTCAGAATTGTGGGATAGGGTATCAGGTAACTTGTTCGCCTGTCCGGGACAATGTTGATCAGTGAAACATAATTCACTGAGGTATAGTTCCCAGCACCGTAGTTTAGTGCGTTGGCGGTGGGAGTCGTGTAGCCACTTCAGGGCTTGGTTATCTGTGCGGAGGATAAAGGGGGTGCCATCCAGCAGATACCGGTATTTGCACATAGTCTAGATTATGGTGAAACACTTCTGCTCGTTACTATGGTAGCGGGCCTCTGTGGGGTTGAGCTGGATGCTAGTGTAAGAGATGACCAAGGGTTAACCTTGCATGTCTACTTGGTAGAGGACAGCGCCAAGTCCCGTCTGAATAGCATCAGTTTGCAATATCAAGGGTCTCCCTCCTGTACGTCTGTGTAACCAACCGCATAACGTTCCCAAATCTTCCTTTCAGTGTCTCAAAAGCCTTTTGTGTTTCCACTGTCCATCACCGTGGGTGGTCCTTCCCTAGGAGGAGGTGGAGGGGGGGTCATCAGTGGAGCTATATTTGATATAATACCTCGAAGCTAATTGCACAAACCAAGAAAACGGTGGAGTTGCCGCTTCACTCAGGGGGGGGGGGGGGTGGGGTGGTGAGGGTATCTTGGATGGCTCGCATAGATTGTGCCTGTGTGGAAGTATATTCTCAGGGGTAAGAATATGTCCCAGGTAGGCGATATCCTTCGCGCCGAAGTGGCTTTTACTTAACATGCAGATTAATCTATGCATTTATAACCGTCCAAGGTCACTAGTCAGGTGTTGCCTATGTTCCTCCCAATTTCGAGAATATATAATAATATAATCTAGATAGGCAAAGCAGAATTTCCCTATATATCCGGTTATAACTTTGACTAACGTCAGGCGTTGGAAAGTAGCAGGCGTGTTTTTAAGTCCGAAAGGTATGACCCTAAACTGCAAGGTTTCCTTTGTGGGAGTGGAGAAAGCGGTATACTTGCAACTGTCGGGATGGACGGCTATTTGCCAGTACCCAAACTGAAATTCCAGAGTTCTGAATATGGCTGTGTCTCTTACTTCCCAAAGGGGTTATGGAGGTCTATGGAGGGGGTGCAATAGGGTGAGTGTTCTCGGTTAATTTCTTTTAATTCACGCAGAACCATTTTCCTCAGTACTTTTTGGGGAATAGCACTATGGGTGAATTGTAAGCATACGTGGATGGCTTGACGATGCCCTATTGCTTTATTTCTTCTACTTAGTCCAGGATTTCTCGCTGTCTGTAAGCGGACACCTTATACGGGGGTCTATAAACAGGCTGATCATTGTGGGACCAGATCTCTGTTGCATGCTCCGGGTCAGCGAGAGGGGTCCGGAGTATGCGAACACGTGGGCATACTTCCAGAGTACGTCCTTCAGTTGTTGAGCCTGATGTCCCTAGAGTTGATGCTGAATGCTAGTCAGGTCCAATGGGTTAGCTTCAGCTCGGGGGGGGGGGGGGGGGGCGCTCCCAACGCTGCGTTACTGGTTCGGACGTACCCAAGTGGATCTTCCTCTGTCCGCACTTGATTGTCGCACTGTTGCTCCTTTAGCCAGTGTTGCTCAAGGATAACTTCCTCACTTATATTGGGAACAACTTCCTGGCTTAAATGGTATATATATCTATTCCTAGCTAGATTTTCCCCAAAGCATGTAACGTGTGGTTAGGTTGAGCCATCTGTATGTCCAAGAGTTGGACTGTTAAAGACTGTTAAATACTGGTTCAGACTGTTAAATACCAGTCCAAACCATGCCTGTGCCGAGGTAAGGGGGTAGCAGGGTTCGCAAGATTGTGTCGTGCCCTACAGGCTGTCTGGGGATGGGGGCCGGGCCATTAACCCTGGTGCGTTTAATCTGTTCTTTCCCAGAGGACTTCAGTTCTTGCACTCTTTTCACTAATTCTTCGATCGTCTGGGGTCGGCATGTGACAATTAAGTTTCGCAAGAAGGGCGTAAGGGTATGGGTGATATTTCTCACACACTGGGCCTTGCTTTGATCGGGTACATCCTTTTGTGGAGGCGCTCTTTCCATCAGATGAAGAGTTCTACTTCCTCCTCTGGCTTCTGCACTTGTGAGTGCAGGTCGGTGATAAGCTTGCTAAGGAGCTCGTCTCCCGAGAAATGGGAGGAAATGGGAGTTGGGCCTTGAACTGGGGCCAGCTCTCAATAAACTCGCCATACTTTTCCCACCAGCTCTTGGCTGAATTGGTGAGGTGATGTTGAGTGCAGCTCATCCACTGTTTCCTAGGAATTAACTGTTCCCTGAATTCTTGCTCGCACTCTGCAAGGAAATTCACGGGTCTGCATATGATTTCCCATTAAAGTCTGGCAAGGTAAGCTAGCTGGGAAGCCCTGAAATAATAGGGCTGTGCCTATTCGTGAGATTTCGCAGTCTGTGCGCCTGTTCCCTGTGACAGACATTGCACTTGTAGACCTGATCTGGAGTACATAACCTTTCGTCCAACCAACCTATGCATAGGTGGTGGAATTCTCTATTACATAGGATGCAGTGCACAAGAAATCGGCAGTGGTCTTCGCATTCCGGCCATTGGCATGTCTGGGGTTCTTCCTGCCTGCGCTCAGTGCAACGGTACTCCAGCTTGTCAGTGAACCTGGACGTGTCCTCCCACCCAGTGCATCCATAGTGGAAAGTTCGGTGACAGTAGTTGCATCGGATGGTATTTAAACCAGTACCGGCGCAGTTTGTCACTGAACAAGCCCCTGCGGCAATGTCTTCAACTAGGAGGCCGTGTTGACTCAGAGTCAGGCATTGTGTAAGAATGGGCGCCACAGGGTGTTTAGAGCGACTTCCCAAAGTCACGAACATGCTCATCTTTAAGAAGTGAATGAGGGGGGGGGGGGGGGTTCTGGTGTGGTCCAAACTTCCAAGTCTTAGCGACATGAATTTTATAGCACAACGTTGGGCGCCAAATTGATGCGTAGTCAATCCAAACCAACATGGGTGTCTACACGAGAGGGTGGAGAGAGGGGGTGACTGGTTTGGTCCAGCTATCAAGGCTGAACCATTTAATTTGAAGCTGTTGGCCTCTTGATGGGTGCCAAATTTACGTGTGCCCTATCTCCGTGAGATAGCGGTTAGGCCACTGACTACCACTTTGGAACGCTAGGGGAGCCTACCGTGGCAGGTATGACTAACTATGGGCCCGGCGGGGCGTGAAAGGGTTAGATATTGTATTGAGCCGCTTGATTGTAGGGTTCCATTGAGTTTGTGGGGAGTCAAACCCCAGAGTGAGGCGAATAGATGTACATTCCCGCCCAGGGAGCTCTACTCTCTTCACTATCAGGGTTGCTAATAAACGGGATGCCAACTGTCTCGGGGAAGTGATATGATGATGTAATTATGCGATTCTGGGTGTGGTGGTGTATGATCTGGCCAGGGAAATCTTAACAAGTAGAGTGGGTCGACGTGCTGGAACGAAATCTAAGGGGGTGCCGCACATGACTTAGAGACTGCCTTGGCCGGGAGTCGAACCCGTACTGTCTTCCCCGGGCGCTAGCTTCATGGTACAAAAGTTCGGGAGCTCTGTGCCTTCCAGGTGTTTAACCCGGATTAGTCTGCCCGAGTTGAGTTTGACAACGCTAGACGTCGTGGGAGTTTGGCTAGTCACGGTGTCCGCAGGAGTGTCAGAACTATTTGCTGCGACTGCTCTTGTAGGCCAACATAATGTCCGGTAGGATACGTGGACCAAAAGGTGCCTAGATGATTGTCAAGCAGGGATTAGTACTCTAGGAGGACGAAGGGAGAGATGGGTCGAGTGACAGCCTCGCCACTCTGCGGCAGGTGTTCAACCTCTGACGTGATACTTACTAGGGCATTGGCTACATTGCTCTGTTGCCTGCTCTGAGATTCCGCTCTTCTATTGTACATTAGGACCCTAAGCAAACACTCACTATAATCACACAGCACTACTGAACGTGACGTTACCTGGTACACCAGCTAAATACAAAACTCTTAGGGAGCACTAGGTGACTGATTACAAAAGACAGTACACTGGCAACTTGGTTTGGATGTAATGTTTTATTGCATAATACTGGAAACTGGAGAGTCCCGGCTAATAGTGAAAAATACAATAAAATATTAATTAGCTAACTGGCTAAGCAATCCTAACAATTAATAAAATTATATGAGCAAAAGAAAATAGGCAAAGGTGAGCCTGGAAAATACTAAATAAAAAAAATCCCTAATTACTCTGGCAACAATCTACGGTAATAACACTTTTACAGTGTACTATATTTTATCAGATATTTATCAGGAATCTAAACTAAGATGCGCCGGCTTGTTACCTCAAAGTCATGGATGTTGACTGGGTAAGGGGTACCAGGGTTGAGGAGTAGGTTTACCTGGCGAAGGATTAGCTGTCCTCACGGTCAACTGGAGTGGTTAAGGAAAGCCGTTTTCAAGCTGTTGGAGGCTGCAGTCTTCACAGTCTGCGGAGTGGATGGTGCGCTGTGTTGCAGTTCGCAGAGAGGAAAGATAGTCCTAATGAATTGAGAGACCCTTGTCGAAGCTTGAGGAAGTTGTGAGCAGACTAGAGAGTCCTTGCAGACTGAGGTCGGGAAGTCTTTGCAGATTGAGCTAGGGAAGTCCTTGCAGACTGAGGAGAGAGTGTGCAGACTGGGCAAGGCTCGCGTCCTCTTCAGTTGGTGAGCTTGGCATCTCTGCCAGTGCTGTGCGCTGGTCTTCTATTTATATTACATTTTCTCATATCAGCAGTTCTTCGGGGTATGGGGAGGAGCGTAGCCTTCCATCACAGGGGTGCGTTATCGAGGGTGAAGGAGCGCCGCTCATTTCTTATCGCCCCCTTGGAGGCGATGACAAATTAAAACGTCTGTTCCTGGGGCATGCCGGTCATGATGTCACAAGGCCACGGGGGTGCTGCCAGTGCTCTGGGTTGTAGGAACTTCTTTCAGGGCTAAGTGCAGTGTAGTAGAATCTCACAAATTTTTATTTATTTCACGGGGTTTCCTTTTGCATGCATTATTTTTGACGGGCGATGGGGATTGTAATTATGTAGGTAATTTATAATGATGTATGTAGCTATCCAGGCTTGTGGACTTTACTTGCTCAATATGTTTAATTCACTTTGCCGTTTATATATCTTCCCCCTGAGCATGGGTGGATCGTAGATGGGGCGAAGTCATCTGTAGAGTGCGTATCCGCACAACGCAGCGTGGTGGCATGCGTCAGCAGTTAAGAAAAAACATAGCACTCATAAATACAGGTAATCTCACTCAGGATATTTACAAAAATTTTCTTTTCACTTGTAGTAGTTTTTTGATAGGCATGCTTCCACCTGTTCGTTGTTCTTCCTTAGCTATACAGATGCTCATTTAGTTTCCCCTTGGTGAGAGTTTTGGGCAACGCCATGGGTCCGAGGTTTACTGTTTCGGCAGGTAAGCCTATATTACGTGGGTAATCGGTTGCACCGATCCATACTTAGTAGCGTATTGAGGTTCACTGTCTACTGTTTATATGCATTCACTCTTAAGGCCTTATTTCTTTTACTTAAAAATGATGTCTATTTCATGGGTGCCTTGGTCCTTGTACTATACTAACACTAGAATTATTTATAATTCACTGTCCTCACGGGAATTGTTTATACTTTACTGTCCTCACTGGAATTGTTTATACTTTACTGTCACTGGTTGTTTAATTGAGCTCTTGCAGCTTTCTTTCCTCTCTTTTCTCACAGTTTACTGGTTCTGGTCCCTGGAGGCTGCATTGATTTTGGGGTTGCGTAATTCCGTGCCTGGGTGGGCTAGTATATGGTTTTGCAGTACTGGCCAACTTGACCTTGAAGGGCCATGCAGCAAACTTACGGGATTTAACTCTCGTGTCTGGGTTGGTTCAGCGGGGTGGAAGGGTTCGGTGTCACCCCCTGCCGGTGCGGACATTTTTGTCCTGGGTTCTGGTTCGGCCTACAGCATCGCGTAGCCATCTGGCACACCGTGAGAGATGGGCTCATCTTTCTAGGGGTTAGTAGTCGGGGGACAGGGGTTCAGTGGCGACCCCTGCCTCAAACACAGGTGCGGACTCAACCATTCGGGGTTTGGATTCCGTCAGCAGTATCACGTCGCCATCCGGCACACCATCACAGCTGGGCTCATCCTTCGGGGCATTTATAGTCTGGGACAGGGGTTTGGTGGCGAACCCAGCTTCGACTGTGGGTGCTGACTCATCTGTCCTGTTTTCGGGCTCCGCCCGCAGCATTGCTGCGCCATCTGGCGCAGCATCACAGCTGGGCTTGTCCCTCTGGGTGGAGTCTCGGAGATAGGTGAAGAGCAGGTTAGAACACCTTCTTCGGTCAGCTCCTCCATCGTCGGGTGAAGTCTAGGAGGCATGTGAGGGTGTTCTCAGTCCAATGGGGACTGCCAGGATATCTCGGAGCCGGTGGTTTATGAACTGTCTCGTCCAGGAGTCTCTCTTCATTGAGCGTACTCTGGAGGGACGGAGGGGAGTGATTGAGAGGAGGCATACCGTACCTAGGGGGGTATGACCTTGAGGGTGCAGCGCTCCCTTGTGGCTTCTGCTGCACCTCCTCTTCCTTGGCTGTGGTGTGCTGGGTTCTGGGTTTGGGTTCTCTGCTGTCTGGGTTCGGGCTCCCATAAGAGGGGCGGTTCGAACTCTGTTCAGGGCTTCGTACATTGACATTGGGCTCTTTGGGTTTGGCTTTTAGTCTTTGGTTTCCACTGTTGATTTGGTGTTGGCTGGTGTACTTTCTTTTGTAGCTGTGTAGATTGGTTCGTCCAGAACCCACGTTTTGGCAGGGAGAGGTGTAGTGTCAACTTGTCCACCCTGCCCAGTTGATTGTCACGCCCCCATTTTCTCCAATATAAATGCGGCATTGCCCACAATCTAGAATGCACCACTGCTGTTACAGCCAAGTTTGTCCCAAGGTCATTTTTTCCCCAATGTGCGGGGCTATCAGGAACTCTATGTGGGTAATTTTGTGGTGGTCCCATATCGTAAGCCTTATTTTTCTTTCCACTTGGAGGAGGTGGTCGGGGTGTATCATTTGCAGTCTTTTGTCGGTAGGTGTTAGACGGGCTTGACTGGGTGTAAGGTGGTTCTGTATAAAGTTGCCTGCGGCTGCCGTCTCTAGCATCGTCGAAGAAGTGTGCCGGTTTACCTTGATGCAAATATGGGTGCATCAGGGGGATGGCACTCTTTGGTCAGCCTCTGGAGGGTGACATTTGGCACTCCCCTTCCCTCGACATGGACCTTTCTGTCTCTCTTCGTAGGGCTGGGTATCGGCTCGCTTCTGTCACGTGGCCAGTCTAGCAACCCCTCACTTGGCACGGGGTGCTCTGTCTCTCTCTCTCTTGGTCAGGCAGTCTCTATTAAAGTGCCGGCCCGGGCAGAACCAGCACTTATGGAACTCTGGGTTAGTGTGAGGGGGAGTGGGAGTCACAGCAGTGGGTCAGGGAGTTCCACTCGACCTTTACCCAGCCACGCTTCCTTTTTCCCCCCATATCTCCCGTGGGCCAATCTAGGGCTGCTTGCACTTTAAAGTTCCTCTCCGTTTCCCCCTGCTCTTTCTACACGTTCTTCAATGGTTCGTAGGCTGGAAATGTGTAGGAAATTGTGGTGGTTGGGTAGGAGCATGTGTGTAGTGGCTCGCATGCAGCTCTCATTTCCATTGGGAATTATATGTTTGTACATCTGTAGCCTTCTACTTATAAATATTTCATCTTCATCATCTATACCTTGGCTACGACTGTGGAATTCTGTAGCCAGGCAGGCTAGGGCCTCTACGCAGGAAAACTGGATTTTGCAGGAGAACTGGGCTGTTAACTGGTTGCATAACTGCATCCATTCAGTTATGAATTTGCCATACCTGGCCCACCACTCCTGGGTTTCCCCACTCATCTGTTTACATGCCCTAGTGACCCATTGTTTGGGTGTCATGTTGTTTGCCCTAAATTCATGCTCACATTCTTACGTAAAAGCAAGGAGCTTATCAGCAGGCATGGAATGTCCTTGGTCTTTGCCTAGGGGTTAGGAGGGAGGTAGCCGGCACTTCACACTGTGTTGCCACATCACAGCCAGGCACGTCACACTGTGTTGCTACATCACGCCAGGCAACAGCTTTATTGACCTTGCACAGCTTGTGCACATGGTACTTACCATTTTATCAAGCTTATATCTACTGTAGTCTTTTCTGTACCCATTTATGATCTGTACTTACTCAAATATAGTATTTGAGAGTGCAAAAAATTAGTACACTGCCGTAAATATTTGCGTAAATATGGTATGTGGCAATGCCACACAATTTATGTAGGTGTCCTGAACATGTTATCCCAAAACCATATACTGCAGACAAGGCAGGCTGGGCTGACTTTACTGCCACAAAAAATATTACACTGAAACATACTAATTCGGCTTACAATACATTTGCTTAAGCAATAATTTATCAATGTGCCATGCTGAACCATATTAAATACAGTGTATGTAAGTATTAGTACTAATTAAATAAAACAGGTCCCTATTGTGCCTCGCTTTCTGTAACCATAGAATACTGCACAAGTTATAAATCATCCCCGAGAAAAGGTAACTGGACAGTGATACCATGCTACGTTTCAGGAACAAAAAAAGTTTCACTCTTCCCCTCCTTTTCATTCGATGTTACTCAGCTCTGACACCTTGAGGGTTGGTTTCGTGAACACAGAGAGGAAGATACAATTATGCAGTGTTGCGTGGGAAGACAGATGACCTACATTATAGTTCCATTGTTACAGTTGCATTTACGAACATTACTGGTATTTCCAGTTCATGACAGGCTGTTTCAGGCCATGCTGGATGCTATTTATTTACTCAACTTCCTAATAACTGATGACATTTGAAAGCTTTGTTGATGGCTTGGGGGTAGTGCTGATCACTGTTTAGTTTTGTTTTATTTCTTGCAACTTCACAAAAGTTACTTTTTAATGAGCGACAAGCTGACATATTTTCCACTCGATCATATCAAAACTGCAAGTCTGTATAAAATAAAATTAAAATGGTGCGGGTGGTCAGCAATTATTTTCAAACTCAAGTCAAAACTGTTTCAAAATCAAAGTAAAAACAGCTATCTTTGTTAAGTTGTTAACAAACAGTAATCAAAACCAAGATAAGTCTTAAGCAAAGAGACAAAGAAGGTATCCATAAGCGACATCGGAGTGACGAAAGAAGACAAGTGCATGATATAAGTTGCGTCATGCATGGAAACACCCTGATGGCTGAAAGAGGGAGGGTGGGCGGACAAAGTCAATAGGTAGTGGCTAGCTGACAGCCTGGGGGGTGTTTATTTTTAGATATGCCGAGCTTGCAATACATTGCTCACCAAGAGAAACGTAATGCACAGTAGCCAAAAAAGTGCAACAAGCATATTTTTCTCACAATTTCCTTAAAATTTTAAAAATTTTTTACTGAATTTTTCACGATTCTCCAAAAATTGTTTTTACTGTAATAATTTTTTTATTACTTTTGTCGCTGGCATCGCTAGCATCTAGGGATGATGCCACCCATCACATAATGTCTATGGGATCTGTAAGGCAGTGAAATGCTGTTGAGGCATTTCAAATTTTATTTGTAATTGCAAGTTACATTGTGTTTTTAATTTTTTGATTTTGATTGAACTCTTGTTTGAAGAATTAAATTTTTTTTGGTCAGGTTGATTACATTTTTTTTGGACAATACCAGAAGCAGTAATTGTGAACTTCTGACTAAACTTGCTCATAGTTTTTAATAGTTTCGGTGCCAGAAATGTTTCATTCTCGTGTATCCAATCACATCTCATAATGAATTTCATAGTGTTTGTGAGAGAGTTGGTTTAAGCAACAGACAATTTACTTGTAATACAATCACATAATTTACTGCAAATGAACAGCATCATTAAATATGTTCTCTTACAATAGTATGTATTTTGTAACTTCAGAGGCCTACCTGCCTGGAGCTGTTTACTGCATTTCAGTTAGAGAAGTGTGGGAGCAATACGCTAGACACTGCCATGCGCATCAAGTGCTGCATCACCACTACATGTAAGGCCTTGAACTGGCATGCAGTGTTCTTGTCATACTGCATGTATATATGTGGGACTTATTGGTGACCCTGTCATTTTAGTGGTGTAAAGTTGTGGCAAGGTTTAATGCAGGGTCCTAGAATATTTTTGTATGTATCCGAAGTTTATATTTTGAAAAAGCCATTTTTGGCTGTGTTGGAGTGCTCTGAAATAGCATTTCATATATGCATGATATATTAAAAGCACCCAACAGGTCTTGTCTGAAATGCATATTCTTTTCGTAGATCAGTGCATTGGATACACATTTAATAGTTTTGTGGAAAAATGTGTGTTTCAAACACATTGCGCCACAATTGAAGGTAAGCACCTTGAAGGACAACATCATAGTGCTATTTTATTTTACACTTACCTTCTGTTCGTGTAATGAAATGGCAACTGAGAAAACTGTTTCCCAATGTTTTGTTATTGTAGCAGTTAGAATAGAATATTTTCTTCAGCTTTTCATGTCAGTGGTTCTTGTCCTTTTATTAAGTTGAAGGGCTTTGTTATGCAATTTTTTTGTTGATGTGGACTTTGTATGTACTTGTTTGTACTGAAACCAGTGGAAGTAGATTACGTTAAACCCAATGAAGGGGACCTGGGGCTAAACTATACAAGAGCAGAAAATAATATAACAACTGACCCTAACTAATCTATGCTGTTGTCCAGAAGGGACTTAGGGTACACTACCATAGTGGTAGTGAGTGTAAGGGCGGTCAAAGACTTCTTCGTGGGTTTCTGGGTAAAGGTCTGGGCTGCTGGTCTCTCGTAAGGAAAGCAGTATGCAGAGAGCTCAAGCACTTGAGGTTATGGAGCAAATTGCAGAGTATCAACTGGCGTTTTTTGACTGTGTGCTCGCGTATATAGATGGCCAGCTGTGGGTCATTCAGTGCCCTTTGGCTGGTTGGGTATTTTCGAGCTAGAGCTCCTCCCTTAGCAACACAGACCACATTCTCTTGGGGAAGGTTGGAAGTGTGTTTTTCTTTGTGTGAAGGTTGCGTCACTCCTTTGAGCTTAGGGGCAGCACTGGGCTTCGCGGCTTGCTTCTGTTGCATGTGGGGGTGATTACCGGACACGTGAAGTCCGACATGATGGCGTAGACGGCTTCGGCTGCAGTGTCCTTGGGTGCTGCTTTCCTAGGGGCGTGCAAGTTTGCTCTGGAAGCAAGTTGTCCTGTGTTCAAACCCGGCTTGGGGTATTGTGACGTCACATGAAGACGAGGCGGAGTCGTAAACAATAATTATGCCAGTACATGACATGCATCCAACTTAAGATTAAGTTTGTAGGTTAAGTATATTAATTTTTAAGGTTTAATTTTGCTTAAAGTAATTAAGTGTAAGAAAATACTTACCGCCTTAACTTCACCATTTTTATATATAAAATTCTTTGTGCATGACTAAATTGAATCATCACTGACAAACCACTGGACCAATTGAGACCATATTCACACCATATGTTATTGAGGTGGCGAGTAAGGTTTTTAGTTATATTTAATTCCAATAGGGGGTGCTGGAGTCTAACTTCTATATTTATGGGCTGATTTTGCTCATACTTACAGAAAATGTTTGTTGATCTAAAGGAGAAAATGCTAGTGATACCACGTTCAAACATCGGTCAACGTACCAGACGTACTAGAGAGGATGCGTTGAGACTGCAAAATAGAACGTGAAAAAGGCGGAACAACGTTTGCTGGGATTAGGTAGTAAAATAATATGATCATAAATAAATATATTCAATCGTTCCTTGTAAGTAGGTTTGAGTTAACTTTTACTCTGTGGAGTGTATAACAAACAATTGCAGAAAAAATTTTAGCTATAGTTTGATTAGTTAAGGATTTTCATTTCTGCAATTTCCACCACAATTTAAAAGAAATTTCAAAGGTTTCTTGCAGTATATTTTTTAATTTGACTTTCATCGCAGCCTGAGATTTTTTTTTTTAACAGAGGAAGATGCCGCACTTCAGAAACTCTATTTTGAAGCTACTGATGGAGTCTGCCAGCAACAAAGCAACATAAGCTCAACCGTTAGAATAAAATCTCTGTTTTAATTGAAATAATTTGTGGAGGAGCAAACATTCTAATTTCTGCTATCCAGAGGCCATATTTTATTGTAAAATAGTCTCTCTTACGAATATGTCAGTAACTATAACCACATGACATACACTATCTTCAATTACCATTTTCTTGTTAGCTGCCCAACATTCTTCTCGAGTTTAGAAAATGAACATTTATGAAATTTTCATTACATTTTTGAGTAAACCAATTAGCTTGCCTATTTATGTCCAGTAAGAATGGTGGCCAATATAACAAAACTTTTAATTTTTATTTCTTTGATTTCTTCACATTTCGTGAACAGTTTCAGTTTTCAGTTACTGCTAGAAAATATTTATTTCAATATTTTTTGAGTTTAAAGTTTAAAACAAACACTAAATTACATGAAAATGAATAGTATTGAAGTTTGCGTCATTTGTAATGGATATTCGTAGTGTGTCATGCTTTGGTAAGGATGTGTGAACATTGTCATAAAAAAATTTGTATATTTTCTGTTTGTATTACACACATAAATTCACAAGGTTATCATAAAGAATTACCCAAAAATGAAATAATCTACATATCATTCAGTCACGTAACTTTCCTGCATGTCACATATGACTAAAACAATCACAACCAATACATGCATACATACAAAATTCACATTTTACAAAGTATATCTTTTTGGGGTTATTCTTAGAGTTCATAAGAGACAAAACTTACTGATTGCATGTTACAGGTTACCGTATCAGACTGGGCTCAAACACAGATGCACCCAATACTGGTCGTCTACATGTCGACTATGCACAGGCCAGAGATGACTTATATGAGTGGGAGTGCCGTCAGAGGGCATTGCAGCGTGAGCAGAGACACAGGGAACGCATGGAGCAGGAGAGGATGAGGCCACCATCACCTCCACCAGTTGTTCATTACACAGATCATGAAGCCCTTGCTATATCTGAGAAGATAAAGGGTTTGTATTTTATTTTCTTTGTTGTGTTCTTGTTCTTGAGTGGTCTTACTCATTGAGATTCTGGGAGCACTGTCTATTTTTTCTTTCCTTTTAAAATAATATTATGAAAGTCTTCTTTTAAGTACAGCAATACTGGCAATTATATTTAAGAAAAATGTATTTATATTATCATAGCGATAAAAAATTTGTGTTGAACTGTATTGTCTAGTCATAGTTATTTTCAATATTATTTTGCCACACACAAATAAAAATATTGCCATGTGAATTACAGGTCTTGTCTATCATATGCTTTGTATATAGTCTCCAGCTGCCCAAATAATACTGACACATGTTTCAAAAAGATATACAATAGAACTCTGATTTCATTTTTTGTGTAATGATTTCATAATTTCACCTTTCCGAAAAATCTGAAAATGTCCTCGTTTGCTAGGCAGAATTTGTGACCCTTAAACTTCACTTCTGCTGGCCCTCTCTGTGCTAGTTACTATGATCCACTTCCTAGCTGAAGTGGCCTGTTAGTGTGGGTTGGTAGGAGCATGGGCTTACTTGCTTCGTCAGGGCCTTGTACCTTGGCCATGGTGCAACAGTGATGGCAGCTGGAGCTGATGTTGGTCTAGAACCAGTGGGTTGCTCTGTCTGTAACCAATGGGTTGGTCTGATTGGTGTCGAGGACTTCAGTGGAATGTGTGCCACATGTGTAGTGGGGCTGTAACAGGTGCTGCTGATCATTACCTGGGCACTGCTACCTCGTAATGGGCTGCAAATATGGAGTAGGGTATATGCAGCAAGGTTATAAAAGTAATGGCTGATAGAGATAGTGTGCAAGCAGTGCCTGCAATCTCACACCACAGTTACTGGCCAATAGCTTGTCAACACTGATGATGAGCTGATGTCAGGAGATTCTGAAGAAACTACAAAGGTCATGCCTGGTAATAGTGGTAGGGTGGGCAGGTGGGTGAGTAGGTAGGTAGGTAGGTAGTTAGGTAGGTGGTGGTGGGTTGGGTTGGGTTGGGTTGGGTTGGTTTGGTTAGGGTAGGTTAGGTTAGGTAGGTCGCACATTTAAACTAAGGAACTTATTTCAGTCTTTTACTGGTGACTAAGATTGACTGCGTGGGCTGTTGGCTAGCCACAAAGTTTGGTTTTGTCAGTCTGGAGATATGTCGGACCGGAACACTGGCCCTCTGCGGCAACGTTGACTTACCAGAGTTCGGTGAGCTTGGCTTCAGCAAGGCAGTAGTGATGCTGCAGGATGGCCAGGTGGTTTCCGTTGTCTTCCTGGCTTTGACGGGTGTGGAGCTGCTGTAGTGTTTCGCCAGGTGCCAGCGATTCCACTGGGTTCCTTCCCAGCTGCCGAAATGAGGGCTGGCGCGCTCAAAGCCTGGTGTCGCTCCCGGTAACCAGGGCCCGGACCACCGGAGGATACGCATTGCCTGTCCTAATTGGGTTGGAGTGGAATACAAAACTCCCAACGAGAGAAGCCAGTCTCCCTGCATGTTGAGTGGCTTGGGACTGCCCCTGTGGGGTCTTGATACTGGGAGCAACGAGGTTGGCTGCACACACCTGCTTAGCAATACCAAACTCCGTGTTCTTCACCATTCTCTGAGCCCTGTGCCTTACGTGAAATGGCATGGAAGTACAACACACTCAATACCCCTCAAAAGCGGCAAGCAATTTACGAAGTCCTGGCTAGCGTGTATGCTGACAATGGCTGACGGTGCATTCCTTGGCTCCAAACAGTGCGGGCACCTGGAGTTGTGGGTCGTAAACTGTCTTCCTGCCATTGCCAGGTGTGGTAGGACCTCCATTCCCAAGCAAATACCCTGCCTGTACCTTAGCTAGGTGTTCCGGTCAGCGATACAACTTGAGGTGGCCGTCGAAAGATGAGGTGTATGTGGTGACAGGCAGGCCTCTGAAAGGGGCTGACGTCCTGCTGTAGGTTCATAGTAAAACTCAGCCCTGACCCTTGCTTACCCCTTCTGAAGTCTATACTTCATGACTGATAGGTTTTACTCCTAGGACAAAGTACTCTCAGATACGATAAAGAATTAGTATTTATTGAAGCAATAAATGCTAGGTGACTCGTATGTAAACCAAGCAGGTTGTGCAGTGGAAGTAAAGCTATGTAAGATAAGGGGTGGAGGTGATCTGCTTCTAAGACTACTTAAGATGCAAGTGGATAATTAAACTTTAACTTACGCAGCTATACCTATGGGATTGTCTAGAAAAGACACTAGCTTACGGGGGCCACTACCAGCACGTATCGTATTTACCCGAAATGAAGATGACCCTGAATCTAAGACAACCCTTTCCTAAAAAAAAATATTTTTGAGGGAAAAATATTTAAACCTGAATTCAAGACTACCCCTGTGAAGAGCTGAAAAAATTATTTAGGTTGAAGTATTTTTGCATGAATTTATGACAAACCCTTCAAGAAGAAATGCTATTATATGAATAATCTGATAAATTGATTTACTTTTAAAGGAAAGCCAATCACAATGAAATAACCTGGCTGTATGGTAGCAGCATTTTTCTTACACTGTAAAACTTTTGTGGGTGTTATAATATACCTATTCATGACTAAGCCATTTTGCTTCCCAGCAAAGCGCTTCCTCTTTGGTCAGGGTTTCCGCTTTATGGCCCGGCAACATCAGATAAGGGGACCCTTGTCAGAGTTGACAGATACAGTCTCAGCACTACAAAAATATACAACCATAGGACAGACTGTATTTAAGCTTGAAAAGCCTTTTTCAAAATCGCCTATGTTTTGAATTGAAGACGATACCCAAATTGTGGATGACTCCTCATTTTTTCTATTCCTTTTCTGTCAAAAAGCCTCGTCTTCCTTTTGGGTAAATGTGATATTGGTGGTTGTTGACCCAGGGTCATCAACAGAAGTGTTTAAGTAACTGGTCAATGTCTTCAGCAGACGAAGGCTTCTGGTAGTAAGCGAATATCAGAAGGTTTTGAAGCTTCTGGAAGGTGGTGGCAGCAGCCACTGGTGGTTGTTGAAGAACTAGAAGCTCTTGGAGAGGACTGTTTGTGCCTAAGTCAGTAGAGAGTCCTAGCACACAAAGTGTTGAGGCGAGTTACTGGAGATAACTCCCGACCTTGGCTGCACACTGCCTTATATCTGACTCATGGACAGGTGCGGGTCAGGGTGGGAGGCATGATGTGCTCCTGTGACATCTGTCTGGAGCGAGCGGGGTAGGAGAACTACCCTTGTGTGCTTGTGGTATATGGCCTCTGGCGCTCGGCCGCGCTCTGCCATCTTCGGTGCTGTGGCGACACACTGTCTGCCGGGTGCTTTGGGGAGGCTGATGTGTTATGCGGCCACTTAAATACGCATAGTTTTACGTGCAGGTATAGTCCGTTTGAGGTGAAACTATTCTCTGTGCACTCGTAAAACTCCGTGCTTGGTTTGACCCTTTCTCGGGTTTTAAGACTCCTTAGTAGTGAAAGAAGGGCAGGTCAGGAACAGTCTGGAAACCAAGAAGCATCAATGTCCCTTCCCAGGATCACATCCTGTTAGCATCTTGGAGTCCTTTCCTTAGGTTGTAGTCATGTTTGGTATATTGGTATAAGTGGCACCCGTCAAAGGTAAGCTCATCAGAATATTTTTATTCTGCAAACTCACTGTATTTAGATTTTTTAATTGCACTGTCTACTGTCTTGTTTATTTTTTATTGTTGATTAATGTATCCTTTTCTTTATTGCTTTCTAGTGAATTTTATAGTTGTGTGGTATCTACTACCTATATTATTCTGTTTCCAATTTTAAGCCAGTTGTTGCTAAGTAGCATTGCATCACAAAAATATTCTTTTGACATACATAGTTAATGTTCAAAACCATCTGTATCCATTATATTAGTTATGTGTTTTGTTGGGAATAAAAAAAAATATTTTTTCATTTTATATACTAGTTCAACATAAAAACATGCATATTGCGACAATTGAATATTTTATATTGGTGTTGCGAACTTGTAATTCTATTATATGGGTGTAGTGTCACTGCTTTAAAAAATTTACTGAATTTCTACTGACATTTGGCTACAGTATTTACTTACTTTTAAAATTTCGACCTGGCAATACTGTGTATGATGATGCTAGCGTTGTGACACACCCAATGGCAAACTAATTAGTTTGACATGGCCGTAGTTTGCTGTTGCTGTGCTAGTGACCTCCACTCTAGCACGATGAGGCCTGACAATATTTACAGGAATACAAAAATTCAGTGCGGCCTATATTTAAAATATTAATTATCCCTAATTTTCCATCAAAAACTTCTGGTGTGGCCTATACACACACACAGCCTATACATGCCAAAATACAGCTCACACACCACCAAGTGTCACTCCAGGGATCTGCCCAATTCACATATGTTGCTACTCCATGTAACTTGCTCAACACACTTCTGCCATTGATATGATTACCAATGAGTTAACATTCAGTTTAGCATATTGTTTGTGGGATGTTGGACAGTATTATGAAGTCTTATTGAGTGATATGAATAATATTTTTTTATGTGTAGAACATTCTTTTGATGCTTGTATTTGAAATTTTCATTAATAATTAAGTCCTATCTCTGGTGTACAGTTTTTTGGCGTGTATAGGCAGCATGCATATATAGGCCGCACCAGATGTTTTTAATGAAAAGTTAAGGATAATAAATATTTCAAGTATAGGCTGCACTGAATTTTTGTATTCCTGTAAATGTTGCCAGGCCTCATCTTATTAGGGCGTAGGCCAACCGGCGCAACATCAAATTATGGCACCACGTGAAACTAATTACGTTGCCAATTAGTTAGATTTTGGGTGTGTCCTTGCCATGCCTGCATCACACGCACAGAGCTGCTGCAGATAGGGAGAAAGAAAATAAACGGGAGCCAGCCACAAGCTTTAACAACCCAGGGGGATGTGAAAAATAAGGGTGCCCAGCCAAAAGGAAAAGAAATAAAGTGACCCAGGCTGGGCCTTCTTTGGGTGGCCTATAAGTGTTTAAACTATTCATTTATTAGTTTTTTTTTTTTTTACTTCCTTAGAAACTAAGTTATAACATTAAAATGTACTGTATGTTGACAAATTTCTGAGTTGGGTTGGGGGGGGGGATTTTGTAAAATGGCAATATATCATAAATAAGCCACACCCCACTTTTTGTAGTCATTTGTTTGTAGAAATGTGCAGCCTATACATGCTGAAATACGGTATATTTACTGGTACCTAAACTTTTTATATTGTTTAAGAGAGTCTGATCATCCAAGCATGTGAAGTAATAAAATATAGAATTAGTATACTTTGACACTAGGACAATGTAGCTGTCCTTAGTTGTCAGTTTTATCTTTTGTAACTATTAAAATTTGCAGACATTAAGGCAATTGTGTCAATATAGTATTCACATAGAAATGCATGGACTGTTTCCAGCAGTGGACGACTCATTCACAATGGCAGTGCAGGTGGTAATAACGTGGTTAGAACGTGGAGACTGTAACAAACGGAATGCCAACACATTTTACACAATGATTCAGTCGACCAACTCCCATGTGCGCCGCCTGCTCAGCGAAAAGGCCCAGTATGAAGAGGAGCTCCAGCGTGCACGGGAACTTATGAAGGGCCGCATGCAAGGACTACTTATACAGTGTGAGTACTAGCTGGTATTTTTCTTCCTGTGTGTGCTCTTAGGCCTGTGCAACGTGCTAGTAAATAAATTGGACAGTCAGGGTAAGGACATCTGCTGCAAGTAGTTTCCTGTGTGGATCTGTCAGTAGCAATAGTGTAGACCTTTTAATTGTAATGGGGTATAAACTTTTACAGTAGAAACTCTTTCCATCGAATATCAGGGGACTGACAAAAATTCAATAGATGTGGATATTTCTGTAGATGTGGATTAGACATATTAGTCAACTAAAAAAATCCCAACCTCGTTAAACTTTATGTTGAACACATTGATAGGCCTATGTTAGGTATTTGTTAAGTTTAACTAAAAGAAAACAATGCAAATGGGAATATTAAAGAAAACATTCATAATATTGTAGAACCCTGTTATAAAGTTCTCAAGAGAACCAAGAAGTGTTAACCTTATATGTAAAAAAATAAACCCATAAACAATCCACTCTGATTTTTCTGGTATTCACACTCAAGCTTAATAAAAACCGTATTTAAACACCTCTTTTGAAACCACATGCACAGAAATAGCTGCAGACAAAGCGGAAGTATTATCCATAGAGCATCTAACAAAGAGTCACAGTTACTAGCTAAGAAATAAATATACTGGGCATATTTATTAGAGTTACATTTATACATATATGCATTCGTAATTTTAATGAAAAAAAGTTAAATTGAAAAACTTGCAAGTGTTGTTGGCATTTTCGCATCGCGAATCAATATCTTTAAAATATGGCAGCGCTGTTTTTTGTAGTTACTGGTCATTACCAACTTGACTGCCACCGTAAATGTTGCAATTGCTTACTGAATGTATAATAAAACTTATAAAGTACTTATTTCATACACATATGTACTGTATTTCCACCTTTTTCAATGTGTTTTATATTTTGTGCTCTCTAAATACATTATGTATAGTCTGAGAGTGTATCGTTATTATTTATTATTTTTTGTTACAAAATACAAGTTAAGTGCGACATTGTGACAAAATCAACAGGTTATTTTGGAAGTGATAAATTACGTAAATAGGACTAAACGCAGGGCAGCGAGACGTAAGCGAAAACAATGTGTGTTGAAAATTTATTTTATTTGTGTTCTATTAGTATTACTTGCGCATATGTACATAATGTACTGTATACCGACTTCGTATGCCATGGTGACTACAGTTGATACTTATACTTAATTTTTTGTTAATACTTGTTGTTTAATGATCGGAGATGTAATTTTTGGTGATGCTACAGAAATTTTTGTTCGATCGATGGGGTAAAAATAAAATTATAGTTCACAAAAACCTACTTTTGTTAGCATTATTTACATAGGAATTTTGTTGGGACCACAGAAAATTTTCTGTTGACATGGACTTTCGATCCATCCGTGCTCAATGGATGTAGTTTCTACTTAATGGCATGGGAGCATTCAAGGTCTAAATGCTTTGCTGAAAGAAAATGAAGCCAAGTAAGATAATACTAAGTGAAAGCTTTGTCCCTGTATTAATTTGAAAAAAGTTACTACTGAGTAACATTTATTTACGAACATACATTTACAATACATGCTTTTTTAGTTAAGTTCATTTTTGCTTTAAAAATATCAGATGCTATATATATTTTTCATCCAATAACTGTGTACATATTTATTTAAAGTTAATGGTCGCAGTCAACTTTCATTTCTGCAACCCCAGGAATAGCAACCTTCTCAAAATAATACTTTTTTTTGGGGGGGAAAAAAAAAAAAAATTGAAATGTTTTTCCTTCGAAATAACTACCCTTTTTCTGGGAAACATGGAAAGAAGTCGTGATCTGCGAGTACTCGAATTTCGAGTTCGGCTAGTTAAATAAGAGGAGTTGAGTTTGAGTTCCCAATTAGTGCTGGGCCGATGCCACAGTATCTGCCGATATTTATAGTATCTGACAAAATTAATTCAGATACTTGGCTCTGATACCGCAGTTTATCATGCTTGGCCGGAACACCAGAGGATAAGAAATAGGGTGGCGAGTTTGGAGTAACATTATCTGCTGTTTTGAGGCAGCAGTTGTGCTGTTCTTATTCTAAGAAGTAACCTGACATTGTCACTTAACAATAGGAGTGAGCAGGCGGGAAAAGCTGCCCTGCTGTGGGAGAGGGAGAGAAAAATATATATGCTGTTCCCACTCCACACTCGACTGTGACCACCTGCTGTGACAGTCAGTTTAAGAGATAATCATCTACATCCTGTTCAGCAGGTCACCAAATGACCAGTTTTGCAGGGGTCACACTGCATCTCACACTGTCATTTCAGTATTTAAAATCTTCTAAAAGCAATAGAAATTTGACATTAATTACCTGGCAACTGGCAGTGCTTCAATTTTACTCATTAAAATAAGAGTGTGCTGAATTTAAAAACTTTAAATATTAATAATTTTAAATTTTCTTAATATAAATAAAGTTGAATTATGCTGACGAATGTGGTACATAATCTTATAGATTTAATATTTTATATGTGATAAGTTTAAATTAAAACATAAATTGTTTAAGTTGGCCCTTACCTAAGAGTAAAAAAATACTACTAAAGTATTCTTTTAGTGCTGCTTTTATTCTCCAATTTTGAAGAATTCATGTGAAATTATTTTACCTATTATTTTGTACTGACTAACACAGATTTCCATTAGCTTTCCAAAATACTTTTAGTATTAGTAAAAGTCTTTCAGTTCATGGTTTTAAGTGTTCTTGGCTGCATACAATATGTTTTAATAATAAATTATGAAAGTATTCAAATATTCTTTTATCACTTAAAAGTTCCTTCTATTGTGGGTATCTGTATCAAGTATCGGCAATATCAGCTCACAAGAATTGGTATCGGTAGAATCGGCAAAAGTGGTATCGGCCCAGCCCTATTTTCAATAGACCAATGGCTCTAGAATTCATTGACATGGGTTATGTTATTATGTATGTAGAAAAGCACATTCGTTTACTTACATGTAAATATGATATTTTTAAAGTGATTTTTTATCATATTCAACATACATTGCAATAATAGATAAGTCTTTTACTTAATCTCTTCAAATTAACATGCCATGTTGGTAATTTCACTTAAAGTTATCTTAAATATATATACCAAAATTTTTAATGTTTTGTTGCTTTTGACTATTCTTACAAATTACACGTTTGTCAAAAATTCAACCATACAACCATGCGTACAACTAACATGTTTTACATAATTGTTTACTAAGTTACATGCAGTAGCCATTTATACAATCAGAATGTTTGCCAACTTAACTATTTGTTGCAGATGCATTATGTTGTTACTAACCAAAAATCATTACAATAAAATGTTTATAATTCTAGTTAAATATAATTTAAGCTCTAATGTAACAAATATTATCCAAAAATTAAATTACATCAAAATAGTCTGTAAATGAGAAATAATTTCTCAAAGTGTGGTCATACGAGAAATTTTGTTGTGTCATGTTCACGTTCGCGATCACAAGCTTATGGTATGCAGAATACAATGTATTAGCTATCAATCAATTATTTACCCATTTTACAATGAATACACAGTTTTTATGTATACAGTAATTTCTTACAATACTTGTTAAATTAAAATAAAACTGAAGTAGTACAGTATGTATGTTGTAAGTATTATTTAGTTTGCAACATGTTCACAGTATCATGTATTAAAATTGTAAGGTAACTTGTATTTAGTTATTTATTAAATTCTTTTGGACTAGTGCATTTTATACTCGAGTTTGACTCAAACTCCAAACATTTTTTAAAAATTTGCTTGAACTCAACTCAAATGAAAAAACTTGAAGTCGCAGGTCTTTGAAAAGGAGTAGGATTGATATTGACTGTGATGCGTGCCTATGTTTTAGCTTTAGGCCTATCAGAATATGTCATGTTGCTCTACTGTAGGATGTTCTATGTGTAAAGCCGACAAGCAGCATTTGTATTAACATCTTGTGGAGCAGACGACCAGCACTTATTTTCATTAACGTCTTGGTTAAAATTAATTTATAAACTTTGAACAGCAATATTAATAATTAATCTTAATGTAATTAAGGAAGTAACAATGTTTGTATGGCTTCCACGATTATACTTATAAGTAATGTCACGAGAGATAAAACATTCAGTGAGAGAAATAAGTCGCTGCCTGTATTTAAGAACCTTCCAGCAATAAAATTGTGTGTTTAAATAACGTAAAAATATAATAACCACATGGAAGTTTGTAATCTAGTAAATCTTAAAGGTACTTGTAATTATTTAACATAAAATATTTTTGTGCACTAAAATTAAATTTGCTAATGTTGGGAGCAGCATCCATCAGTTTTTTTGTTTGTTACCTTGGCCATAAGAGGGGTCACATGCCACCCCTCCTCAGGCAGCCGCTATTTTGTGATGTCAGCCCCCCCCCCCCCCTGCTGGATGGTTATATAAACCAGTTGCAGGCAGGGCAGAGCAGAGAGTGCGTCAGGGAACCTTCCCCCGAGGTGGAACCCCAGCATCCACGTGCTCTCTGCTCCCGCCCACCCTCTCACCGACCAGGGGCTCAAATACCTTCCTTTAAGGCTCGGTTTCCTCCAATCTGAAAACTGAACGAGAACTTGAAACTGGATATACATTTTAAGTTAAGTTGCATTGAGTTTTCAGTTGAGTTAAGTCTGGATTCCTAAAGAACTGAAAACTGAACATAAATGAAAAATGATTGTGTCAAAATGGCAGATCAGAAGTTGAGCAGGTTGTATGTTAGTATAGAAATTGAGCTAGAAGAGGATACATTGAATTTTATTTTGGTGGATGAAGTAGCAGATTATCGAAATTGTGGCCGAAGACCACCAAAAGGACGTAAAACACTTGCACTGGTTGTCAATCGTCGTTTGGAATTGTTAGTAAAGAATCACTTGGCAGACAATGATACAAAATTTGTACATTATTGTATGATAATACCTTCGTCGTTTCATTACATCCTAGAACAGATAAAACCAGATTAGGCTATTTATGGTTAAGTGAGCACTTAGAAAGCCCTCTAATTTGGAATAATAGCCAATAAAATATGTGTCATTTAATCACAGGCATTCACTTACGAGAGCGGTGGAATGTACAAACTGTATTTATAACGTATATAACAAAATGCATTTTAAAAAGGTGGTTAAAGGAAAAAATGGCTGAAATTAAAAGTAACTAGGGCCTCAAAAGGCTCACTTTACCATTAATAGCCTATATCAATGTCCTACCTTGCAACAGGAACAAACATCCTATAACAGCAGAAGTAACACTGTGTATAACACTAAGGCAAATAAAATAAAACACAACTTTCATTTTAGCGGTATTTCGAATGGCTACATTTATTATATCCAAAATGTTACATGCACACTGGCTTCTTTCTTATCGTATACATATTTTCATATACAAAAGTACAATAGACAAAAATGTATGTAACATCACCATAATATAAATTAAGTAAATCTACGCATGTGACCTAAATTATGTTTCTATATTTACCACAAACTATCTTGTGACATTATCATTGTTCCCGTCTTTATTAATCTAGCACTGCATTGCCTGACTTGCTTCTTCCTTTTCTGCGAGCTGAAGCTCGACATCCCATACTAGCTGAGAAACTACTAGCTTAATTTTGGCAATTTCAGATTTCAGGAATTTCAGATCTGCATCACAGATAGAATTTAAAAAATAACTCAATATTGACTGGTCTCTCCACCGGTCGTTCATATTGAGTGCAAATTTTTTTAGAAGCTCCACTTTTTGTTGCTCGCTATTGTCTTGTGGGCATGGACTGGAGAGCCACCTACTCTTCTTTCGTGTAGACACAGGGGTTTCTGGGGCAGTGTTTGCTTTGACAGGATGCAGAGAACTACCATGTGTGCTCTTCAAGAACGCTTATCTGTTTGTCATCAATGTTCATCTCCACCTCAAATTCTTCCTGCGCTACAGGTGTGCTCAAAGTTGCCCTGTTGAAAGAGTAAAATTAAATGGCACATAAAACAATTGAGTGTGTATCCCTTTAATTTTAATATAACACAACTCATATTTTCTAACTTGATCTTTCCAGTTATTCACACAGTTCCTTCCAATCATGCTGTTTCTTTTCAGTGTTGTTGTATTCTTTAAGCTGTGTGTTGTTATAAAAATTCATTTTGGAAAATAAAATCAATTGTCCTTTCTTCTTCTGCTGCACTAAACTTACATTTAACACTCATTGCTTATATATTTGATGCACTAGAAAGAAGAACGTAAATATGTCAACACACAATTCATTTGCATATTCCAGCGAGAAAACATCTGAACTCAACTTAACTGAAGACAAAACCACTTGCACTGATATTTTCTCCACCGAGAATTCTAGTGGAAAACTTAAAATGTTAGTGACACTGAAAATATATTAATTCAGTTCTCAGTTATGTTAAGTCAAATCTAGATCAGTTTGGGTTTTCAGTTGGAGGAAACCACTGCCATAAGTAATTATATATCCGTTCATGGTCATGTGAAACTTTACTTACAAATGGTAAGTTTTTAGTTATGTTCAGTTCAGTTCACTTCAGTTTTCAGCTTGGAGGAAGCCAAGCCTTTACACCTTGTTTTGTTACCCAGGGGCTGAAATATGCTAAGCGGTAGCAGGACACCACTAAAAATCTTCTGTCAGTGGGGCTGGGGCCAAAATACGCTTAACCACAGTCAACCTATACCTAGGCACAGGGGCCAAAACGTGCTCAGCTGCCATCACACTACCTCCTATTCCAACCATTAGGGTGCAGGCCTACATGGACTGTTGGGGGAACGTACCCCACGCCTCGTCAGAACAAGCGCTCATTTTGTACAAGCAGTCGTCTATTTCCAGTCATGTAAACCCCATTCAGTGCCACGCAGTCACTGTGTTAGAGTAACTGGGGTGTTTTTCAGTGCTTTCTAAAGGAGAAAGCATATGCAGAGACACGTGCTGCCTCAATGTCTACAAATGAACCTCCTCCTAACCTGTTTAATTATCAAGGAACACGGGCCCCGCCTCGTACACCAGCTCGCAAGGCAGTTGATCTAGTTCCAACTCAATACTATTCACTTCAGCTTCCAGATGTGATAAGCAAGAATCTGATTTTCGCCTAGTGCTCGTAAAAACTTGCATGTCGATACCGCCCCGTGACACTTATTATATAACCATGCCTATTACCCGGTCCTATTGCCACTTTCATTCGCAGGGAATGGTTATACTAATCCTCCAGCCAGGCCTCCCAGTATCAGTTACACCTAGGCCGCTCGCCGTAGGTGCAGGTATAGCCAATGCCACACAGCAAGTTTTTGTGGTGTCCAACATAGGGGTCCGAAGTACGATAGTCTTTAGCAACTGTACTTAGAATTTTTGGTAAAGGAAAACAAATGCTGTAGGCCACACATTAGCATTTATTATTTCTGAATACATCCACACAACTATGTTTGAGTATATACGCTAACATGACATGTTAGCTAAAGTATGTTCTTACAAGTCCTACTGTGGTATAGTTAGTCTGCATTTTTGTGAAGGCAAACATGTTTACCTAAGTTTAAAAAAATAATTTTTATCAGCCATTCTGTTGTTTATTTTTCACAGGTTTTTATTTGACACATATGCTTCATAATAGTGTAGATAATCAGTTAAAATTACAAAGTTTCAGAAAAATATTTGTTACATCATTTTATTAGCAGGCTCAAAAATTGTTTTAGAATTGAATTGTTCAAGCCTGTAAGCACTGTAACTCGGTTTTCTATTACAAAAACTTGTGTGTGCTACACAAAGTATGTGATTATGGAACTGGTTTTTTTAAATTTATGCATGTTAATGCTCCAGTTTTTGCAGAAATTCTATCAAAGATTAGTTGGTGCGAAAACTGAATTCATCACCCACCTAAAAATACTACACTCGTATTAATTCCCTAAATACAAAACTGGCAGCGTGGCTATACGGCAGGGCACGAAATCTCACGTGGATAGCACTATTCTGCATTTAGGTGCCACTATTGTCTTATTTGTATACCTGGGCGATGTTTAACTGGAGCAGCACTTGAAATGGGTTTGGTTACTGTTGGTACAGAGGGTTGGTGAACAATGACCTATGGCTTATGCAGATTACTGGGTGAAGAAGTAGCAGGTATGAGATAGGCAATGATAGGTGTAGGTGGTTGTTCAGGTGTGTGCAAATACTGTATGATCCACTCTGGGTACTCGGTGGGGCCGGTCCTCTCAGGTGGCGTGAAGAGATTGCGGGGCACAGGAGATTCCTCTGGATCTTGCAGATGTCGAGGAGACAAACTAGCTAATTTCTTTACCATGGTAGGCTGATACTCTTGTACTCTGCCTGATGCCAAGTATGTCTGTCTAACCTTTTCGTTCAAGCCTTTCTTCTGGGCGTAGGGCATTGGTAACTGGAAATTTACCCTCTTACTACTTTACCACGTCTGCAGATTCCTTGTACAGTGATATGTGTGGCGCCATGGGTGTTAGTGGATAGGCGGACACCATATTCCCAAGTCTGACGGAGACTGCTGTACATGAGGGAAGTCAGGCTTCACGTTGTCCAGATACGTGGGTGTGTAGCCCCGTCCCAGTCTTCCCAACCTAGGAGAAACAAGTCTCTTCCAGCGGAGCCCGCTCGGGAGAGGCTAGTGAACAACAGGCCGACAAGCTGTTCTAAGGACAGTGTATATGTGTGACTCTTCCTCTCTGTCAATCTCAGAGGGTTGAGGGGAAGGGTAGCGGAAGTTATTGCGTGTTTTTTTAGAAAATAGTGTCAGGCTCGTTTGAGTAGAATTCTCTGGAATTACGTGGCAAACCTGTTACGTGAGGGTAACTATGGAAAAGTGCTAAGTCTACAAGGAAGGCACTCAAAGTAAAAACTGTCCCACGTTTTATTTAGTTTGATGGAAATAAACATCTGGTGAATGCACTCTAGCTCCTGGTCAGTGGCGCGAATTTCATTTGGAAAGCTACAAATACAAATTATGATGGCTGGTAGAGAGGCGACCGAGACAACAAAAGGGGACTGCGGTTTGAGCTACTGTAGACTAGGCAACAAACTCTTGCATACATAACATAATCGCTGACACGTAGCAGGATGACTAAGCGAGGAACGTGACAGGATTTAGCCTTGAAACAAACTTTAAGGAGAGGTCTTCTACAGATACGTCCGTAGTTGTAGGAGATCACAGGGTTTTCGGGGTACCTAGCGGATATCTTCTTACTAGCGTAGCCTATTCTATCGCAGGCATGGATTAAGCAAAGTATAGGGGAGTTGCCCAGTGGGTGTTGGAACGAAAATTACAATAAGCGAAGGCTTACTGGTGCAGGCTGGTCAGTGTATGAGCAACTGGTGCTAGACAGCTGAAGACTGGACAATCTGGCCGAATCTGAGCAACTGGCGTTAGAAACGACGACTGGTCACAGCTTGATCACGTCCCAAGCCGCGGGTGCTGGGACTGAAGACTGGTCTCGAGACGAGGGCCGTCTCTGCTTTTATACTAATCTCGGGCACCGCTGCCCACTACTGATTGGCTTGTGTTGCTAGGGCGTGGAGTAGTCACAGAGCGGAATATGGAAATGCATGGCTTGCCTCTGTGATGTCACCGGTTGGCTGGAAGAGGATGTGAAACAAAAGACATGCAATAATTACTACTATAGCGAGCTATCTAGCTGGGAGTAAAATAACTCATTGTCTTTAAGCATTCTTATGATGGGCTGGTGAATAAAACAATCTGCATAGTAGACAGTACAGACTCATACATTAATAGGTTAAAGTTAACTGCCAACCCCACAGCAAATGACCTAGGGATGAAGCGAAAGTCATTAAAATCTCCATTGATAAAAAGACATAATGCGTCAATCCCCCCCCCCGCTGCGACTAATGCTCATCCTTGAAGTCGTGGATAGGCATATTCTCCATGGAGCAATATAGCACTTCCTCCATGGCCTCCACCTGTACAATATGAGATTAGAGGTCATCTCTGAGGAGAGATGGAAGACAATCTGACAAGGAGAGCTGCACTTTTTGCTCAGTAGTCCAAGCTACAGAGGGATGCTGATGATTGAGTCTGCTTAGGTGGAGGTGGTCGGCACTTGTAGGCACTGCCTTGCTCCTTCTACCTCCAACACCCAACTCGATTAGCATTGCTGCAAGGTAGGAAAAGGCAGTGATCCCAGCCCCCTCCCTTGGAGAGGAAGAGCACATCCTCTCTACTACCCTCCGTCACAGTCAATCAACCTGACATCCTTGTGCAGAGACAGAACAAGTTCCTTGTCTGAGATTACCAAGGCTGTAAAGAGGAAATTATGTTCTGCTCAACTTTTGCTTGCTAGCAGCCTGAAACGAAAATGTGTTTTCTCATGTCTCAATCAACATTCCTCTCGGCCATCACTGTCAGAAGGATGGGGGAATGAAAAGAAAATTCCTTTATGGATATGCTAGGCACTCTCCTTATAGACTGTTCACGATAAAGTGAGTCCTTTTAATGCTCTCCCAAGAGGTATTAACCAATAATAAATATATGTTATTGCAGCCTCAGGCATTAAATTTTGAGGGTGGAGAAATGCATACACTGTGTTTATTGCTCATATTGCAATGTTTATATTAAAGAGCAGCAGGAAGATCGGTCCTTAAAAAGTGATCACTTTACCATGAACAGTCTATAATAGCAATCTTCTCTCCTTTGGCTTCTGTAAAAGGCACTGCCCTGTGCGCAACACGGCGTGTCGCTCCCCTCCTTGTGAACTTGACCTTCCTTCCTAACATGGGGTGAAGGTCATTCACAACACAGGTGGCGTTTAAAGGTGTGTATACACGCACAAACTGAACCGTTGCTGCAACAGCTCGCGAACCGTTTGTGGGTTGTCTGGACTGCTGCAAACCTCTCACGAACCTTACAGATAAGCTACGTTCGCGAGCAAATGGCGTACAGATTGTTCAGTTCATTCGAAGCTTAGGCTTTGGCCACAATGCCTTCTCACAAAGTTATGATTGTAGTTAATGGTGCAGCTTTATTAATGACTCGCGTGTTAAAACACAAAGGTAAAAAGAGGAAAACTCGACGTTGGTGGTGCACAGAGCTGTTTAAAATGCGCCCGGGCTCAGAACTGATGGTGAACATGAGATCGTAATTTATTAATGGGCAGTACAAAAATTTCACATGAATGTCGCCTACAGATTTTGAGAATATACTGAGCAGAATAGGATCAAAAATTGCAAAACAGACAACATACTGTTGCTCTCCCATCTCTGAGCAAGGCAGGTAAGTTTTCTTGGATTTCTAATTGTTAGTTTTAATAAATAGACATATTTTAAATTATGTGATTGCACATTATATCTATAACATAATTTTCCTCAATTAATAATAGACATGCGTGATTGCAGGTTAGCTCTAACATTTCAGTATTTTGCCACGGGAGATTCGTACACAAGCCTGCAATATTTGTTCAGGATGTCTAAGTAGTCTATCGGATGAATAATACCAGATTTCTGCGCTGCGCTTGTGCAAGAATTGAAAGGATAAGGATATGTGACGGTAATATCAATTAAATTATTGCTTCAAAATTTATTTCTCTATATGTGTATTAATTTCACATTTTTAAAAGGGTAGTAACGCAAAACATTATTTAAGTAATACATTATCAGTGGGAAGGATTTTAAAATGCAGTGCACACTGTTGTGAATAAACAATATAATTATTTGTCTCCATACACAAAATTATAGAGTCCATGTTTTACTACTTACTTATTATATTAAAATATATTTGCCTTGCAGTCCATAATATCAGGATTATAAAATACATTTGTGACAAAATATTGCACTATAATAACGCACATTAATAATCGATAACAACACAGTTTTGGCATTTTATATGTAATCATTCAAATCTTCAGAAGACGCTGAATCCTGCGAATGTTGTGAGGGAGATAGTAGGGATCTTGCCGCCAACGTGTTTTCAGATTGTAGAGTTGAAGGGCACGTCGGGGCTTGACTAGATGAACTAGAACGGTAGCTGAAACGAAAATTCCTAGCAGGCCGTTTGTAGCAACCAGTATCAGTTTTCATTAGGATGTCAAACACAGAGTGTTCAACCGCTATCCTAGTTTCGGGAGAATAACGTTTAACTTTCGCTGTTACGAACGTAAAGAAGGATGTTACCTCGTCTTTTCTGGTTGAGACGTATTCAATTTAGCAGCAACAGTTTTCAATATTTCAAATGTACTAGAAAGCATTGATGAAGACTGATCAGGTTATTTTCCCCTTCTGCGCTTTGGCTGCAGGGGGGGTGGTGAAGGTTTCGGGTTGCACTGTATCCTGTAACTCTTCTTTGTCTTCGATACCTTCAACAGTTGTCTCCTAAAAACATAGTACCACTTCATTAAATGATTAATTCAATAACTTCCAAATAATGTAAAGTAAGTTTTCCACATTGTAGTAATGAAATTGAAATGTTTCTTTGTTTTATTTAGTACAATGCTTTTAAAGTTCAGATTCCTCGGTGGGCCTCGCACCACAAGGTTTATTTAGCCTAGGGATATACTGACGTGTATTTTGTTCGTAACAACAACTTGATATGGCAAACAGATCTGTTAATAGTGAAAACGTACACAGAGAGCTTATATACTATCCATTTAATGGAATTATTCAGAACATAAAAGCGTAAAATATGTGCTCTTTGCAGTCACATCTATATACAAAAATATTATGCCTTTGCAAGTTACTATTAAGTTTAATTATTTACATGTTTATCAAATTATGGTTTATTTTATGTAGCATTGTACATTTTTAGCTTCCCAAGACTCCCCTTGCTTGGAAGGAAATATCCAAGACATTTGAAATTGACTGAAATCTGCTTCACTATGTTGGCACCCTCGACATGAAGCACATTTTTTCTACAGGCATCGGTACATTCTGGAAGTGATTTCTGCAACTACAAATCCAATTTTAGTATTGTGCTATTAGCACTGGTAGACGGTAATTACAGTTTTTTATTCGCGGACATGGGATGCCAAGGACAGTTATCAGATGGCGGCGTTTTTAAAAACTGTAAGCTATATAATATGCTTTCTGAAGACATGTTAAGTATTGCCTTTACCAGAAGAACTTCCTCGACGTGAGTTGAAAGTTGCTGACAGTGCGTTTCCTCTATGCAAAAATATTATGAAGCCATACCCTGGCGATCATGCCTCAGGATCATTCAAGAGAATTTTCAACTATCGATTGAGTAGAGCCCGTCAAGTTGTAGAAAACAAACACTTTCTGTATTCTAAGTGCAGTATTTAGAGTTTTAAGAAAACCTATGCTTTTGGAGCCCCATAAAGCAGAATTAATTGTCATGACTATAATTCTTCTGCATAGTTATTTGTGGAATCATTCACCTACTTTGTACATGCCGCACGGTTCCCTAGATCATGAGGAAAACGGTGTCCTAATTGAAGGTCATGGAGAAGCGAGGTAAACACAGCCTTCATGATATATCTAAGAAATATTCCCAGAACAACACCTGCTGTGTATCACAAAATAAGGGATGAAGTAGCAGATTACTGTATGAAAGAAGGAGCTATATCATGGAAAATAACATACGCCTGAATATATATTAACTTACTGTGTTCAGTCTCTTCCTCGGGGCATCCCTGTCCTCCAAAAATTGCAATTCTTCAAATGTGAGTCATTTGCTTTCATAGACAGCTGAGGCCCCTGAAAAAAAAAATACAATTCATTATCCATTTGATTAGGTATAACTTTATCTGTTTTCTTAACAGTGTTAGTTTAATACATAAACACATACCGTATTGATACAACATCGTTCAATACATGAAAACTATGTGTTTATCAGAGAAATAAATTTAAGTAACTAAAATGTTTCACAATTTTTTTAATAATATAGAAAATTTACCTTTTCCCGTTCCTTTTGTCCTACTTTCTTTACTCTTCTCCCTGCTGCATGAAGAAAGCAAACAAACAATTTTATTCCTGCATTCTTCAATGAGTCGACTCATTGCACTCCCGATTTCATGCCAAGCAACCTCTTTCAAATTTTTTTTATAGTGGTTTTCGTCTCCAGGGTTCCATAAAAGTTGTTTGTTTTGTAAACCTGAATTAGCTAAACGATATCTTCTCCCACCCACGGCGCCATTCTGTGGTTCGGCAGAGGTTCGCGAGCAACTTACACACGCAGGACCCTACCAAGAACCCATCCCAACTTGAACTGATAATCTCTGTGTTCGTCGAAAAAACTGACTCCAGGCGGATCGGGATGAGCAATTTGCGAGCAGCTTGCGAACCTTTCGTAGGGTGCAGATAACCCCATCCCAATGTGTTCGCGAGCAGTTGCAGCAACGGTTCGGTTTGTGCGTGTATATGCACCTTAAACGCACTTTTACTTGCCTGCTGCAAAACTAGAAAAAAAAGGGACACTCACTGTCTCACTCAGACACATGTAACTACTATTTCACTCTCTCTTGTTACAAGGATAAAGGAGGATCCATCTGGTATCAGGAAATGTGCCTCGTTTTCCTTGTGTGCCTCAAATTACAGTGCATGTTTTCTTGTCTGCATTTTGTTTGTTTTCTATGGGGATCCCGGCAGTGTGACTCGCTGGCCTCTTTCATTACAGCGTGCATTCACAAACTAATTCTTACTCTTGGTGACTCACAACAACACACACGTGAACTGCATGTGAAAAGAATCTAAGGGAAGAATCGTCTTTTGACAGACTGCCCTACAATTCGTGTGTCAACATTTTAAGCACTTCACTCTCTAATATCCTGCAGCATTTCTGTGGCCGGCTACATGGAAGACTGATAATGTTACTAGTGTCCCACAGTATGCTAATTTTATCTCTTCGCTAATTTCAAACCTAAGGGTTTTCCCAACCTGCCGGGCGTTCTTTCAGACCCGTCTCCTGGCTAAGGGGTTATTTGTACTGTGAAGTGGCGGGGTTTCTTTCACACAAAATACATGAATGCTTTCGCCACTACAAAAGAAATAGCGGACAGAATTAGAAGAAGAAAATGCATGCAAACCCTTGTAAAATGTTACAAAAAAAAATTATTTTCTCGTCTCGCAGCTAGTCCAATGCTGCTGGCAGAAATTATCTCACATCATTTAGAAAACAGATCAATATTTACTGAATGGTATTTACAAAAATATCTTTTTCTCATTACTTGCATTATTGCTGTGAAATGCTCTTTATGTATTATTTTTCTTTTCTTCTTGCATCCTTACTTATATAAAGTCCATAACTGCATGCAGAAAGTATTTACATATCATTTTGAAATTACGATTTCCCTTATGTAATTGGCAAAACATGGCACTCAAAAGAAAAGGACAATTATTTATTAACAGTGGCTCTCTTCTTGCAACCTACTCTCACAGCTTCAATCTTTGGTTGCTTCTTTTTAGCCTGCCCTATTCATTTACGTTACTCACACAGATTTTCAGAGCAAACAAAAGCTAAGGCATTTTACGTACAGGTTAACCCTAGGATATGTGAGGAATTAATGTCAAAGGCTAGTGTGGTTTGGCAGCTTGCGAGAGGCGAGAGATGTCTGGTTTGAGAGAAAACCTAGATGCATGGCTAGTTATTACAGAAAAGTTGTAAGTTCTGGTAGGGTGCCAACTCAGCTTTATCATGGGTGAGCACTTGGACTATGGCTCTTAGAGCAGTAGTTGGTCGACAGCCACGTGGCATATCCCTCTCGCAACTCACGCTTACGTATAAAGTCACTGATGCCTTTACATTACATAAATGAGCACGAGCCATAGGTACAAGAAATATTATGGATGTTGCCCGTGTCACATCACCTTTGGGATTGCAATTAATTTTGTGTATACAGTAGAGCCAGGCTATAACAATTGATGATGGCAAGCAAATTATTGCATTATTGTTAGAACTGAAATTTACTGTGCAACATAATTTCCAGCGGGGTTATTGTACACTCACATCATGGTCACACAGTTTTCTGAATGTGTTACGCGTACAGAAGCTGACAAGTTGACTGTTACAATGCAGCACATTTGGCTACAGTATTTTGCACATGATCATCAGTCACATAAAGATTATTAAAATAGTGATAACCACTGTTAATTAGGAAAAACAGTTTTCTTTGGTTTTTTAATCAGGGAAACACATATATTGGAGACTGAAAATACACACCAATTACAGCTGCTTGAACCATTTGAATATTACGACCTCACTGTGTGGTTAAGACACTCTTCACATCTGAAAACAGTGCAGCCATTATTTGTCCTTTTTGGAAATGTAAACGTCCAAGACTGAAGGCTTTGTCAGTTTATGAACTGATTGTTGACTGCTGAGCATGAAATCCATTTCTTTCTGTTGTCATTTCTCTGCCTCACTTCTGCTTGGGCGTCCTCCTTTCTTGTTCACTAACTCCCCTCTTTTAGCTGCTTGTGTGATCAATGCTCCTTGGCACTCCTCTTTGTTTCCTTGAATGTAGCTCCATCTGGCAACACAAGAATAGCCACCAAAGCCAAGAGGGGGAGTGAATGAGCAGTTTTATCTTTTCCTTTTGTGTATCAAGGGAAGGAAAAGTCATTTACTCTATTTGGTCTTTTCTACTCAATCTGTTTGTAGACAAAAAAATGGACATTTACAGGAATGAACACAGTCAAATGCTTGAGGAGACAGCTGACAACGGTATGTGTGGGAAGGGACATTCCTGTAGCAACTGTTTACACAGGAAATATTATTAAAATAGATCATTTAAGATGCAGAACTGGAAGATTATGGTCACATGATTCTCACCTCCATGCATGAGCTATTTGAATATGTATGAGTTAGCATGGATGAAAATAAACTACTATAATAATAGATAGAAAAGTAACTGTTTACTTTTCACTTTGAGTGACCATGGAACCTAAAGAACCTGATATTATTTCAGTCATGAAACAAGTTGGGAAGTGTTCTTGGTATAATAGATCATATCATCAATTTAGGCACCAACAGCAGTGACAGTTACAATGACTGTGATAGTGAGTTCAGCAATTGACAGTACAGTTTCTGCAGGTAATAAGTTAAGGTCAGAGGAAGAATTGGAACAGCCACTTTGAAATGGTGAATTTACTGGAGAGTAGTACATATGTTACAACACCACCACCTTTTGTTCTGAGAGATTGCTGCATGTAGAGAAGAGGGGAGTGTCGAATGTCTTCAAGGCAAAGCACACATGGAGGGTTCCTGTTGCTTGAGAAGGGTCGACAGAGTGCATGGCTAAATGACTACTAGACAGTGAGTAGGGGTAAGGACAAAAGTCCTTAAAGGATGGTGTACCCCAGTCGGGCCACTGGTATGCCTGAGTGTGAGGGTTTCGGAGTGATGTGGGAAGATATCAAAGGCATGTGAGTGCCATGCAAGGGTGTGTGTGGGCAGCAGTCATGTTAGCCAGAGATTACCTGTGGTGATCGGCCATATTTTGATCCCAAACCCATTAGGACCATTGGCATATATAAAGGACTAATTTGCTGGTGCTTGTGAACATAAAACAAACTTACTGTCATTTGTACAGGATTGCATTACCACCTTCTTTTGTAGTCCTTTCAAGGTCTAAGAACTTGGACCCACACAGCTATTTTTTTAAATTTTGGACTTATCATTATAGTTTTTGTTTAAAATTAAAATCTCAACATAGTTGTGCACCTATTATGATTTTGATAAATTGAAATCTGCAATTATTGCTTATTACCAATTAATTATAACCAGCAATTATTGAAACAATCAGTTATTACCAGTTCAACAGCAACACACACAATTTCTTAACTAAAACGTAAATTAATTTCCTGAGCAAAATGAGCATACTTTATTTAAGTTACCTTTGCTTTCAACCTTGTTAGTTTTTAACTTTTGAATTTTAATCACATGATCAACATTCACTGCACACTTTCAGATAAACATGTATTAATGTGTGAACAGGGTCAACGCGTCATATAAAAACAACAAATTATTTTTGGTTTTACAAAAGAAACCGAACATGATACATATCACACAAGCATGTAAAATGGTGAATATTCATAATCACAGTTGTGTTAATGTTCAGACTAAGGCATAAACAAACAATATAAATAAAACTAGTAGTACCAACCCACAACGTATGTGTTGCAGTATAGCCAACCATTGGCAACTATTGCCAGATCCTCGGTTTTGGAACATGTTTACATTTTGTGAATATTGTTGGCCATCTTGGGTATCTTTGCATGGAACATTTTTACATTTTATAGATATTATGATCTTTTTTTTAAGAATTATTTTATGCATTTGGTTAAGTTGTTTAACAGTTGTACATGTACTGTCTGTCATCATTTAGTGATGATAAACATCTCATAATAATTTATTTGACAGTTTGCAAACAGCATTGCAGCAATTTATTTTTATAAATATTTTAACTTTTTAAGCCTGCGAGTGGTTTCAACAAACAGTTTTGGTGAAGGAAGTAACATGTCAACATGAGAGAAGAAAAGGGAAGTATGGAAATACCTTACAATTTTTAGAGCAGATGAAAGTAGGGCAGGTAACATGTGTGTATTGTAGTGCTACAGTTTCCCTTGGTTGTGTACGAAAAATCGTCTTAAGTCACGTTATCCTCAAGAATTGGCATAGAATGTTGCTAATCGGGTTAGGCCTGTTGAAGATGTGAATGATGGCCCTTCTCAGAAAAAGTCGAAACTGATGCGACCAAACATTACGGACATTATGGAAAAGAAATAGTTTTACGATGCCAATGATCCCAGAGCAATGGAACTAATAAAACTGATCGCAGAAATGATATGTGAAAATTGCAACCCTATGAGCTTGTACATAACAATGGTTTCTAGCATCTCGTACCCATGGTTGCCCCCTCGATACAGTATTCCTTCCAGAATACACATTACTAGCACAATTATTTCAGACATCTATGAAAAAGTAAAAAATAAAATGAACAACTTGCTCATCTTGTTGACAAAGCAATAACAACTAACTTGTGGACAAGTGAATTATCATCACATATGAATTACTATATTAACATCACTGCCCATGGCATTGAGTTATTTGAAATGGTTCATTATTGTCTTGAAGTAATTCCTTTTGAAGTAGATATGCACACTGCAGCCAACATTACTGAAAATCTCAAGTTTATCTTTGAAGACTGGAAAATTGAGAGTAAAGTATATCAGTGGTTGCTGACTATGCCCCGAATATGTAATATGCCATTAAAGACCACCTGAAATTACCCAATGTTAACTGCTTAGCACAAAGTATGCAACTTGCGGTAACAAATTGCTTGCTGCTGAATCAGCATCCAGTTCATGAGCTTCTTGCTACATCAAGGAGAACTGTAGGACATTTTAGCCACTCAATAGCAGCTAAAAAAATTTTCACTGATGCGTAGAAAAATGTAAATGAATGACAGCATGTACTCGTGGTGGGAAGAATTAGGAGGTGAACTCAACTGGTTGACAACTTCGAATGTTTCTGCGTATCCCGTCACCTGGGTCGCACTCGAGGTGACAGCTCTGATGCGTTGCCTGGCAGCGCTTGATGTGCCTTCACAAAAACTGCAGTTATGAAATAACTAACAGGTAAAAATCCCTCCAAATTTTAGTTTCTCTACTGGAGAGTATGACAATGCTAAATATTCACGTTTGATGTATGTGGCTGTTGTGCTTTGCCATAAAAAAAATGTTTTACATAAGATAAATCTTAAGTTTAATGTGCTATGTATGATGTTATTAATATAATATTTTATGACTAATACTTTCACTTATAAAACTTGCGGCATATTTCAAAACTTGCTCAGAACTGTGCACGTCATTTTTCAAAAAACTGCAATATGCCACGTGGAATAGTTTTCGTCAAATTATGTGTTATATTTATGAAAGTTGAGAAAGGCGCGGAGTTGTGCCTGTGCGCTTGTGCCTTTCGCACCGCCACGCCACGCTCTCCTGGGTATTGAAATGTAAATCATATCTTCTTTTGGTTTTCAAGCAAAGTATACATATTATTTTTTGTACAATATTAACATTGTTAACATCATAAATTAATATTCATGTCTTGTATATAAATTCAGTGTGCCTTTAAAAACCAACGGTATAGAATTAACACCTGCGTTTCTTGACTGGGTAGAAACGATACGTAAGATCATGTTAGTTATAACATTTACATAAACCAGACGAAAGAGTGCGGTTATTACATTAATATGATTGACATAATTTTACTATCGCTATAATAAAACATTGTTACCTGACAGCACTATTCTATGCACATATATGCATACTTATTAGTACCAAGTACAGTGTTTTTAATTACTGAAATATTTGAGGGTAAGGTTACTTAAGGGCAGTGTTTGATTTGCGAGTATATTAAATCTAAAGTGTAGTTCCAAACCAAAAAAGGACAAAAATTCAAGGAATTTCATGTTTATTTTGTATGATACATGTCCATCAATGTTACAGTCTGAAATATACAGAAAATCAGAAAAGTGAAGAAAATACAGTTTATTGAAATCAATACCAAATGTTACACAATCTTTTTTATGAAAGTGGCTGAAATTACTAAACGTTTGGTACAGTTACTGAAAGAGCATTTTTTTAATTAGTTATATCTAGTTTAGTAGGTTTAATTGTAAAATTATTTGTTATAATTTCTTTTTTTCTTTTTTAATACTTTTCTCCTAATTGCATTGACCCTACTAGCAAGTTGTTGTTAAAATGTAAAGAATGCAACTAACATTTATTTAAATATTATGTATAGGTAGCACCACAATCTCTATGTGACATTGTATTCTTTATATTGTATCCTCTGTGGTAAAAGTAATAAAAGGTGAGAGGCAACTGGGTTGGCAACGCTGAGTCTGGTTGCAAAAGTAAAACAGAAATGTTCAGTGTTTTTTATTTGTTGCCACGAACATATCCAATCTAACAGTTGTTTATTAATTAATTTTAGACGAATGTACATACGTGTTTTTTCGTAGTGGTAAATGCCAACTCAGGCCCAGGGAATGCAATTTGATTCGTTGTTCTCATTTGTTTGTGACTCATCTGCTTTTGAAAGATCATGTGAAGTTATTTTTGACAGATGCTCTTCTTCATTATTGTCTGTGGTGTTGCGGTTTCGTATAAATACAGATGTGAAATGCTTTTTCAGTACACACCAATGTTTTTTACTTGAAGTCAAGTAGTGTTGGGTGGTCGCTTGCACATACCATGCTTCTTATATAAATAATAAATTTTCAGGTACGTCTTTGTTTGATTTATATAGTTGGTATTTAAGTGATTCTATATTTTCCCCTCAAATAATGAAACAAATTCTTTAAAGAGTTGTTTGCAATATGAATTCCTAACTGAAATGTAATTTCATTCCCGTGGCCCATCACTCTCACTAAGCATATACATTTATCCATTTCTGACAAAATTTTGTCTTGTTCCAGTTTGTATAATCCGTATGCAAGCTTGCTTTTGTCTGTGTTAAAAGGGTATCAGCTGTTTAGAACATCAAACCAGTTCTTAAAAATGTGCTGTAGCTTTCCAAGGTTCTTTTAGTAATTGCTTTCTACCAATAAATTCTAACATTTTACTTGACAGCTTTATTTGACAGAAGCTATGCAGCTCTCTTTACTTCCTGTTTTTGTGTTCTTGAAATGTCTAAATGCTGTTGAGAAAATTTAAAAGTAAACTTAAGATCTTGAAGGTACATATCCAGAAGTTTTTGAAACAATTTTTTGTATTTCTTCTGGGTAAGAATATTCAAAACTGTCATTTAGAAAGTGATTTCTGGTATGTTTAAGTAAGTGAGGAGTGTCTGCGAATAACCTCTCTTAACTCATCACATGGTTAAGGAAAGGATGAATGTGTTATATTAAGCACTACATACCTTGAAAGATCCACAATTTGATGTGAGTGCGTTGGTTACCCAGTGAACGAAATTCTGCTTCGTACATGGCTGCGACCCTGGTGACGTAATTAAGGGTAGCCAGTGGGGCGCAGAGGGGGGTTATGATGCGCATGAGTTCGCCTCCTAACTCTTCCCACCACGACATGTACTGATCCAGTATGTTGTAATTTGCTGGGATTCTACTCTTTATGTGTTGTGACGGCTTGTGGAACATCATCTTCCTATCATAGTAGCGCTGCAGAACTATGTAAAATTTAATCCTAAACTTTCTCATCCGAAGATTGGCTGCTTGCTGAACAATTGGTAGAACTGCTGACGTACTTTGAAGAGGTTACCATGACTGTCAGCAATGAAAACTCAACAGTAGCAGATGCGATACCATTGGTTAACCACATACTAGTTACTAAGGTATCACAGAAAGGACTGGTTACTGCTTTGGTTGCTACTTAAAAGAAGGACTCAACATACGTTTGGCAGAACTGGAGAAGCCAGAGGTATAGGTAGTGCCTTTCCATGCTTGACACTTGTTATAAACATCATTCGTTCAGATGTCCTGACAGCACAGATAGACAGTGAACAATTTTCTCAGAGGTATGAAGAACCGGTCTCTGGAAGCAAATTATGTGAATGGTGAGTCAAGTGTTTCTTCTCTTCCTGGCTCATCTGTTCCACAGAAAGGAATCTAGCAGATGTTCCAGAGAATGGTGGCAGACTTTACTGCTACTACAGCACAGGCTACAGGTTTGTATTGCATAATCAGTGAAATCTCTCAGTAAACAAAATCCTTATGTAATTTTGCAATTATTACTTTCCCAGATAGTGTATTGGAGGAACTGGAGAAATACATGCATGCCCCAACATTAGATATAGGAGCCAACTCTAATTTTGTTTTGGGAAAGTTATGTGAACTACCCAAAACTCAAAAAGGAAGCTTTCAAGATGTTATCAATACCTCTGGGATTTGTGTTCTCAGAGAGACTTTATTCTTCTGCTGGAAACATTTTTCTGCTGGAAACATTCTTCAAGCCAAAAGGAATAGAATGCTTCTTGAAAACTTAAGCAAGTTTGTCTACCTTGATAAAAAATTTGCAGTTTGTGAGTTATGAGTACTAGGCTGTAAATAATGTAATAATACTATAGTATTCATGTAACAGTTTTGTGAATAAATTGTATAAATTCTGTGAATAAATTCTATCACTAGTGTACATTTTTTGCTGAGAAACATGAATGTTTCTAACTTGCAAGTGTTGGTAATTGGTAAAGTCATATCGGTGCACCACTAATTTTAATAAAAATTAACACTTTTAAAATGTAACTCTGAATTTTGGCACTTCAAATTTTGAATCACTCTACCAGTTATGCTTACAAATGAATGTTTTGAACTTGTAATTACAGTAGACTCTCGATTATCCGCTTTACGTTTTAACCGCTGCATGTTCAGAAAGATAAAAATTAATTGTGGAAATAAACTCAAAACACTGCCAGAAAGAAGTCATTTAATAAAACGCCCATCTTAACTAATGAAATTTGTAACAGGTACTCTATGAAAATAACTGTGGAATGAAATATGTTTGTTTATCGATGCAAATGCATGTCAAAATGTGTTACTGATGGTGCGATGAGCTTAGTTACGTCGCAAGACAGCGAGCTCATAACACAGTACAACTCACTAGCCTAGCAGCCTCCTGCCAGGTATAGCCGGAACTCGGCATGACCGCTGCATTCCTCCCATGCATTGTGTTCCCATGGTCAGTGTCAGTTTTATCTTGCCAGTCAGTAGTTACGTTCGGTTTTGTTTTTGCTCTTTTTCAGTCTAAAAATGTCTGCAAAATGTAAACGTGTGTTTTTAAATTTACAGCAGAAGCTTGAAATTATTAATAAACGTGGAGGAAGTGTAATAAAACAGCTTCCATTTATGTATGGAGTGGGAGAAACAACAATTTGGAATAAACGAAACAATAAATCCAAACTTACTGAGTTTTCAAGCAGTGCAGACTTGACAAGTGGATTGGCGAATAGGAAAACGATGAAACTATCGACGTACGTGGAACTAGATAAGGCTATGCTAGAGTGGTTTAACCAGAAACGTGCCGCAGGAACGCCAGTGTTGGGCTTAGTGTGTGTGAAACAAGCCCAATATTTTTTTGAAGAACTGGGAATGGAAGGCGGAACTTGTTTCCTACATTAAACACTGTTTTCCACACGTTGAAATAGCCGGCTGTATGCCGCACACACTGGACAGTGTGGGAGGTGTGTGTGTAACATGGGCGACATGCAGTTCGCTTTGCACTTCTTTGTTCCCCTCCCCAGGGGGAGGGGGGGGTGTGGCCTGTTGTCTAGTAACCGAGTGATGTCAGCCTGCCTTCCCCCTTACGCAACTTCAGATTCCAGTATCACTTGGCAATAAACACCGCACGCATCCCGCTGCGTTGTTTGTATTAACCGTAGCTGCGTAGTTTCTTGTAGTTTTCTTGAGAGAACTACAGCGATTACCCGCATATTTTACACACTTTATATTCCGGTTTTGTAAATTAGCAATCAGGGGTGCATAAATTGCACATTTTTTTAAATTTCTTGGTTTGTTAATAAATAATATAGTACGGAAATTATTACACACATTTCCTATGAACGTTAGCCAGTTGAATGGAAGATGCATGTGCAAGATGGAAGAGGGAGAAGGGCTAACAAGGCGAAAGGAGACATAGTCACGGTGGGGATGCCTGGAGAATAGAACACTGCATGATTGGCGTGACTGCGAACTGAAGAGAGGGAAAGTTCAAACTCTGTGCAGCACACCAGTCCCAATAGAAGTGCAAAAAAAACACATTTCAGAGAGAACATTGAAAAACAGCAACCAAAGTTTTTGTGAATCATAAAAAAAATCTTGCAGGTTTGCTTCTCAATCTAAGCAGCAGTATATCCAACTATTTTACCATATTACCAGTGTACCACCCACCCTTGTGTAAGACCTGCACCTCACATTTTAAACATCCTTTCAGGAACAAATATACATATATGTACATATTGAGTTATAAAAATTTGTGAATTTTTCTATTTTACATGTAAGGGTATCAAACCATCCCTCACAGATGCTCCATAATGTTGCAGAGGGGTAGCATAGAAGTTTGCTGTTAGTCAGCTGCTCCAGTCATTTAAACTTTCATGTTTTGATAAAACCAAACTGAAATGTTGCTTTTTCTGCCTTGTAGGGTGTTGAAAAACGGTCAGGTCATAGTTTAAGACTTACAACACAGCTTGTCTTGTTAAGCAGAAGAGATCAAACCTCACTATGTATTTAGCATGAAAGAGATATCCAGATGTGAGTTAGTACCATATTTATGGAATTTGTTAGGGGTTGCAAGTAACTTTTTTCAGTTCTGTCCACAGAAAAATGTTTTTGTGTACCTGAGGGTAACAACTGGCTGATATTTTGGCCAGACCTGTGACTCAATTGCCTAAAACTGCTTAATTAAAATTACTTAGAATGACCCTGGCATGTACATCAGATGCCTTAGTTTCTTTATGCTCAAGGTATTGAACTGGCATGCAGTCTTTTTATCATCAATTTACATTAGTGAGATTTTGTGATGACCCTGCCAGTGTATAGTGTAATAATAAAGATTAAGGTTTGATGCACATCCATATGCTGCATTAAATTTTTTTTATGTAAATTGAAGTTTTCATGTGAGAATCATGTTTGACAATGTCACTGGTTGGCAGGTTTTCTCGGGAAATCTTGTGTTTCCCCCACCATTGCATTACGGCTCTGCACCATGATCACTTTATTTCACCCTTACTGGCTCTCAAGACCCTAGTGTTACAAGCCGTCCAAATGTGTCCACTCCACATTTAAATTCTCGTACCTATAATGATTGTACAACATCTTTTGTAGCCATCCATTCTTAAAAAATAATACATTTACAGATGCACTTAGAAACAGTAACTGGTGTTTGTACACAAAAAACTTTTGTTCATGCTATTTTAAAGCGGACATTACTAAAAAGTATTAAAGTTTTTCTTAATGAGCCGCAGAATATAACCTGTGTACAATATGCTGTAGCTGGAAAAACTGTAGCCTCATTTAAGGCTTAAAATACACTCTCAGTTTTTTTTTAAATATAGGAAAGTGTTTGAGAGAGAGTGAAGTAGAGAGAAACGTAGGTTTTACATATTTTTCTGTTTGTAGGTAGACAGTTTACACAATTTCCAACTGATAAAAGTATTTGATAATCTTTGTACTTGGTAGTGAAATAATTGTTACACAAATTTACAGTTGAGTAAAATAATGTTTTAATGCACTTTAATCTACATTTTGTAATAAAATTTCAAGTCAGGAGACATTACGCAGTATTGTGTTATTTTACAGAAGAAACTTGGCAATGTTGTATTAATAAATTAACATTAGTTAATGCAACAAATTTATAAGTAGAGCATATCAGGATATGATTGAAGTGAAGCTACTAATAACAGTTATATCTTTACTAGACACTTATAGTAATAGTGCAATATTATTTTTGTTGGTAGGAATGTGTGGAGTTTATGTGCAAGGTAAACTCTGATGTAAGTTGGAGAATATTTTAGATTTTCAGTAATATTTTGCATCCTAAAATATATTTAGATGATTTACCCGTGAACAAGTAGATCTTTCAAGGCGGTATTAATGACTTCCATATTAATTGCAGATTAACAATATGTTCAACGATAATAATTGAGAAGGAATTGAAGAATGAAAAGTAAACAGTAATGGATATTCCATTAATTTTTATTATTAGCATTTTATGCAACATAAATTTATTTAGGTTTCATTGTTGTATTTTCAAATAATTTAATCATGAAAATGATAGTTAACTTTTGAAGGTGCCATGTCCTTGTTTCTTCATAAAACTTTATTTTTCCCAAGCCAGTCATCCAAAGTGAAGTATGGACTGTCACATAGTCAGGTAAGACGGATCAGGTTCTGTGAACTTTTCGTATGTTGTGTATGAAAGTGCAGGTAAGGTGAGTCAACTGCACAGGCCATATGTTGTGAGGAACTTGGACTCAACTTGGAGCCAGGAAGGTATGCACCGTGACCAGGTCTAGTGTCAGAGTGAACTGTGGGGGTGAAGGTTTGGCTCATTGTAGGTACAACAAGGATCAATGAATTCAAGGTAATAATGTTTAAGTTTTGGGCACCTATTTCGTACTTGCATGTGATGCTGTTTCTGTGTTGGTTGTTGCTCCTAGTTGATTTTGTGCTAAGAAATTGAAATAATAAATAGTAGGCTAATGGTTAATGATTCCAGACTCCTTTAAGTCTCACTGTTGAGATACTGGATGTGGATGATTCTAGTAATGATTATTACACGCAGGTGTGTACCTTATTGATGGATTCAGACTTGTGACACTGTGGTAGTTGTCAGGATATAAGTTGTGTATATTGGTTATTTTTAGTATAGTTCTAAGAACATAGGTTTTCTTGAGATGTGGAATCACTTAAATACCCTAGATACTTTTGTATTGTAAAACATAGGTAAATACAGTACCAATTTTTTCTAAAGAAATTAATTATTATAATTGTTACAAATAAAGTATTAAATTTATTTGTGGTAAACATTTATTGCAAATTTTTGGTTTCAAAATAAGTTGTGCATTATTTTCATGTTAAGGGGAATGGTGCATGAAAACAATACATTTACATCATTTTTGCCACAACTTGTTTCACAAAGGATTTTTCGAAATTTTTGGCTCGACAAGACATAAATAACTCTTTTGAATACCTTCTTACATTGTTACGAATTCACTGCCATCGTTATTCTCGGAGCACTGATTGAAATTAAGGAAAAAATTAATTATTTTCTTCCATCAGTGCTCCGAGAATAATGAATGCAGTGAATATATTACAACGTAAAAAGGTGTTGAAAATTATTATTTACATCTTATCGAGTAGAAAATTCCATCAAACCCTTTGGAAAACGACTTATATAGAAAATTGTGTAAATATACTGCTTTCATGCACCATTCCCTTTAAGTAAGTGGGTCAGTTTGTAAGAGTTATTAATAAACACATTTAAATATGGCGTACAAAATAATGAAATACATACATAAGTAGCTTGGTACACATAATCATCCAGTTTCAATACAATCTCAATTTTATGGGTGGAATTGGTTGGTATGAAGTCACTGACTGAAGCATTAATACTGTCTTTTTTTTTGGTAGAAGCTAAGAATAAGGAAGGGGTTACATAGTTGGAGCTGATTAGACCTACCATACGTCTGGGATTAGCCTGGACAGTCCAGGATTCAAGTATGTGTCCGGGGAAGTGTCCGGGATTAACGAATGTCTGGGATTTTCGGATATCTGAGTGAAAGACTGAGCGGTCGGGAAATTTCGCTCTGGTTTGATTTAGCAGTTGGCAGGCAACATTGCATGCAGCGATGCTCAGCTAGACTGTCAAAACAAAGCAGAAGACAGTCAGACAGTCCACATTGGCAAGCGCTCGTTGACAAGCTGTTGTTTACTTTGTTCGTTTTAAGATTAAAACTTTAGTTGCATCTCTTACATGGTGTATTGTCAGTTGCTGGAAATGTGCCAGAAAAGGAAGTGTTCGTTTAATGAAAAACTTCAAAGTGCGTATAAATTTCTCAAATCAGGTGAAAACAGCAGTACTCGAGTATGGTGTCCGACATGTAGCTCAGAATTTTCTGTAGAATTCAGAGGATGACTGAAATATTACACCCTTCCAACTTCAGGGCAAAAGCAAGAACCCGATCGTACATACATTGTAATCTCAGGACCCAGTTCTAAGTAAATGTTTGGACGTTTTTGTGCCTACTTTTAGTGACATTTTTATTCTAAGAGTAATAATGTAGAAAATAATTATGTTACTTGTAAACCAATGTATTTTAACTAAGTGGAAAAAATGATTAGTCACTAAATTTTTTAAATGTTATTTACTAAAAAAACAACCCCTTCCAAAAAAATGTCCGGGATTGGAGTCCAGAAATTACGGTAAGCCTAGAGCTGATGGACATTGCTATCACAGTGGGAGAAATCTTTGACATTAGAATTCAGTGCTGCTTAGCTTCAACTTACCTTTGTTGTCATTTTTTCCTGCTTTGTTAAGAGATTGATCTTACATGAGTTCTGGGAAACACAGTGGCTTGTTGATTATATTGATGGTTATTCTCATCCGGTTAGGTTAATCCTCCAGGCCATTAAGGCAGGATTGATTTAATGGAGTGGTAAACGTGTTATAAAAATATGATCATTGTTTAAGTAGTTGAATTTTGAATATTTGGCTAATTGTTCATTGAAACCAAAATAAGAAAAGCTATCCCAGTTTTAATGAACTCCAAGAAATGGGGAGAGAAATAATAGTTAACTCTACTGAAACACATAAAACTTATTAAATACTATTTCAAGTATATATCTAATTTTACGATCTATCTTTTATGCTATAATTGAAAATACTGGATTTTTCAATTATCCAGATGGTATCATACTATGTCGTATAGTATTTCTTCTCTTTGATGGTATTTGGTTATCAAGTGTTTACTTTTAATATCTTTGTCAGTGTTATTTTTTCATGTGTGTTTTAGCTGTAACACCAACACTGAAGCAGCATCACTTGCTAAGAGTTGATCAAAGTATGTGTCTCAAACAATGTTGTGTAAATAGTAAGGTGATGATGTGCTCTGGTGCTGACTTCGCTAAATGGTCTATTTGAATGATTTTTGTGTAAAGTTTTTTATATTGACTGTATTTCAAGGGTTTTATATGTAATGACTGATTTAGTGAGTTTGCACAGAGTATTCATCAGCGTATTGCCATACAAAGCACATGGTCCTATGTATTGCATTTTGTGGTTACTGAAGCTTGCTGTATGCTGTGCGACAGATTTTATATATGTTGCTTAATGTTTTGTTACCTAAAATGGTAATATTTATTTTAATAGTTTAAATAGTTCTTTTTCTTTCGTTGTTACATTCTTGGTCAATTCGAACAATACTAAATTTTTATTCTTTATAGTGGACTTTAAAGATCTAATGAATGAACAATTTGCAGTAAAGTTGCCCTTTAAATATAATAACTTTCAAAATTGTGTTTACGTAAACCATCAAAACAAATGTAGGTTGTATAAAAATTTGTACTAAAACGAAACAGATTATAGATGTTCTTTAATATGTTGGAAATCTTAGACCACATCAGAATTTGGGGTCAAACGGAGCCCTGTGAATTGCAGTGTACATTTTAATTTTATTTTAAATAATCTGTGATATTGAATAAAAATTAATGCATCTCATTTTTCTACCATACTCCACTTCTCAGTTCATGTTGTAATAGGGGAAGCATAAACCTGCACTGCAGACAGAAAACTATAATCCTTCTTACCTCCTGCCATTTTCTCGACATCTTACATTCCTGTTGAACTAGGCTCCCTACACTCTTTCGCTTTTCCTTCCTTTTTTCAGCACCTCATCCTCCTGCAATCTTCTGCTGCAGTGTTGTAAACATTCCTTGTTTTTTAAAACTGTTCCGATACCAACACATAATATATGAAATGGGCCAATACTAAGCTTTCTGTCGAGTCGTATGTTATATTTTGGTGGGGGGGGGGGGGGGGAAATTGCATTTTAAATTACGTTTCACCAAGCATTCAAAATTATATTGTATTTTCTTAAATTTGTATTATTTTTTATATACAATAGATCTTATTATTACAGGGATATTATATGCCTTTGCAGAATGCATAAATGCAAACAATAGTGTGATTTTGTAATTGAATCATTGTGCTTGTGAACATAAATGTTTGCTTTCCATCATGTTTCTTGAAGGCCATTAATAACTTAAGCACAAGTGGTGCGTCACTTTCAATGAACAGTTCAGTATGCAGCTCTACACTATTTTATTCGTCTATTAGGAAACTGCCCATGTAGTGTTGACATGTACTGTCTATCACAATGGCCAATGTCAAACATTTTATTTCTTTGCATTAGAATAATTGTCACTTTTTAACCAACATTTATTTATTTTCATAGGGGTGGAAAAAAGTGTTTATATTAACGCATGATGCTTTTCTGCATCTTTTATAGGCACTCTACATTCAACTTTGCCCCATCTTGAATGCAATGTTCAACTCTTTGGGCAGGTCTTACTCCTTAACAGTACTGAAGAGGCTGAGTGTGTTGTAATGTTGAAGTTACTACAAACGTAAGCTAGAACATCACAGTTCAGTTTAGCTCAATCCATAGACACCCAAAACTTCAAAGGTGCCGTATTATAATTAAAATGAATTCACATCTCGTATTAGTTCCACCTTTTAATTTTTAAATTTCAAATAGCAAGTAACAATTTCACAATCTTCAAGTGATACAGAGCCATGAAGGAGTTAGTTAAATGAGACAACAGAACAGCACCGTAGTAATTCAGTAATTATTCATGTTACATAAACTTGCATCGTGAGACAAAGACGAGCACATCACCCGCCATCATGCCTCCTTCACGGCTAGTGGTAAACTGTTAACGGGCAGCGGGTGCTCCTGGCTCACATCGCCATGCGCCTATCCCCCACTCCTTGCACCAAGGTGCCCTCAAACCTCCCACGTGTCCTATCGTAATGAGTTTTAGCACAACTTTATTGAACTTCCAGAACATAAACTGTATACGCTAGTAGAGAATATAAAACTTTTATCTCTAAATACTGATGCAACCTTAACTGTGACTTAGAAAAAGCAAACACACTATAGATAAACACTCAAACGTGTCCAAAACTTCCCATATTGATAAAATATTCCCATTCCACGTGGCGGCAAAGAAAGTGTTATACTCACTTGCGACAGAAGAGAGATTTAACCAAAAGTCCCATTTTAATTGTTATAAATTTTAATTGTTATAATAAATATATTGCATCATTACAATGTCCCTACAGGATATGTCAGCGCAATGTTGGGAAAGCAACTACAGACACGTGTCGGCTTGTACTATTCACCAAGAATCTCCAAGAAACGTCACGTCAACACCCTCTCCAACAACCTCCACCCCGAAGTGAGATTGTACTGCCTGACAGGGCCACTTCTCCCTTCAACCAAGGACACAAAGTTCCTTGGTGAGCAGAGGGAGGGCAGCATCCATTCTACTCCCTCCCTCATCTCCGAAGACCCTGGACGAGATTAGTATAAAAGACCTGGTACGACCAGCAAAAGATAGTCTCTGCTCCTCCACCGTTTTCGTTCAGCGCTTCAAGGAAGCCATTGGCGGTTCGCGCTTGCTGCTATGTCCGCAGATTCCACCACTCTTCTTGGGACGGAATATGACTACCAGTGAAGACAACCTGACTATAAACCTTCTGCACGCGTTGTAGACTCCAACAGTCTCTGGGAGACTGGACCATTCAACAGCTCCTGAAAATTTCTGCTCCTTCTTTACCACCCCCTGGTGTCGACCCTAGAACTGGTAACGCTTGCGACTAAGTCCTTTCAGGACCATTTCACCCACCGGATGGTGACTGCATTTTTGACACTATCCCTCTGGTAGTTGTCCACCACTTCTGTTCCTTCAGAACACCAGGTGATAGTTAGGGCAAGTTGTAAAGTTCTTAACCTAGCAGGAATTGTCGCCTCATTTCCCAACCAGATTAGAACTGTGTCACCTTCACCTGGAATTGTGTAGTTAAAGATTCTGTGTCAACATAAGTTAGCATAGGAGGTAGTACAGGGCCACCGTGTTATATTACTCACTCAATGTAACACATGATTCAAAACTATTTTCTGTGCGCTGATTTTATTGACTGTCATCCCGTCATCTCCTATTTAGTTTCAGCCTACTAAAGTGAAACCAGCAGACCTCAAGCTCTGTAAATACACACACATTAAGTGGTCACTCGAGCTCTGCCGGTAGAGCCTATATCACTAGCAACTCCTCTACCAGGTGAATCAGTGAATCAGGTTATTCCATACTCCGCCACCTCTCTTTATCAGGCTGGAAGGGAGCTGGAATTAACTCTTGACCATCTGACCCCCTGTGGATACCACACCTGGGTATTTCTGTCAATCAGTTGGAGCACTATCCAATGCTCTGTCCACTGCTCTCCTTAGGGCCGGATGAAAGGAACAAGGGTTGCCATTCCTGCCTGTGCAGCTGCAAATATTCAGAAGCACACAGTAGGGAATTGCGGCACCGGCTCTACTTTCTCAAGGTATTTGTTTGCACCCTTTGTTTCCCATGCCTTACACCTAGAAGAGAGTTAGACAGAGAAAATTAAAAAGGTGTCTTATGCTTCCAAAACTACTGGTCGTGCAATCCCAAGTCCCCAGTTGTACTTAGCACTTCCACCAAGTGGAGTTGAGTTCATACCACCCAAGCTACTGAGAGACATCACCCTTTAGAGCTGCCAACACGTGTATTTCCACCCTTAATCAAGCTCAAAGGTATTTCTCACCCGGTGGTTGAGGCATTTCTAAGGGGCGAAGAACCTCCTCTAGGAATCGCAAACTCTTGGTTTAGCGGTCACCTACATCAACTGCCAGCAGTAATCTTCAAAGCCAGAGCACTCCACGACCTACGAGCATCCAAGGGGACCACCATCCTTCATCACGCCAGGGTAAGAATCTCGAGGTGAGGCCACACCAGCTGTAGCTCAGCACACCACTAGGTAAAAGTGTGATCAAGGGTCAGCCTGTTCGTAGGGCCATGACAGCGGTTCTAGACTTTGTGCTCCGCCGATAGGCCACCAGACTTGTCATGTACACTGGACGTGCACCAGTAAAACATTAAGGCGCCCTATGTACATCGTGATCGTGGCGGCATCATGAGTCAAAACTGTGAAAGTGACTAAGATGTCATCTTCCTATCTTAAACGTTACATGACCAGAGACAGTGTAACTTTCATCCCCAAATATCTCAAGTCATTCCTTGACGTGACCATCTCCAACAAATAATTGTTTTAATTTCCACCTCCTTGGACATGCATCAATATACATGTACTAATTTTGAATATATTAGTGAACAGAATTGTCACATATTTTAATCCTGTATTTTTCTAGCTAAGTTTGGTTTCATAACAATATATGTTCTCTGTTACTGTATGCGAGATATTATATTTGTTTGAAATGTTTAAAAATGCAGTAAGTGCAATATAGTGGGCAGAATACATTTGTAGTGAAGATTTTAATGTGCCTAACACACTGATATATAAATATTGTTTAACTCAATAGTTTTATGTGAGCGAAAAGACACAATTAAAATAAACTGTAATTTTGCGATGACAAGAAATGTTTGAAATTCAAGCCTGAGTTGAAACTGCATGTTATCCTGTGGCGGCTGTTACCCTAGGCACTCCCTCCTCTCTCTCTATCTCTCTGACACACACACACGTATGCACATGCACATACGTTCATGTGCACACACACTCTCACACTCTCTCTCTCTCTCTTCGTGCGTGTACGGTTGGAGGAGGGGGGGGGGGGTGCAGTTCATGACGGCTGTCACAACCTTATATTCACGTGTTTAGAATCACCCTCCAGGGTATTGGCGATCTAAGGACACTCGTGAAAGATATTGCCGGGTTTGACTCTTTCTCGGATGACTCACAAATGCATGAGGCAGATGAGTCGTAGTCATTTAGTAATATAAACAGGAAATTGTCACCTGTCAAACTCCTAGTTTCCTTGTACCCAATGTCATTGTTTTGGTCTGTTGTCTTTTGTTTGACATACATATTACTTCTTTTTAGTTTTGTTCTTTTGCCATGGCAACATTGTGCTAATATCACAAAAACATGTCAAAAGTGAAAATATGTTTTTGAACAAATGAAAGATTTTCAGTGGATCTAATAAGAAAATAATCCAGACTCACGTTGCTGAAAATTTCAATAGCAAAAAACATCATATTGTATGAATTTTTTTTTGTTTGTATTCACAATTTTACTTTGTTTAAAAAACTGTACTTTCATAATTGTTTGTGAACTGTTTCTATATTGATATGCTATGATCACAAAATAAGAGAATAGTATACCCCTGCCAGTGCAGGGTGACTTGTTCTACATGTATAGCTAGCTGTATCAGACAGATGATAATATTTATTTTAATAATCTATGTGTGAAATAAAAATGTAAAGAAATGTAAATGAACAGTTCATTCATCTGTATTTATTTCTTTATGTATTACATACAATGATCAAATTATGAATTGCACTTAAAGACTTACAAATATCTGGTTTATACTTATAGTAATTTAACATGCGTGCAAAGATGATTTCTTATCCAGGCAGTGACAACTGTGAGTGCCTGTTGTAGTATCAGTTGAAGTATCAGGGAATTGTGATAGTATTGAGGTACCAGGAATTGGTATCCGAAAATGAGGTATCGGAACAGCTCTACTTGTGTCCATGTACAAGTCCACAGTAAATCATTAAAAGTATTGCAGGTAGAAATTAATACAACTGCAGTGTGCAATGAAAATGAGAATGTATTATTTGAAAATAGATTTGTAAATTTCTGATCACTATTCCATATGCCGATTTCAAACACTGAAATAAAATTTATATCAAAGTCTTCTCCAGATACCTGAAATAATCATACAAAGTTTGGTATTACATGTTTCATGGTTTATTTCAACATACTGTTACCAGCACAGTTTTAAAATATTCCATAATGCGTGCATACATGTAAGTCTGTGAACATTTGCATTTTGTTCTTCTGTTCTCATTGTGTAGTCGTACCTACATTTTTGGTAAAATGTACTGCAGATTATAAATAAAAAACTAACACGAACACTTTGGATACTTTGATTTCATAATTTTTTAAAGGGCATTGTAGAGTATCTGTAATCCATAACATTTTATCTCTGTCTTCAGGTTTTGTTGCTATTTAACAATTTCACTGTCCATTGCTATGTACCTAGTATGCATGCATGTACACTCAAGTACAGTATAAAGCCAATAAAGACTATTTAGCTAGAGGTATTTTGGTTCTACTTGAGTGATGTTTTGTTTGTCATTCTTCATGTTACTATTTGATTTTTTAATAATGCAACAGAATGTTACTTAACAGAACCTTCATAGAATGTTCCTAAAGAATTATCACAACACACTGTTGTGTTCAGTAACTAAGAAATGCAACATATAGTGATCTATCTGCTTGTGGTTTGCTGTATCTCTGCTAACACTAATATCTACCATGTGACGGTGGTGAGTAGGAGAAAGAACATGCTGATTGGTCAATCCCCTGAGATGGATGCTGCAGCCTGCTGCCTCTACTGATGTTTTCAGAAAGGTTATGTAATCATTTTAGCAAGGACCTGTCATCCATGTGGGACATCTTGTGCGTTTGTTTTATAATGTAGTAACTTTGCAGAGTTATCTTCCTGTCTACCTCGTGGCTGGCATACAGTTATGTGGGGTAAAGCATGGCAATTGTTTTGTCACCACTGTTGGAGTGACCTATGGGGACAGTTGAAAGTGCATGTAAATGTAGTTGATTTGCCAAGCCACGTGGGAGGCGAGGAGAGGTTGTAGCCATGGCCACGTTATCCACATGTTTGAATGCGTCGCAGTCATCGCCACCGGGTGTTATGTTCTAACACTGCTTGTGTTCTGCATCCTATGCCCCATTCAGTCGGTCAGATCGAGAGAGTTTTTGCGGCTGCAAGCCACAAGAAGGTTTGGGACCATTTCACCAAGGCTCAGAGAAAGAATATCGAGATGTGGAAGAAACAGACGATGGTACGTACTGCGGAGTTTGAGTCGAGCGCTGCTCTCTGCTTGTGGCTATCACACACTAAGGCTGTTTTCTTAGCAAATTGGGTACATCATCTGTAATATGTGTGTGGGTGGGCTTTTCATTTTTAGAATTTGGATTTGGAAACATACTTGATCACATTGTTTTGAGGAACTGCTAGGAAGGTAATGTATAAAAGCTACAATTACCAACAAACTGGGGAATGCGTTAAAAAATTTGTATTTAATTAGGTATCATGTATTAATGTAAACTTGTGCTTGTACATGTTGTTTTATCTCATTTTTGTGATGTGCACATGCATGTTACGTTGTGATGTTTCATTACACGTGTGTTTGCTGTTTTTAATATAGTTTTTACATTCAAAATGTCATTAACAGTAATACATTTACATGGATATATGTATTATATAGTGACTCTGTATAGAACAGTATACAACTTAATGGTATGTTACTATGTTTTTAGAAAATAAGTTACCAACAGTGTTACATATTGAAGAAATATAAAAGTTTTTAACAAGGGCAAAATTTGCAGTGAATAGTTCTTTTTAACCAAAAGGAGAAAGCTTTAAAAAAATTAGCAAAGCAGAACAAGTTAAGTGTCACTGTAGTGTTTGGCATCAGGTAATCAAATGTACTTGATTAAGGGATGTAAGGGAGGTTGAAGAATTTATTGTAGCAAATAAAATTTCAAATTTAAGGGTTTAGTAAATTTGAAATGCAGTTTTCTATGTCTTTGCACAATTATTTTGGGCCATAGGTTTGCAACATTGTTTTAGTTTCATTTTAAACAATAATGGTTTTTATCAAGAAATACTTTTTTCTTGTATGTGATTTATATAACGTGAAGTTGTGCCCCTCTTGGGTCTTGTTGGGTAAGAGGTTACTACGCTGACCATCCTCTTGGTTTCGACGGAAGAGAGGAGAATAAAACCCCAGGGTGAGACGGAGTGATATGAATTCTCTCCCAGGGAGTTTCTCCTTTCTCACAACCAAGGTTGTCGAAAGGGGGGACGCCAGCGGTCCCGGGTAATTACACAAGGGTGATGGTGTCGGTGGATGATCTGGCTGGGGCTATGGGGGCTATCTGCAGCAGCCTCGTCGGTCGGCGTGTGGGACTATAGTCGGCCGGAGTTTGGTTTCCACGTAGTTTGGGAATGACCTTCGGTGGGAGTCGAACCCAAATGGTTTTCCTGGATGTGAACTTTATTACGCAGCAATTTGGCATATCCACCGCGGGCGGGTGTCGAACCTTTACCAATTTCCCTGAGGCTAACTTGATAATACTGGAACTGGGTGGATCCACCTGTATTGGGGTTACCTGGTGGTCAGTAGTGTTTATGGGTAACAGAGCCTCAAAATGAAAGGGACATGTATCCTCCTGGTTGTCCTCCAGCAGGCACCAGCCTAACCAACAATCTAGCGGGGACTCTAGTGTGAGTGGTAAAACAGATTCGTAGCACAATGGTATACTCTCTGGTTCAATGGGTGGCATATCTACTGGACTCTGGTTCGCAATTATTATTTCAGTAACAATCTATCTGTAAGGCGCGTCTTTTGCGACGCCTTTGGCGGCTCTTAGCTCTGCTGTGTTTATTGTGCATCTAAATGAAGCAGTCTATCTCTCTGTGGACGCATAGTCCTGGGGTACAACTTTGATGTGCCATCAAGATATCTAGGACTACGTCGATTAGCAGTCGAGGGAACACTGTAAACTCAGGAGCAGCGGTATGCTCACTGCGGGCTCTAAACCAATACTGTAGGCTCTGTCTCCTGTAGAGTTCAGTGCACCTCACAACTGACTATCGGTGTGGTAAACTATTGCACAGATTAATTTACACTCAACACCACAAGAAAATGAAAGGGAAACTATTACTAAAGTTATGGTAGGTGAGACAAATGTTTTAAATTCACTTAATATTTATTACGGTAAACTAGAAATGTGCAAGTCCTGGCTGTCTGATACACTCTAAATTAGGTACATTATTAATAATAATAATTATGACTGAGAAACAGGCAAAGGCGAGCCTGATAAAATAATATAATAAAATGCAAAAGTTCTAAGATGACACAATTCACAGCGTATGACTTTAGAATGGGGTCTGTTCAGGGGAACTTTATGATCGCGCAACCTGCTACCGCGGGAGTGAAGGGAAGTTGACTGAGGTAAAGGGGTAGTGAGTACAGGAGGTTGGATTATCTCTGGAGAGAGTGCTGACACCTTGTGGTCAGCTGTTGTGGACGAGCCTTTACAAGCTGGTGGGCTGGAGAGCTGGTGGCCTTCAAAAACTGCTGGCTGGAGAGAGTGCTGCCTTCATAAGCAGCAGGCAGGAGTTCGAGCCGTGTTGCAGGTTGAGGAGATGAGAGAGAGAGAGTCTTTGTAGTGGAGAGCTCGCGTACCTCTTTGGCCGGCGAGCCTGGCGTTTCTGCTGGAGCATGTGCTGGATCTCCTTATATACTGAAAAATCCCCTGATCAGCGATCCTTCGGGGTGCAGGGGATAGAGTAGCCTTCTAGCTCAGGGGTTGGTTTTTCAGGGTTGTTGGAGCGCTGCTCATTTCTTATCTCCCCCCCTTTGGAGGTGATGACGTGCCACTGAGGCTGGGGGGTCGTGATGTCACAAGGTCACGGGAGTGCTGCCATCTCGGGGGGTTTGTTGGAATTTCTTCCATGGCTAACTGAAGGGTAGTGGAGTATCAAAAACATTTAATTTATTCACGGGGTGGCGCTTGCATGCGGGATTGCGGGCGGGCGATGCATTACGTAATTGTGTTAATTACTTTTACGTATGTGGCTGTCCAATGCTTGGCATCTGCTTGCTTGATACGTATAATCAAATCTGCCACTGTTAATGACTTGCCTGAGTGAGGGTCACTCATAGATGTGCCGAAGTTGCCCATAGAGAGCGCATCTGTGCTGTGCAGCAAGTTGGCATGCGACGAACGTAGTTGACTAGTAAAACATGGAAGGGAAAGTTATATGTTATTGCTGCCTGAAAATGTTAATGTGATAAATGAAGCGTTGCAATTGCCATCAGCAGAAGTTGGACACACATGAAAGTTAAATTTCAATCTTTAATCAAAGACTTTATTTCAAAAATATTTTCTGTTATAACAATGTAAAAGGCTACTGAGGAGCATATATCACAGAATAATGGAATTATGATTTTGTAAACGTTGAAGGTTGACTTTTCTCTGGAAGAGGTAATGTAAGAGTAACACTTGATGTTGGCCTTACTGACTGGGGTCTTTAGGCTGTTCATGGTAAAATGAGCACTTTAGATGCCCTATGTACATTTTTCTTTGTCATTTTTTACCTTTTATTCACCTTTTTAAGTAAATTTTGCAATGTAAGTAATTAACGTCTATGGCTAAAATAAAATCTATTTATTGATTATTATTCGAAATGAGAGGGGTTTCAAAAGTGCTCACTCTACCATGTATAGCTTATAGACTCGTTCACCTTTAAGTAGCCCAGTATACAAAGTCAGCCGGGTGGGTTGTCGGCACACCAGGAAACTGTCTGTGCTTGTTAGAGTCTTCTCTGTTGCTAGGTCATGGGCCGTCATTGGCTTACCTGCTTTAGGTTGGTATTGGGGTTGGCTGACTACTGGTAGCTGGTGGTGGTGTTCTGGGCCTTGTCTGGGGGCAGCTGGTGGTCAGGCTGGTTTTTAGTGATCCCGAGGTTGCCTGGCTCTGGGTGGCGGCAGCAGGTGTCAATGGATGGTGGACGGTGTCAGCGATGCGCAGGCCCACGAGCAGTTCAAGGCGTTGGTATACTACGATGGGATGCGGTGTCCTGCTGGTCTTCTGGGGTGGCTCAGATAAATGCTGGGGAGTAACCGAGGGGTGAAACCCCTGCAATTGGTGGGCGGTTTGTGCCTAATCCTGAGGGGAGGATTAGCTGAAAGCTGACTGGGATGAGTTGCCTGTCAACTGATTGACTGTAGGAGCTGTAGCGACCTTCTTGTGTGACTACTTAGTTCTGCCTTGTTGGGTGAAGGGCATGGAGGGTGATTCTAAGGACCAATGTAACAAGATGGCAGGTGACAGAATTCCCTATCTAGTAGTGCCCAGAGGCAATGGCGTCACACCGGGTCAGTCCTGTCACTCCAACCAGCGAATTTTACACGGTGGTTGGAGTGGTTTACTTTGTTATGAATCCCTTAAATGGGACTGGGTGACACCTCGTCAGACGTGGCACTCTAACTGGAGAGTTTTCTAGTGGTGGATGGAGTGGGTTAGCTGACTTGGGTGATCCAATCTCTTCCATGCCCAGTGTAGTAGGGGGCTCTATCGTACATGTGCACCAAGTGCCTTTGCGCATGGGGCCCACAGTATGGGTGGACAGTGAATGTGCAGTGTTTTGACGACGTACATGCTGCCTGGTCAAGGGAGCCCTGCCTCTCCCTTATTCAATGGTGTTTACCAGGTAGCAGAGAGATAACAAACCGCCCTTGGAATCAGACAGAACTCGGTGAATAAACTACTAGGGTGCCGTGATTCTCAAGTATTTGGTGAAGTTATATTACAAACGGGAAGGGGACATATTAGGCAAAGATACAAACTAGAACAGTGAACTAAGGAAGCTGTGAGGATGGTTGTAACCGTACTGTTGATTAGTGGTGGCTCCCAAGTGGAGTATGTGTTAAGCAGGGGTTGAAGCTGGTTTCGGCAGTAGCCGGTTCTCATAGAGACATAGGGAGCAGAGAGCCGTAGTACAGCTGTGGTAGGACAAGCTGCTCAGGGATCAAGGCAGAGTTGAGATAATGCAATGACAACTGGTATTCTGGGAGCTCGTCCAGCCTTAAATGCGGTCGACAGCGTCTTTCTTTGGCTCCCTTCGACTCGGGCACCTTCGGTAGGGTGGCGCCTCCCTTCGTGGATGGCGTAGCCCTTGCTGTGCTCTCTTAGGGGCAGGCTGGCTTCGTTTGGTTGGCAGTGTGAGTGTTTCTGTCATTCTCGTGGCTCATGTTTGGAGCTTGCCTGTCGTCTCTGGAGGAAAGCAGACTTAGGGTTCGATTCTCCATTGAGTTACCATGAAGTCGCATGGTTTGAGTTGATGTCAAGAAAATGATTGCCAGTTACGCATCTTGTGTTAATGTGTTGTTCAGAAATTTACCACTGTACATTATGCACAGCATTTATAATTGCAGAATGAGTGTACCTAAGGAAAAGTAAAGACTGTGTAGAATAACCACCAAATTTTTCTAGAATTTGAAGACAACCTTTTTTAAAAACTGATTGAGATAGATGTGTGCACATTACTGTGGATTATCGTCAGGCAATCTAGTTATTTTGGTTGCTATAACATACTAAGTAGGCATTGTTACTGTCCATCCTATATTCATCCTCTTGCATACTCTGTTGATGTGCATGAATAGTCACAAACCATATTCATTATAAAATTCATATGGTGATTAGTTGCAATAACTTGTGATAAGTAGGGGCAAGATTTTCTGTTGTTGTTTTAAGGCAAATTTCGTTTTTAGAAATACCTGATTTCATTGTTATCGGTTTTATTATGAAAGTCTTTTAAAGTGAAATGTCATAACTTAAAATGTGCTTTATTAGAGCCAACATTGTGCTGTGTTATTTTAATGCAAATTTTATTATTGAAATTGTTGATAATTTATTCTTATATGCATATTTCCATTAAAATTTGATAATGTTTTTGGAATTGCATAAACAAGAGAAAACAATTTATTTGAACAAAGGTAATGCAGAGCATTACTATAGGTTAAAAAAATCACTTTTTGTTGAAGTTTTGTTTCTTCATAACTTAAAATTTGTGGTTCTTAAACAGTGTGGATTTTTGTCACAGTCTTACACAAATGGCTTGGATATGGTTTTATGGAGAAAAAACATTCAATACTGGAAATAAAATAATTTTTATATTTACTTTTACAATTTTGCTATTCTCATTAAATGATCATTTCTCATGCACATGTTATTCAATATTTACTGCTGTTATTCACTCAGCCTGAATGACAACAGCTTATAATTAATTTTTTTTCTTCCCATCATCAGAAAACTTAAATTATTCTTATAATCACATAGTTTACTCATTTATGGATACAGATTGTTGGTTATGGTTTCACAGATAAAGTAATATATTTTTGGATAAATTTAATTTATTTTGTGTTTTAACTGAAATTTTGGTGTTAGGCGGTGTATAACTTGTACTTCCTCTGTGTTTGGCGGTGTATTAACTTGCATTTCTGTGTTATATCGGTTTTATCACTATTCGCCGTATAATTGTGGCTTTAGTGATTAGTGAACCATATTCTTGACATAGTATGGTATTAAGTTTATTGGTGCCGCTGGATAATTAGAAGACCCAATAATTTTTTGTCCAGATACACCAATACTGGTGGAGAACCATGCAGTAGCACCTATTCAGGAAGGTGTTTTACACTGCACCATGTACTATATTTTGTATTGTTGTGTACGTATGCACTGGAAATGTGTGGGTTTTCAATATCCTAGATCTTGACACTGCATCTATAAGATTTTCCAGAGACATAAACTTTTGATCTAGGGAGAAAGCTATTTTTTAATGAAGTCATCAATGGAAAATATGGAATTAAATTCCTCTTCTGCAAAAAGCAGGCATTGGTTGTCACATTAATTGAAAGTTTATGACAGTAAACTATTAATGGGATGATTCCACATTTTTGCCTATACCGGTTCGTGATTCAGTTCTAGTATTTTTGTTTAAATTCACAATTGTGGACTTCATTTGATTATCATTCTTTAATAACAGGATTTACAAGTATGCTAAAACATCATTCTAAATTGGCATAAAAAGTGTGTTTATAAATCAGGGCCGGATTTCCCACATAGCCGCCTGTAGGCCCATAAAAGAGTGCCACCCCCTCCCAAATTTTTTTTTTTTTAATTTTTTCATCATTTTGTTATTTTGCAATTTACATCAAAGAGATCAGGTCCATCATTGTGATTAAAATTACCACAATATTATGATGTAAATAAATTACTGACCTAAAAGGATAAACAAGTATTATTTAAAAACAAGGTAAAATTTAAGCCTACTGCAGAACTTCAGAAACCCTCCCCCAGCAAAGCTTTTTAGAAGTCATCTGCCACACTTAGTTGCTTGCCCCTGCCAATGGCTACCTCACGTGCCATTCAGGACATGGTCCTCCTAAGTCCCTTAAGGACATGTGACACAGTAGACAGGGAAAGTTGTAATTGGCTACCTAGTCAAAATTGTCCCCAGTTGTCTTGGAACCAGTTCCCCATCTCCTGGACAGCATAGTTTACTACTTCCGATCAACTCTGGGCAGACAGGAGATAGGGGCCACCATCTCTTATTCTTCTCGGAATAAACACATTCTAATCCTAGCTGTTCTTTCATTTTCCCTCGAGTACTTCCAGACTTCCATAGTAAACATATCCTGTAAGCATGGAGTAGGAGATTGGGTTTGAATATACCCATTTACTGCCTAGTGTAGGACTACGAGCTTCACCTCAGGGACTCGTACGTTGAGAGCACACACCATTTGATGGCCACCCGTTCAGTGCACCACATGTATTGAACATTAGAGCCCCAACAACTAATCATACCTCTACTTGAGAGGAAACTTCACTAGACCAGCTTGCACCCATCCATCACACAGATTGTGTTGCCGGAGGTAGTGTTTGGTTGGTTCTGGGTCAGACCTGTTCACTCAAGAGGCTCACCCATCACAGCTATTAGGACGTCTGTGAGAGAACCCACTCTTCAACCACTGCAACATTTGTATTGCTGGTTGAGGAATAAGGTTGTATTTGGCCCCAATCCAATGTGCCGGGACGGCAGAACACTTTTAGATAGGGAATGCACGTTGCCTGCTCTTATCTTACGAGGTACAGTTCTTTCACCAAGAGAGGTGGGAAGGACATTAAGGAGAGGAAGGATACCTCTAACTACCAGTCTATATGGAGCTGCATTCAACCCAGTAGACACTTTGCCAAGAGTCACCCTGGAATGAGCTCAAGCCGCCTGCAAGTCAGTGGTGCTTAATCCCCTGGCTCCCTCCCCCTCTCTGATTCAGCCTCCCCAGAAGGTTCCAGGTACACCACATCCTGTGGTGGTAGCATTCCGACGAGGGGAGAAGGTGCCAGTTGGGCTGCTAATGTGCCCTTGGTTCGCCGTATGCCGCTATTCCAGCCCACCGAGAACATCCGCCAGAAGTTCCTGGAGCAGCAGCAGTTACGCCAGCAGCAGTAACACCACCAGTAAACTTGCAGCCACAACCAGCCGGCCAGTCACCGAAGTACGTAAGTCAGCATCCCCTAAGACAGTAGCCTGGCCAAACCGCCAACATACTTTGTCCCCAGCCATCAACCGACATGGCCCACATTATACACAGGACGGGCTCTTATACACATCTAAAGTCAGACCAAACTGCACATAGTAAGTGCTCGTGGCCAGCACCAACAAAGTCCACTACTTCTGACATATAGTGACACTGCTCAGACCCAGATAGCGTCACACGTCAAGAAGTAGGTAGGAACTTTCTTTGCATCCAACGTGGAACCTTTGCATTTGTCGAAATGAGTAGCAGACCAAGAACCAGACCAACACGATCCAGGGGTAACCAAGATATCCTCATCGCCCAATACAGGCAAGCCACGGATTTCAGGGAGTCCTAATTAACTTTGTGGTGCCTAACTACTGAACTAGCTATGTCAGTTAGTGAAGCCATCTTTCAAGATGCCCATGAGGCCACCATGACCGAAGCAAACGACATGCAATATCATATAGCCACCTGCCCTGGAACAGGTAACAATTCTATCATGCGCGTCGCTGCCCGGAAGTGTTTCACTATCTGTGTCTAGGATGGGTCGACGAAGTACGGTACACGAGCGGGTTAAAATTTTTATGCCAAGAATGCAGAACACGCCAATCGACTTATTGTATTTGGATCACATGCCCAGGCCGCAGAATTAATTTGGTCCACTGTATCAAATGCGCTCAGCCATCCCTCACAGCTGTATAGGCTGGCTGAAGGAACGGATCACTCATCCTGGACTAACTTATAGATGCAAAGTATGCAGACTAACCACCAAATAATCCCAGACACACTGTCAGTCCAGGTACGTCACGCGGACCCAGTGGACTTCAGCTGCCAGAATTTGCGAGCTGTCCCCATGAAGACTGTCACATTCGCAAACAAATGTGAAAAGGAATTGACGGAGCACAAAATTCCATCCAAACAATGGGTCACCCGAACCAGCAAGCATTTCCACCGCAGCGCCTTAGAGTGGTGGATACGATACAGAGAATTTGTGATGGATTGGAACCAGTTGTGCACTCACCGCGCCACCCAGGATGAGTCCACAGCTGTTAGGCCGTATAGATGCCGGAGCCACCCTTTCGTCTTTCTCCACCTCTGCCAGCCACCCCAACGCCGCCTATCCTCGAGGAGGTCCACAACGATCGTCCCTTGGCACTCAATGGTCCGGAGCCAACGCCGGGAACGATCACTCAGCATCAACTGACCAGATGAGAAAGCAATCCGCACATGCCTGTCGCGATCCTCATCAACCTGACCGGTACTAAGAAGCCCCATGGAGGCCAGCGATGCGCTTCTTGTGGCCCTACCTGGCGTTCTGGAAGAGGGACAAACCACCTAGCTATCAAGAGTGAAGTGTTTTAAACTCTTAACGCAGTCTAAAAAGCAGAGTAGTGTCCAGTGATTCCACAGCATGCGAACATTTTATTCACTGCCATCAAATTGCTGCTATAACAGTCTGAATAGACTTTAAGCAACCATCAATTGTTGCTTGCAACACGTAAAAATATTGCCCAGTGAACGCCAGTGTATAGACAGACAGTTATGGCAGAGTAAACAACTGCTTATCACGTAGATACCCAGTACAGTAATCAGTGAATTTCAGACACAGACTTTGAGCTAACCCTAAACATTACTCTTGCTTATATTGTGTAATAACCAGGCACCCAAGAAAGCTGTTTTTGTACCTAGTGAAAGTGCTATGATGTAAATACAAGAAGGAAAGACTTTCAGTGGTTAACCAGTGGTACAGTCTTCCCATATGGAGAAGCAGATGGCAACCTAATGTTAAACTAGTGCTAGAGACTTCCCATACTGAGAAGCAGATGAGAACAGGCTAAGGCCTGAAGTCATCAAACCCAGCCAGGTGTACCAAAGATAAGACTCTTTCAACCAGCAAATCTATTCTTTTGAATTGTTGCAAATAACATTTTTAAGACATATTGTTGTAAATACTCAGTGCTCTTGTTGTTTTGAGGGTTTGTGAAATTCTTTTTTTATTATTGTTGTAGGTGATAACCATACAAATTTTTTGCTAGTTAACTTCATTTTTAAGTGTACTCGTGTTGCTTTAGATTTTAGCCTATTTCCTGTTGGTCAGGGTGTTAGAAGGCCCTGGTCCGGTAATCCCTAGAATTTTGTCACACGCAACTTTACCGCTGTGCGACACATTAGAACGGCTTGGCAGAGCCATTGTATTTTCCACCTTCTGCAGCCACAGCTGGTAATTATGTAGCTGACATGCCTCTCACAAGTGAGGCTTTGAACACATGCAAAGTGTCTTAACGTTTCGTGCAGCTTGTTTGAATTTCTTTCTTACCAACAGGAATATCTGCAACATTATATTTTGTAACCCCATACCCAAGCCTTCAGCTGATTTTGTGAAAGGCACACTTAAATCGAAGGGCCCTGAGCACTTTATACCCTACACCCGTGAGACACTTTTATCCTCTCCCCTCTTTGTTTCTTGTTGCCCGAATGAAGGGGGGGGGGGGGGGGGGAGAAGAGAAAGACAATCAGCGGTCATTAACACAGCTGCTGCCCAGTGACTAGTGTGTGAGAGAGAAACAGTGCTATTCACCCACCAGCCAGCTAGAGATGATTTATCAGCACGCAATGCCACTTGGTCAGAACTGGTCAGAACTCCAGTACGCAGAGCAAGGAGCCCTACAGAAGCGCAACTACCATCTTCAAGGGGATGACAGTTCTACATTGTCTCCAATAGGATGGGCCGTCTTTAACTCTCTCACTGCAACGTTCAACTATTCTCGAATGCTGAAAATATTGCTTACTTGCGGCATTTGACTTTAGTCGAATATGATTTTTTTCCTGAGTTGCAATGTGTGTGGCATGGAATTGTTTTCTAAGAAGTACTCATCTAATAACCTGTAAATACAAGTCTGCATGTATATCAGTATATACTATGTAAATAGTTTGTGTGTTAGAAATAAGTAAATAATATTATTTATATGTACAATTTTTTTACATTTTTTTACACTTTTTGGGTAAAAATTATGAAAATTTTTTACCTAGCAAAAGAGTTAAGGGATGACAGTTCTACATCATCACCAAGAGGATGGCACCCTACTGAATTTCCCAGATGAATCTCAGTCGCACCAGAGGAGGTCCAAATTGACTCATGACACTTACTGGCTATTGAGATGAATGACTTCGCTTCATCTACATGCTTCTCCTAAAGCATCAATGAACGGGGTTTGGAAGCAAATAATTTCTACCGGAGCACCTACAGGATTTTGCCTGGGCTGGGGATAATTACAGACATGTCAGAATTATATGTTTCATCATCATCAGCTGGCAAATAAGCAAACCAAGCCCAGTCTCCCCTCGATAATATGCCAACAATTGATTGTCAGTAATAGACTTTTTGCTACAACCCCGAGCAAGTTCAAGGACGCACCAAGACATGACACCACCTGCTAAAAAGACCATGCTTAGCTACTCCCAAGATGCATGCACATAGTACCCCCAATCACCAAGGCTGGTGAAGCCCACGGCCTGAATATACCGCCATGCACGAGCGGAAAACGCCAGTTGTCTTCTGACATTTTTGAGTCACACTCATCCTTGAACAGTCTGCTCCACAGCTCTTGTTCGCCGGAGCATTCTGATCCTCACCGCTACCAACTGCAGAACTTCGGAAACCCTTCCCCAGTGAAGTCTTCCTCAAGTTATCTGCCACCTTTAGTCACTTGCCCTGGGCAATGGCTACCCAACGTGCCCTTCAGGACATAATTCCCCTAAGTCCTTTAAGGACACGTGACACAGTGTAGACACGGAAAGTTGTAATTAGCTACTTAGTCGAAACTGCCTCCAGTTAGCTTAGAACCAATTCCCCTTCACCTGGACAGCGTAGTTTACTACTTCCGGTCAACTCTGGGTAGACAGGAGATAGTACGGGCCACCGTGTCTTATTCCTGTCTGAATAAACACGTTCTAATTCTACCTGTTCTCTCATTTTCCCTTGAGTACTTCCAGACTTCCTTAGTAAACACATGTGCCGTAAGCATGGCGCAGGAGATCAGTTTTCACCATACCAGTTTACCACGTAGTGTAGGACTGCGAGCCCTCCCTCAGGGACTCGTACGTTGAGAGCACACACCATTTGATGGCCGCCCGTTCGGTGTACCACGTTATTGGAACGGTAGAGCCCCAACCATAAGTCATACCCCTACTTGAGAAGATAAGTCGCCTGACCAGCTTTCACCCATCCACCGCACCGATTGTGTTGCCAAAGGGAGTGTTTGGTTGGTTGTGGTTCAAACCTGTCTGTTCAAGAGGTTCACCTGTCAAAGCTATTGGGTAACCTCCGAGGGAACCCGCTCTTCAACTACCGCACCACTTGTATTGCTGGCTGAGGAATAATGTTGTTCTTGGCGCTGATCCAGTGTGCTTGGCTGGCAGAACACTTTTAGATAGGGAACGCACATTGCTTACTCCTATCTTACGAGGTATGGTTCGAGCACTTGATGTCGTTGGCCAAGGGAGATGGGAAGGTCATTAAGGAGGGGAAGACTACCTCTAACTATCAGTCTACGTGGAGCTGCATTCAGCCGTAAGGCACTTTGTCACGAGTCACCGGAATGAGCTAACCACCGCATCGGTGGCTACCCCCCCTCCCTCCTCTAGTCTGATTCAGCCCTGGAATTCTAGACACCACATCTGTGTACACATCGGCAAAAGTGGTTGGGCTTAACCCCTGCCCTGGCTTCCTCCTCTCTCTATTCAGCCCCCGGAAGATTAGACGACCACATCTTGTGCAGCTGACTAGCAGTTAGACAGCAGTTTCTGACGCTGCTGTTATCCAAGCGCATTACACCCACCAGTAAACCCTCAGCAGTCAGAGCTGCACGGCCAGTTCCAGCAATACGTTAGAGCGCCAAGCCAGTTAGCCGCCCATTAAACCACCACATAACGTCCAGCCCAACATGCCCCAGTCGCAAGAAGATCGTAACAAGGGCTAAATAGCTCAGCCAAACCGCCACAAAATACTTTGGGGTCGCATGCCACTAACAAAACGGCACTCTGTACACAATAAATAGACCACACGCCAGAAGCTTGCAGCATACAAATTATTGAATTAACCTAATTGGCTAGTTAAAAACTTCTACTGTAATTTTTAATGGTAAGCTTAACTTTTTATTTGTTGGCATTTCTTGTAGTTTTTATTTTGACAAAGTCATTGATGTCGCAAGGAGTAACGCACACACACGCGTTCTCTCTCTCCCCTCCCCCTCCCCCCCCCCTCTCCCCCTCCCCCCTCCTCCCCCCTCTCTCTCCCCCTCCCCTCTTCCCCTCTCCCTCCCTCTCCCCCTCCCTCCCCTCTCCCCCTCCCCTCCCCCTCTCCCCTCCTCTCCCCTCCCTCTCTCCTCTCCCTCCCTCCCCCTCTCTCCTCCTCCCCCTCTCTCCCTCTCCTCTCCTCTCTCTCCTCCTCTCTCTCCCTCCCCTCTCTCCCTCTCTCCCTCCCTCCCTCCTCTCTCCTCTCTCTCTCTCTCTCTCTCCTCTCCCTCTCTCTCCTCTCTCTCTCTCTCTCCTCCTCCTCTTCTCCCCCTCTCTCTCCCCTCACTCTCTCTCTCCCCCTCTCTTCATTTGTTAATCTACTGTCAACCCCATCATAACGTATTAATTGGGCCTGAAGGTTGTCTATTTTAGTGGAAGGATGTTTTACAATGAATATTTTTGAAATGTTGTATTTACAGCAAGGAAACAACCAAAATACATATGAACATATTTATTTTACATGGCAAAGGCATATACAGTAATACAAAAGCAAGCTTATGATGTTTACAAATTAAAAATACAATTTAATGCTAAAAAAACTACACTGTGTTTGTAACTGATAAAGTTGATTGAAATAGATCTATATGCACTGTACCAGACGTCAACATCATAATTCGTGAAATTACAGACAAGTTTCTCAGCTAGCAGGTGGTATGAGTAATATGGCACAACCATCTTGACACAATTACTCGTTATAATGGGGTATTACTGTATATCAGTGTACATAATGTCCAGGTTCCATATTCTCTCCTGGCATGGGATTTTTATCAATGCTATGCATGCTGCATTTGGGACTCAATCTTCGTTTTATATGTATGTTGTAAGGAATGTCCTCAAGAAATAAAAACACATGATTAATATTGAAACATTTACATACAGTAGTTGTGCATTCTTCATCTTGACTTCACTAATTGTCACTGTGTTCTAAAATGAGAAAGATGTATAGACACAAGAGAAAATGCTAATAATATTTTATATTAGTATATAAAATATTACTACAATGAAAATGCGTAGTCAGTATTATTTAATAGCAAGGAAAATATTTTATATTTAGTTATTTATAAAAGTTCAGCCTGTACCAGCAGAAAAATATATGACTGATTATTTTCTTTTTGAAGATAAATCCTTTTTAGTCTTCCTTTGGGTAAAGGGAGTGAGTGAGTGAAGCGATTTGGGCGGCACCTAACAGTGAGGTCTTTAGATTATTTTCTTTTCGAAGATATATCCTTTTTAGCCTTCCATTGGGTAAAGGAGTGAGTGAGTGAGTAAAGAGATTTGGGCGGCACCTAACAGTGAGGTCTTTAGAGCGATTGGATAAAGGAAGTGATAATGTTCTCGATGGCCACATCCCACAGCAACCTTCAATGTTCACTAATGCCATGCTGATAAACTGTCTTTTAACATAGTTAACAGCAAGTATACTGTTTTGTGAAAATATGGATATACTGAAGGTGCCATTGCAGGGCACATAAGAGGGTACAGGACATGAAAGTACATATACAGAATATATCAACATATTGTACCACACCAAGCATGTATTCCAGGGGACTAGCACTTGTAGGATGCACTTAATATGGCGTTGGACCAACTGTAGCATGTATACAGGTGGTGATGTTCTCCTGAGGAAGATCATGCCACAGCTGGTGCGACTGACCTTCCAAATCTACCATAGTTGGCGCTGGCTTAAGTTGCCATCCAGTCTGGTTCCAAACATTCGCAATAGATGAGAGGTGTGGGGATCTTGTTAGCCAAAGTAGCATGTTTATACACTATCAACCAAAAAGGAATTGGGCATCTGTGAAGATAGGTAATTCAGTACGTCAGTTGTCTTGTGTGGCCTTCATACGCTTCAGGCCAGTGAAGAACCAGTTGACAAGGAGATGGCATGACATACAGAGCTATCGGACTTTGATAAGGGCGTGATTGTGGGCTGCCATCTCAGTGGGCTGTCTAGCTGGGTGGTTGCACGGAAGGTAAACAAGCCCAAATCAATGGTCGAATTCATCCTGCGTAAGTGGAAGGTCGATGGGCTTTGTGCCAATGCTGCACGTTCTGGGCGACCTCCAATCTTGACCGACAGAAATTGCAGAACCCTGAAACGTGAAATTGTTGGAAATAGGGTACAACCCACGGCTACCATCCGACAGGAGTTTCATGCAGCAACAGGAGTATCGGTTTCCCTTGAAACATTGCGTACAGAGGCTCACCGACTTGGATATTTCGGAAGAGCAGCTGTACATAAGCCCCATATCACGACAAGCAATAAAGCTTGGTGACTCAGGTTGTGTTTGAACCATCGCAACAGAACACTGAAGCAGTGGAAATCGGTTCTGTGGAGGGATGAGTCAAGGTGGACATTATTCCGGTCCGATGGATGTGTTTGGGTGTGGTGTCTACCCAGGGAACGGCTTCTGCCAGAGTGTATAGTGCCAACTAGGAAATTCGGTGTTGGTGGAATGATGGTGTGTAGTTGTTTCATGACCTTCGGCATAGGACCGCTGGTGTTTGTCCGTGGTAGCATGAACGCAGAGGCTTATTGTAACATTCTGGATAATGAAATACTCCCACCATTGTGGCATTTTTACGGAATGGACCTGTGTTACTTCCAGGATGACAATGTCAGGTGCCATGTTTCAAGGGCTAATATGCAGTAGTACGCAGACAACAATGTTCGTCGATTGGACTGGCCCGCCTAGAGCCCCGACCTCAACCCTATAGAACATCTTTGTGACGAATTGGATCGCTGGGTGAGGGTTTGCCACACGTGGCCAAAATCCATTGCTTAACTCATGGAATGATTGCAAGACGAATGGCGACAAATTCCCGTCGATGTCCTGCAAACACTCGTAGAGAGCATGCCAGACAGGGTGGTTGCTGTTATAGCCGCAAGAGGTGGCGCTACGAGATTCTAACGGGGTGATAACCACCGAGCAAACATTGTGGACAGGTGCCCAATTACTTTTTGATCGATAGTGTATAAGGAAGGTAGGCCACTGATACTCGTATTGTGTGCTGTGGGAAGCCAGGCAATATCCTACTGGAAAATGGGATTGTCAAGCTGCACCATTAAGGGGAATGCACATGGCCTCAGAATTTCCTGGACGTATTGCTGCATCGTCTGTGTTCCTTCACTCATCAGCAGTGGGGTGCAGGAGTCAGAAAATTGCACTACACACTTGCACACCTCTTGTTGGAATGGTGTGCAGCTCTACAATGAAGTGTGGATTACATCGCTGTCCAGGACTTCTCCAGATTTGAATTCAGTGGTTGTGTGTATTCAAACAGAACCGTGGTTCGTCACCGAACATAAACTCTTCGCCAATCCGTAAGCTGCTGTGCTGCCCGTTCCTTGCAGGTCACATTTTCTCGGCGATGCTCAGGTCGTAATGGTAGACATTTTAATGGATGCCACAACAGATCTCGCTCTGCTAGTCACCTGGATATAGTACTGGTGGATATGGGCGTATCCCCAGCTGCCATGACATCCATGGATGGTGCACAATGATACCTGAGGAGTGATCATAGCTTGTCACACTATGAAACAATCCTTCCTGTTTGTGGTCCACTGGGGTTGATCCTACAAGAAGCAGGTTGGACATTTTGGCGCATTGCTTGCCACTTGAACTGCTGGACACTGTGGCATCAATAAGACATTTAAATCATAAATCACCAACTCCACACCTTTATTTGTGTTGTAATAAATAAAATTTTTGTTAGAACTGGAAACAAACTACTATCACTAGTCAGCTGCTAGCGTAGCAAAACTTGGAAACCAGAAACTCAGTGAAGATCTACTAGAAAGTCTTATGCTCTATCTATACCAGTTTCTATCCCCTAATAAATATATTCTAGAAGCTGAGACTGGTGAGTACAAGGGCTTTCATTAATATCATAAAACAATTGACTCCCGAACACTTACCAGTCACATTAATTGGATTTATTCTAGAATAAATATGAGTTTTATTCTAGCACAAAGGTATACAAAAAACACAGAAATATATATTTTTTTGCTGTTTTGCCTTTCATGCAATGTTGCCCCTAAAAAGTGCCGCTCTAGGTCTGGCCCTAGTCGGCTTAATGGGAAATCCGACCATGTTATAAATAATGCCTATTTGAGCAGTGTGTTATTGCATGATAATTATGTAATATATTGCATTACATTGTACACATTTTCCAGATTTTTACAGCTTAACATACAGTTAAACCCCAATATATTCCACATGAAAGTAACAAAAACAGTGATCTTAAGCAAAAGTTTTCAGGAACCATCAAAAAATTTGCAAAAATTTATATCGAATAAGTAATCCGTGCTAAAGTTGAATAAGTTGTAATGAAAACCAAATAAGAATATATTCACTGAGTTACAGCAATAATATGTTGGTATTGCTCAGTAGGTACTGGCACGTGACACTGTCAGGTTCAGTCTACATATGTCACTGCTAAAACTAGGCTTTAAATGTGCAGGCCCATCACACAGGGGTTAGGCAGCTAATTCTTAAATTACTTGGTGACAGGGACCCAACCTGTATAAAGGGACGGCCGAGTCACCTGCCGATTTGGAACAAAGTCAATATTTGGCCTGGCTATATGCTGGGTGGTATTACTGGAGGCCGCTGGTTTACCTGCGCCTGTACTGGGGCGGCTGGGTGGTACTGCTGGTCCAGTGATTGGCCAGCAGTTGCTGGCGGAACTGACGGGTCCTCAGTCGCTGCAGTGGCTGAAGCTGCGTGCTGGAGTTCTGTCTGGGCTGGCATAGCGGAAGATATTAAACCATGGGCTGGCTAGGCCCACTGGCACCTTCTTTCTGTGACGGATTGCTGCAACGACTGGGTGTGGAGTCTCTGGCGTCTTCTGGGGTGCTGCAAACAAGGTATGGGGGGAGAGCTGAGGGATGAAGCCCCACCAACTTCTGGATGGCTTGAGCTCATTCTTGGGATGTTTCCTGGCAGAGTGCCTTATTAGACTGGACACAGTCCCAGGTAGCTTTGTATGTATGAGATGCCTTCCTCTCCGGCAAACCTTTTCCACCCCTTTTGGTATAAGGCATGGAGTTGCTAACTCTTCCTTGGCAAAGGGGATCAGGAAACAAACTGGTCCCTGGCAGAATGTGTTCTGCCGCCGCTGCAACTGGTGGTTAGAGAGCAGATTTTCTCAAAGTCATTCTAACAACGACGGGTGTAGTTCCTAGGGTGGACAAGCCCAACCCAGAGCCAGCCAAACACTCTCTCTGGCAACTCATGTATAGTGGACGGTGTGCAAGCTGGTCTGGCGGTCTCTCCTCTCTAGAGGAGTATGGATAGTGAGGACTCTGCAGTTTGGTACACCGGGTTGGACTGAAAGGGTGGCCATTGAATATGTGTGTATGAACAACGTACGAGTCCCTGAAGGGGAGCCTGCAGTCCTACACTAGGCAGTAGAAGATAGCTGTAAATCCCTGGTCTCCTGCTTCCCTCTGTGGTGGGGGGGGGGGGGGGGGCATGGTGTCTACCAGGAATCTTGGCGGTACTTCAGGAATGAAAGAATGAAAGTCAGAGTAGGTGAGGAACGTGTTTATTCCGGGAGGAATAGAACACGGCCCGTACTACCTCCTACCTTGAGCTGACTGGAAGTAAATAGACTACGCATATATCCAAGTGAAGGGGACCTGGTTCCAAGCTGAAGGATGCAGTTGGTACTAAGGTAGTGAGGGCTTTGCCTGTCTATGTGATTCCGTGTGTTGAAGGGACTTAGGAGACCCACTTCCTGAAGTTTCATAGGGTAGCCGTTGCCAAGGGCAGTTGAATGGGAGGGTTGACGACTTCTGGTAGAACTAGCGGGGGAGATCCTGTAGAAGGTCTGGATGCTGAAGGCATTGAGGCTACTGAGCTTCTCGGGAGTCTAGGTGACAAGGTCAGAGAGCTCCAGCGAATGAGGCGTGGAGCGAACTGCTGGGCTGATGTGGCTCTAAGAAGAGCAGATGGACAACTGATGATTTTGGCCGATGCACAGGTTCATATAGCTCCGGCCGGCCCTTTGCCTGGTCGGCGTGGTGGGGTGCAACAGGCGTCTTTGGGTGGAGCCAAGGTTGGTCGGCTTGTTCTCCATTGCTGGTTGGTGACGCTATCCCTTGGTGCGCCCTTGAACTACCTGGCCGCTCGGGGGGTGGGGGGTGGGGCTAGCGGTGACTCAGTCAGCTGGCTCACTCAAACTTGATGTCTTCTTGAGGGAGGTGGCCTGTCATTACTTACTGACCACGGTGATGAAAAGCATAATTCTGGCACGTCTGTATTATTTCCTGCAACAAGGAAATAAACTGTAGCCGCTCTGGTAGAAATTACACCCGTCCAAGGCACTTTGGTAGAAGCGCACAGATGAAACGAAGTCGTGCAGGTTTGGGCCAGTAAGCGTCACGTGGGAACAGTGGTAGCCAGTAACAGCATGGGCTACAATGTTTCTATTTCCTCCCATGAGCACCTTTTATCTCATGTACATATGTTCTTGTATCTTTGTGCACAGTATTTAGCTTCAGGATACATTTTTCAAAGTCCTGTTAAAAACTTTAATTTTTGTTGTTCCCATTTCGGTTCTGATTATGGATTGTAATTGGAATTGACTGCATTGTGCTATTTTTATTGGAATACAATTTTATTTATGGTTTTAATTGTTGGTTTTGTGCTTTTTGTTAATTGATAATTTGTTAGCATTTTTGGCCACAACTTTGGATTTTGATGTCAAGATATGAGTGGAAACAAGTGTTACATTAAAAAAAATACACGACAATGATAACAGTGCACAAGGATCACCCCTTTCTGCTGAAACTTGCCTCGCTTCTCTTTCACAGAAGTCCATCAGTTGTGCTAGATAAATGAAAGTATGATTGTGTTGCAGTGTACAAACACTTGTTTATTTATTTCATTTTAGAAAGAATGTTCCTCGCACTGGTTAAATATGTACGCTGGTAAAAAATGTATCTATAGTGGCACATACCACAAAGTGTATTACTATGAGGAAGGCTTCTGCTTTTTGAAATAAATATGTTTCATTAATAAATCTTTTGTTTTTTGCACAAAGTCATTTAGAATGGATGTTGTGTTCATTAAAAGTTGTGCAGCGCTCATTAAAATTTAAGCGACGCTCAATAAATTTTCTTGCCTGTTGATTGTGATCTTCTGATAATTTATTTTTATTCAAAAGGCTCCTTCCAATTAAAATAAATTAAAATTCCTTTAATAAATTATCCAATTTTCATTAAAAAAAAAAAGACTTTAGGAAATGGATTTTGCACTTGTTAAAAGTTCAGTGGTGCAAAATGTTTAAATTTTTTTATCTTCAACTACAAATTGTTTATGGTTCTTGTGGGGTACAATTCCATTTGCAGAACATCTGCCTAGTTTATTACATTAATATTTAATTTAAAGAAAAGTGTCACTTTGCAGCAGTGATGATGAAAGAAAAATTGTTGGGGGGGTGTTAAAATAGGTAAATTTAGATTTAACGAATCCAGCAGAACAGAGTTAAGATTTTCAGGAAATGTGACATTTTGTTAAATTGGGGTTCTGCTGTATTTTAAAAACTTTTCTTTTGTGTTTCTAAACACTTGCAACTCTGAGCAAATGTGTCATGTTTGTAGTAGTCTGTGATGTTTGCTGCCCCTTGAAATTTTCATACTGCAATATTTACTTTCTACATAATTCTTGTAGTTCCCAGCCACTGTAAAATGGTCCTCTACACTGCTGCATTTTAGTTTTTATGAATTTTGTTGGTTTATGTAGATGTGGTTAACTCAAAAATGCAATGCTTACATATCAGCCATGATTAAAAACTCAGAACATCAGACTTCTGCAGACAAAATAACTGCAGTTGCTAGAATTCTGCCAACCTGTAAACATCTCCAATGGAAAACATGCGACTCAAATCATTTTACATAATTCACATTGGAAATGCAAAAAGTAGGTAGGCCTAGCACATACAAAATTTCTCTGTTACAATAGATTCATAATATAATAGAATTCATATGCATATATGCTCATTCTGGTTCCTCGCTGAGATCGGCACCCATCTGCAAAGGGGATCCAGGTCTGCCCAAATTAAATTACACTCTCTTTGTGCTATGATTCAAGTACACTATGAAAACTAGAGCAACATCTTACAACTGTATACCTATATTTGTAAAGCCTAACACACTGTAACATCTGAACCTAGTTGTATCTACTCAAACATGCCTTTATTGCTCAACCTTTCTTATTATAAGCGGATAATTATGACTTGGAACTGTTAACATACATTGAATTTTTAAAACACAGTAAACTCCTGATTTTTTGGTATAATCAAGGGCTAAAGATTCATGGATTACCAATATTCACGGTTAAGCCAATGGGTGAAATTTTACATACTATACACGTAGGTTTTGTAAACAAAGAATATAATCATATAAGAAATCCATTTTTTGACAGCCGTTGTGTGGCAACAAGTCATTAATGAAATTAAGAACATCCCACTGAACAATTGCAAGAGAATTTCATGTTGGCTATTTTGACAGCCTACATTTGCACAACAGACATCTGAGAAAGACACAGGCAGGAAGGTTATTCATAGACTGTAGCTAGTGCTTGCTAATGTCACCATGTGCATGTTTCATATTAATTGAAGAGGCCACACATCTGTCACAGAGCATTTTTAAAATATTTCTACATTAATTTGACACAGTATGTTTCAAAGAGTTTTTTTGAGCCTGTACCAGATGGAATATTTACTTTTAAATGGATGTGATAGATACATACTTTTACAACACAGCAGCGAAATAGACAACAGTGCTACCATCTGTTGGCCTGTGCATGTGGCTCACTTCGGAAGCCACGCCTTTATGAAATGACACTTTTTCATGTATAAAATAAAAATATCCTAACTAATTCCCAGAATTTTACATTTTTTGTGAGCTTTATAAATAATTTAATGGAACATATTTCCATGTGAAACAATTCTGATTGTTGGTCATTTGGATTCGGCTTGTAATCACCGAGACTTTTTGAGGCCAGCTCACCTTTTATTTGTGTGCTCACCTTATATTTGTGTGTCCCCTCCCATTTTAGCAACAAAGTGAAAATAAATGTTATTTATTAGTTATAACCATGTGTTCTTTTGTGATGGAATAATTTTCACAGCAAATCATATTTATGTTAATGGGATATTTTGTCATCCAGTGACACTCGGTAGCACGGTTAATTTGCAAATAGCCTCTTTGCATATACAAACTGCTGTAAACAACCCGATCTCACCTTTTTTTTTTTTTTTTTTTTAAATTTTTATTATAAATGACAATGTGCTGTCTGACAATTACCCCAAATTCCTAACAATTCCAAGATTCACATATATTCACTGTTAAAAGTGTGTAAATATAGTACCCAAACACTTTTAATAATAAAAAAAAAAAAAACACTACCACTTCATTTGACTGCTACCTGGAAATTAACACTGCCTGCATGAGTTATTAATAGCACTGGCGCGTGACTGGCAGTAGCTGTTTCATATGTGACTTCAAACTGGTGGTTCCATGGTTAAGCCACAACGTGATTTATCACCCCTGGTTAAACTGGAGTTCACTGTAGGTGTAAAATTAGATTAGGTAAATATTGTATGACTCAATATTAATATATTCATTATAATTATTACATCAACGTAAAGTGTAATTTTCAAGTAACTTCCAACTAAGTCTCAGGATTATTTTATTTTTATATTTTTATAGAACTTTTAATTTTTTAACAATAAGAATAAAATTACTTATTATCAACATGCATGCCCATTTATAACTCTTCCTGTTCAATACTATGCTATAAGGACAAGAACTTAATCCTAATTGTTACTTCTCTTTGCCAAAACTGTACAGTAAATTTATTTCATCATAGTCTATATAATGGGCAAAAAAAGGTTTTATACTTGAGAAAATTATACCATTAATTCACACTTATTTAAATGACATTTAATATTATTTGTAAATTATTTTACGATTAGGTTTTGTTTGGAGATGGGACAATTGATACTTTGATACATTGATACTGGGCCGTATTGAAAATATCGAGTATAGCGACGTCCATATCAATACTTTTATTCAATACTTTTTTTTGACAAGTGTGTTTGGCTTGGTCCGCTATTTTACCTATTGCCAGGAAGCTGCACCATTATATTTTGATCTGCAGTTTACTAGTTTCGGAAAGTCAGTGAAGTGCCGTATTAATAAATTATTCAGCTAATTATTTTGTATCGATGGCAGAGAAACGTGTAGTAAGTATTGCAACAGAACATGTATTCAATAGTTGCAAATAGGAATTACGAAGTCAGTGTGTATTATAAATAAAGTATTTTGAAACGGTTATTAGAATGTTTGAAATGTACGTGGCTTAAAAAAACCACCATTTCAACTCTGTTTTGCAGTGTAAAAATAACAGTTTTACTATTTGGAAAATGAACTTCATCAAAAATATTTATGTTCTGAATATGTTTTAATATTCAAACTGGTACAAACTACATTATTTATAGCATTTTCTTTCAGTGAGGTTGAAACTTGACAGGTTATATAATAATGTATGTACATATTGATAGTACATACTTGCAGCAGTTATTAATTACTAATGTTCTCATCTCAGTCCATGTATGATCGTTCCAACATACTACGTATAAATGTCTCTTCAATTACATTACAGAATATTGAACTTCAGCATGGTAAGATGATACTATTACAATTAAATTTCCTACTCTTAATTAACAAAATACTGACTCAAAACAAAAAAAAAAAAAAAGTATTATCACCCATGCTTACTACATATGAAAAATATTGCACAAAATTTAACTAGGCCTACATGATACTTATTTTACAAAATTGCAAACACTGCATTATTTTATTTATTTATTTCTTTTTCTTTCTACTCCCTGCCATTCTCACTTCGTCTCTCTTCTTCCTTTCCTTTTTCCTCACAACCTTTCTCATACTGGATTAACTCTAACAATCTTTTTATTTTCCTTTTCCTCACTGAATTCCTGACCCTATGTTTCACTCTTTTCTTTCTCAGTATAACTTTTTCTTGTTAACAGCACATCACAGATTGTGAACAAATCTGTGATTGTCTTATGTCTTATAATTGTCTGTATGGGTTTCACTTGGGACCACATCGTCATGGTATTTCATTCACCAGAATCCCCGACTCTCACAATAACCTTCTACTGCTCATACTCTGCTCTCAACAGTGTCACAAGAAATATAAATGTTCTGAGCTAACCTTACCTTTTGCAATGCAACATGTGATGTTAGCTGCAGCATAAATTCATTCAAACTTGTTGTTACACCCCCCAAACCAGAGATCTCTCTTCCTGTGCTACATCTATTATCAGTTCACTTAATTCACAAAAGTTAGGTATACCCTTCTCAAAATTATCAATCTGTCACAGTAATTGACTTTCACTTAAAGGAACTGAGTAACCTAAAATTTCTCTACATTCGGTGTGAACACTTTACTTACATTGTCACAATCAGTAATAACCTCTTTTACATTTCTACAGTCTATAATCTGTTTGTTTACCTTGTTACACTCAGTAACAAACTCTTTGTTTACATCATTACAGTCTGTAATTTTGATCTGACTGTAAAATTACATCTAATTTTGATCACTATTATTTGGGGTGGCTAATGTGGGTACATTTCCCAATATTTTCCAACTCTACCTCCCAGTTTCCTTGCCTGTTTTCTAATTTTGTATCAATTTTATTAAATTGCTGTCCCTCTTGCTCAATTTCTTCTTATACCTGTTTAAACCCGTGATCAGTTGCCCTCAATATTTTGTTGTACTGATAACATCCTGTAGTAAATACCAATTTGGTTCAACTGAATTTTCTTTTTGGAAGAACTAAAGCAGGTGCTCAAAATTTTATCACTCCTCTTTATTGCAGACATTGCAATGCCAGTGCATGCCTGGCAGACCTCGAAGACACCAGCAGTGGTTTGAACCGTGTTGTGTGCTGCCTGCATTCATTCTAAGAGAATGTTACTGTTTGAGCACACAAAAATAATGACACAAACACTCCGCCATTACTTTACATAACTGTTGTTTACCACTACTTGCAGCGCTAGTATGACAGTCACAACATGCAAAACTGTCTCAAGTAATAAAAATTAAAAAATGTTAGTGATACCAACATTCCGCCCACCGAAAATAAGTATTTTCTAATTGTAAGAAGATTACTGCTGAAAAAGTACACACATGCAACACAAAACAGAAATGGTCTTTATCACTAGGGTTCCCTAGCTGCTGTTCTACTCCACTGGCAGAGGACAAATCTTGGTGACAGGCCGAGTAAGCTCCCAGTGAGGTATCCGAAGTCAAACCACTCGAACCACACCATCAGGGCCTGGATGTACTGTAGCTACTCGTGCTGTTTTCCACTTCAGTGGAAGCAGTGTTGGGTCCTTCAAAAGGACCAGGTGTTCCACGCTGACATTTAGAGTGGGTTTGGTCCACTTTGCTCTCTGCTGAAGTGTGTGGAGATAATCCATACTCCATTTTTTCCAAATTTTCTGATGAAACTGGGTGACCATTTGCTACCTATTTAGTCAATTAAGAGGAACTCCAGTAGATCGTGGTCTGGTACAGCAACAAGAGGTTCCCCAACAAGGAAATGTCCTGGGGCGAGCACATAAAACTCGCCTGGACTTGCTGACAATGGGCACAGAGGTCATGAGTTGAGTATTGCAAATATCTGAGCCAGAAGTGTTGCTAACTCTTTGTACGTCAATAGCTGGTTGCCTACAACTCGATTCATGTGATGTTTGATACATTTTATAGCAGCCTCCCAGATACCGCCAAAGTGAGGGCTGGCAGGTGGGTTGAAATGCCATTTGATTCCTTGTTCAGTTGCACTGCCTGCTATCTGCTGCTTGTTAACACCCTGAAACAGTTCTTGGTGAACCTGTTTCAAATAATTGCTTGTCCCTACCATGCTGGTGCCATTGTCAGAGTAGATGTCTGATGACAAGCCTCTGATGGAAACGAAACGTCTAAGAGCTGCTAGAAATGCTGCCTCTGACAGATCTGTCACCATTTCAATGTGCACTGCCTTGGTGGACAAGCAGACACACACACACATACATACACCTTTAGTGCAGTCCTCGTGCGATTCACGGCTGGCATAGCATGGAACAGGTTGCCAAAGTCAGTCCCAATTGAACGGAAGGCTTTAACCTAACTCAACCTAACCTTTGGCAGCACAGACATTACAGGGTTGATTGACCGAGGTTTGGCTCTAAAGCAGTTAACACAGTTATATACTGACTTGCAGATGAGTGAACTTGCTGAGATGATCTAATAATATTGACGAGTGAGATACAATGTTGTTTGTGGTGCAGCGTGTAAGTGGCAAACGTGATATTGAAGTATAATTAGCTCTGAAAGTTTACTCTAACGTAGTAACAATATGGGATGCTTAGCCGTCTCAGGTATAACTGCATTCTGCAACCTGCCGCCCACCCTGACAATTCTTTGCCAGTGTCTGGATGTTCTTGCTACATGTTTCACACCATTTGATAGCAGTGAAGTCATCCTTGAAATAGAACAACTGAACAGTTTTAACCCACATGACTAAGGCATTTCTCCGCTCTTCGAATGTGAAACCTGGCTCACATGAAAGTGTCCGTCTCTGAAAGACTGCCTTTGCCCGCAGAACTCACGTTGTAACACACTGTGGTTTCCGAAGAGATGAGCAATTCTGGAGGCCCAGCTGGTTTCCTGAGGTGTGAGTTTCCTGCCGTGCAACCAACACTGTAGCTGATGAGTGCTTCAGTTCTGGAACTTCACCTGGGTCTTGAACATGGTGTGATGGCCAGTGTTCCGCCTGCTGCAGCAGCCAGTCAGGTCCTGAGAACCAATTATACTGGCCCAGCAACTGGCCAGGCAGACATCCACGCAAAGCTGCGTCAGTTGGGTTACACTTCAAGGGAACATGACTCCATTGACTTGGATGCACTACTGACAGAATTTCTGTGACTCTGCTGACCAGAAAAGTTTGTAATCTCTGTGGTGACATTCTTAACCAAGTTAACACAGCTGTGGAATCTGTCCAAGCATGCAATACTGTATCTTTGATCTTAGGTTGTGGCAATATGCGCATGAGATTGCATGTACTCCCGTGCTAGGGCATGTGTCTAAATGGTACCTTTCGAGTGTTTCTGGAGACTGGTCAGCCATTGTTACTTTGAGGTTATCAGAGAGGCTCTGTCTGGAGTCTAATATGATTTTGAGAGTATAACTGTTGAGCGCCACGGGGTGTTTCAGGACTCCCCAAAGTCCCTTTTGAGGTTTGAGTTTCTTCAACTCCCTGCTAGGTCACTAGTCAACGGGGTTGATTGACTTAGTTTTGCTGTCTAGTTGAGACTTACAGCTGTGGCCCTATGAAGCTGTAATGCCCCGTATGGGAAGGGACACCACGGCAACCATTGACACACAATGCTTAAAGATGAGTTCCATGAAAACTCTGGTTATGTGATGGCTGAGGTAAGAGGCAGTTGTTGGGGTCAATATTAAGGTTTTGGTTCGTGATGCCAGTATCACGAGAAACATATGGCTGAGTTAGTGTTTGACTGATGCTTCGCCAGTATATAATACAGGTCTTGTGGCCTGTCGGAGAGGTACAAAATTAGGGGTCACTGTCATGGCCCTGTGAACCGACTGCCCTTTGGAGGATGCTGTCCCAGTTGAGGTGAGGGCTGGTGATTGCAGTTGACTTCACCAGGACGTGGAGAATTGCTGATTTTTGAGCCCAGAGTAGGCTGGCTATTGCTGGGTTGGCTATCCCCAGAGGTGGCTCTTCTTGGCAAATAGCCTCAACAACGGGTGAGGGTCTCCTTCAGTCTTAATTAGTGGTGGGGAAAGTGGAGTGAGTAAAACTCAGAGGTTATGCCTCTCAGCTGGGCAGGCGGTAAGAACTCCGCCCCGTGGGTGTGTATTGCAAAGTGCAGGAGGAGGTGTAGGATTGCAATTCACGCTAATTTTGGAGGCGTAAGCTGCCCGTCTAGACTTCCTCTGCACATCTCTCTTCCGAGTGTACGGCACAGGAGAGAAGTTACTAACTACCGCTTCACAAAAGTGAAACTGGTGACAAAATTCCCTACTGTGTTCTACCAAAGGCCGCAGCCGCACAGGTAAGAGTCATACAGTGTACTCCTTTCATCCGGCCCCATAGAGAGTGGTAGACAGAGTGGTGAGATTCCTCAGGCTGCACTCTTACGACACTTGGGTTTGGTATCCACAGGGATTAGTTCGTCAAGACTAACTCTTATTTTTTCTGGCCCTGTATAGAGCAGTGACGGAATATAGGTTAGCTTGATTAGCTAGACACCTTGTGGAGATATTTCTCGTGGTCGGGGCACTACCATACTATACCCTGAGGCACAGCATGGGTGGCCGTCTAATGGATGTGTATTTGGCTTTGGTGAGAGTGGTCATCTGGCTTCACCAAGTGGGCTGATTACCACTTTAGGTTAACTCAGCAACACTCAGAGATCAATACTCAGAAGTCAATTTATTGCCTGTACATTCAACTCGGAATAGACACTGTGGCCCGTACTACTTCCTACAACTCAGGTTGTACCCATGCTCAGCCAGGTGAAGGCGCCTGGTTCTAAACCTGAGAGAAGGAAGGCGATAATATCTGCTAGATACTTTACTACAACTGGTCCTAACTAACTATCTTGTTGTCTTGAAGGGACAGGCGATTCTTACTACCAGAAGAGTAGTAGTGAGGTTTGCCGTTACTGTCCGGTTAGGCAGGAGAGGTCCTTGAAGAGGACAATCAACGACCATTACCAGGGGATGGTAAGGAAGGAGCTGTCTTATCTCTTCAGGAGCGGTGGTTGAGTCTTCCAGTAGCTGCTTTTGAAGGGGTTGACGTCAATAGTAGGCTTCATCTGGCTCTGAAGAAAGTGGTGGAATCGGCAAGCGTACTAAAAGCATGAACTGCCATTGATTTCCTCTGGCCCTCTTCAGAATGGTGGAGGAAACATAGACTGAAGATTTCAGGTTGCACAGGACTTTACATGCTGATAAATTCTTGGGCTGGAGTAGGCGAGGAAGGAGATAAGCTTCTTCCTCTGTGTCATCTGCTTCTGTTGTCTGCTAGTATTTTCTGCTGCAGGGAGAATCACTGATCCGGCGGGTTTCATCCCTTATTTCTCCACAAGATGTGTGGTGCCCTCCCTCGGCACACCGTAAAATTAAGGAGCCTCGGATGGTGGGCTCGGTGGCTTGGTAGATAATACAGTCTCACTTTGGAGGGTTGGTGTGACGTCTGTTTGGAGTAGTGGGTGAGCAGTACAAGTTGGACTGGCCTGTCATAATATCATCCGTCATTTGCGAGGGTGTATCCTGTAGGCACGTGTTCAGTCTCTTCAGTACTGTGTAATGACTTGCCCAAGGCGAAATGAAACAGTATTCAGATGGGGCAAATTCTAGTGTGCACTAAAGCTGCGCAGAGCATCACACGTCAACTTTCACAATTGTGTACTGCGGTAAGCACAAGAAGTGAACAAACTACAAAAGCCAATACAGTAGTGCCTAAACCGATAAGCCAATATTTCATAGTTCTCTTGCTTCAAATTCTCTTGGTGTGGAGTAACACAGGGTGGCAGCATATGAAGGCCGTCTGTTATCAAATAGTGTGCATGAATGTACAGTTCGAAGTTCTGCGAATGCACTGCACTCTTCCAATGCATTGAGCTCTTAGTCTCCGATTGTCTCACTCATCTTGTGTGCTGGCAAGATGCTGGGGCTTGCTATGCCAGAAAGCCTATCGAGCAGGTGCCCTGGCCCTATTATGTGGCAGGAGTTTTTGCATACTACTACTCCAATCCATATGGGCTAAGCCCATTGCGCTACATAATTTCTCAATAAACTGTAGTGCACAATTTTCTCCATGAGATAAAATGTGACTCAAAAATGTGACTCATCTCTGAATTTCTTTTACCAAAGCTTTGCACCTCAAAAACAATGTTGAAGTTGTGCGGTAAAATCAAAGACTCAAGGAAACCTTTTGTACACAGCATGTCCAACACTCAATCATGATCAACAATTTTTATTTACACAAAGATTTTCTTTTGTTACAATGCTCACTATAGAAATATGTTGACAAAGGGCATCCAAAACTAATGTTGTTACACTTGGTTAATACGTGCTTCCAAAACCATAGAATATTAAAACTGATTATTTTGCTGACAAAATATTAAATTGATACACGCAATATTTTTAAAACACAGCAGTTTAGCACAACTACTAGACAAATCAATGCCATTTAAATTCCTTCAACCATTGAATATACAATGCCATTTTACCTCTTCAAACACAGTGACAACTTTCAGAAATACTCAATGTTTCCTAATAAGAATTAAAAATTGATATAAAAGATTATTGGGATAACGAGATCCGCTTTTGCGTGTACAGTTGTGTGGTCAACCACGATTTCTCAGAATCTTCTAAATTCAAGGACTGCTTTCAAAGTAAGCTGCTAGCAACGTTATGTTACTAGTTTTCCACCTCAAGGATCATTGACTGACTAATACACATATAATAAAATGATCCATTAAAATTAATATAATTAGTAACCAATAATACCACACCTTTAAATATAAGAACATTTCAATATTACAAGTGCTTAAATATTTCTGAAGAGAGCTAACAAAATTACACCCATTAATATATTTCAATATTGCCAGCGCAGTGTCACCAACTACTATAGACTGTTTGTTATAAAGTTAACACATTTAATTTGAGAATTAAACTAGGACTCCAGTCCAGTATACACGACTTACAAGACTGTACTCCACACTAAATACAGAAATGGTAAATTGCGATCCAGCACAACATATTAAAATTTCATATAAAAATTCTTGTAATATTCATAGGAAAGCCGCAGAATTCCTAATTAACCAAGTTCTCCTCCTACAATGACCCTCTCAAGGAATGGGTAATCACTAGCCAATATTCCTTGAACTTTTCGTTTTAACAACTACTCATCAGTTTATACCTAAGTGCATATTTGAAATAACAAAGTAATATCATATTATGCACATTGACTACACAATGATAATTTACAATAAGTTACCAATCTGAAAATGTTATATTTGTCGCCGCCAATATACTTTCTTTCATGAGGTCGCGACAGCATTTTGTGTGACCATTTGACTAGCAAAAGTGTAGAATGCGGGATTAAGCGTTCTAGTGTCAGCCTTTTACAAAATCTATCAATAACAAAACCCCAATCTGGCCAATGGAAAAATTGCTATACTTCCTTATTGATACAAATACCTAACTCATTAACAAGGCGGATAAAACGGAGATAACCAAATTAAAGGATCATAAATATGTAGGAGAATATTAATTTTTTTATCCTCCAACACAACCCAACACACAAGGGTTGTACCCCAAAATACTAGGCTGGTAGGTGCGGGCGACACACTGTGCCCTGTCATAGCAATATTCTACCAACTGGGAACTTCTCCGGGCATAATTCAACATTCTTGGAGTCTAGCAACACATCTGAAGAATATCATCAGTTGAAACAGCTGACAAAATTAACAGACACATCGGCCAGATTAACTGAAGGCTGTAAGCAACGAAACCCAGCACACAACGACTGAATTGACACAGGGCTGCCAGCAAAACTTCATGACACGAGTCATGTTGGAAAAGCTACCAAGGCATTACCCCAGAAAATTGTAAACCCCTAAACTACGAACTGACATTTCACCTTTCTCAAATGAATTCCACATCAGTTCGACATGACTCACCGTTGTAATAGCTGCGGTAGCAGAGCTAACGAGTGGTGTTGCCCCATATGTTGGCCCAGTGCCGGCAGGTAAGGCTCGCCCAAGTAGTTATTGATTAAGGCGTAGACAAATTTTCATGTAGAGTTGTTCCTGATGGCCGCAGCATGGTGAATGCTGATCGGAATGTAGAGGTCATGGAGTCCGGAGGCCGAAGGAGGGGAGGAGAAATGTAGGGGCTTAAATAGACCAAACAAGACGGGGAATGGAGAGAGGGAATTTAAGGAGAACTATGAAGGGAGAAGAGTTGGCCGAGAAGCGTGCATACTGTCAGCAATTAAGGGTTTTTAAACTGTTCGGCGACACCTAGCATCGCAGAGTGAGTTGGTGTCATTGTTAAACATGGTCACAAGTTACTAAAATTTGAATTGTAATATTAAACAATATTGTAATACATTGTTATAGATGGGTGTAATGTGCCACTCTTTAATTTTATGTACAATTTTTGCAAGTGGCATGGTTGAAGATTTACAGATGACTTTTTTTTTTGTTACATCTGGTATGGAGAAGTAATACTTTGTCATGCGGTTGTCAACAAAACATGTATCTTATAAATTAATTTCATTTATTTGTTTTTGTCTTTCTGGCTTCACAGTTGACATATTTTCAAGTGTGGCAATGGATTTTGCTTCATACATTTTTTGTTTACATGAAGAAGTGAACAATTGGTGTGATTAGAATTCTTTTTCTTGAAGAAATCAAAATTATTCTGTGTAATGCAAGAAAAAACAGGGTCACACATTTTCATGTGTTATAAAAGTATACACAGATGCTACTTTGAAAGTGTGTTGTTTCCAAACTGTACAACTATATCACAGATACTTTGCTGAAACACTGACAACATATACCTGATCATAAAATTAAAAAGAATTTTCTTATTCCCAAAACAAAGCCTAATATACAAGTTTGTGTGTATTCTTTATTTATTAAACTGCATTTCTCTAACACCATAAAGATCCCCATGAGACTTTTAATTAAATAATTTAGCATTTAATGTTTTTTTTTTGTGGATTTTATTTTCTGGGAATTGGTCTGCTGCGAATTATAAATGAGTATCTTTTTTCATGGCTCAATATAATTTGTACCATGTATGGTGCGAGATCAATTTCATTATGAAGTTGGCTAGTTTGTAAAAATTTCTTACAGATTATATGTACTGGACAGCACTTTAAAAGGTGCCAACATCATGTATAAATGTGGCAGTTGGATGATATGGTGACATTTGAAAGACAAATAACATTTATATGTGAAGTATTATTATTATTATTGTTATTCAGTATATATGTCAGTTTGGGGGAGGTACAGTATATAAGAAACCTATTTTCTTCAAAAGAGTTGTATGACCTCTTTTGAGGGAGGGCAGTACTGTCCACGTGCTGGTGTTTGTATTGAGTGAAGCAGACATACATGCCTTGTGCGGATGAGACGTCAACCGTTGTCCCCATCAGCAAGTCTGGCTATTATCCAGCAGGTAGGTCAGGATGGTGCAGATCAAATTACCTGAGGACAAGGTTTGTAGTCAGCTCATGCATCATGCTGTTGAGGCAGTCAGCTGTCATTTGTAATTATTAATTATGTGTAAAATTTAAATAAATATTCTGGAAAATATGTGTAATTTGAAATAAGAAATTTAAACACAGTTTTTTTAAAATTTTTTCACATGTATAGCAGCACACTGCCTGCTGTTTGTATTTATAAACAGTTGTAAAGCAGCGACATTGATATTGAGTAATTTGGTTAAAGTATTAACATCCCTGGATAGAGTATTATTTCTATTATAAATCTTTTTGTTGAAACCTGTGAATTGTACTGCGAGCTTGGGGGAAGTTTTATCAACTTTATGATTTTGTCTTAAATAGTCTGTTTTGCAGTAGAGAAAATATTTTTTTTTTGTTCGACATGATTTTGTGTTGAATAATGCATTTTGCAGTGGAGAATAGAAGATTTCTTTTTGTTTTTTAAATTTATGACAATTATAAGTTGTGGTGACTGTGTGTGGTGCAGACTACAGGCAGTATGGGCATGTGTGTGCATGTGGGTGTTTGGGAGAGGCCTGTGTTGCAAGTGGTAGTCTGATTATTGCCGGCTTTGTTTGCAGGAAATTAAGTCTGTACAGTTGGAGGAGGTGCTGAATGAGCGTGCCGATGAAGAAATGGAAGTATCTGATGAAGAAGATTATATGGGCAATAAGAAGAGGCCCAGGTATGATAACTCAGAGGATCGCGCTAACCTTGCCTGTGTTAAGGTGTGTTACTTAAATTGCTGTTAGTTTATATTTAGTTTATATTAGATGACATACCAAAAGGAGTGCAATATGGTTACAGTGGAGTATTAATATTGTGTATGTCAGTTTTAACTGTCACTAAGTGCATTTTAGTAGTATCTCGGAGTGCACCAAGGGACTTAAAAAGTAGATACTTGTTATTGAAAGTACTTTGTAATGAACACTTACTGTACCATATTTATCAGAGTATATAATATTTTGCTCCAATTTTGACTTCCAAAATGTTGGGGTTAGTCTTGTTTTTAAAACATAAATATTTGGAGCCACTATATTTTCTTGAGTAGTTAAGTAGTCAGTAATATTTTTGAGTGGAAATATGCCTGTTTCATTATAATGGGGGGGGGAAAGAAAACCCACTTATTATGCTTAGTAAGAACACCACATCATACTAGTAATGAACAAAGTGTAACTTAAATATATTCATATAACTACAATGTATTGTCAATTATTTGATTAAAAACTGCAAAATCGTAGCAAAATTTGGAATACAAAACATTGCATTGGCGTTAACTTTCACTTCAAAACCTAGTTTGTGCTTTACTGAAGTATGTTTTATAATTTATGCCATTGACATAGATGATGTCATCTTGAAATCCAAGTAAGATGCTCAAAATAGTTCCAGCTAAAATTAATCTGTTGATTTAAAATGTTTATGAAAACAAGTACAGTGGCATAGAACAAAAATTACAGGATGTTTGTTGTCGTACATTAACCTACCAAATTGTAGGTTGTACAGTGTGTACACTGACGCGTGCCAGGTTAAGGAGTAGTTGGCATGGCCATCGTGGCTTTGTGTTGCGCTAGACCAAGCGCAGTGTATTCTATTTAAGTTTCCGCCTTAATGCCTGTTACCTGGGCGGGACACATGGGTTGGTGGCTAGGCGCAAAGATCTCTATAGTCGGTCTGATGAGTGATTTGCAGATAACTCCTTGACTTATACTCTTTCCCACTGTGGGTTTCAATACGGAGGTAATTGGCTGGCGGCAGGTGTCGGGAATACCTGGCATACTAGTGCTTTCTTCGGCCAATGGTGGTGCTGCTGGTGTCTGCTGGCTGGCATTGGGGTTGCAGGTAACTGACTGTAGGTCGTTGATACTGTGCTGGCAAACACAGTATCGTAGATTCCAGGCAGCTGCTTCTGGGCTCCAAATCCTGGCGTTAGAAACCCTGTGTCGCACCTCAATCTCGTCATATTAGTCCGTGCAAGACGGGATGGTGCTCTTGATGAATACGCGTATGTGGCGGAAAACTCTCAGCTCGATTCAACTTCCTGCTGGTAATAATAGATTTCTTCTGATAATTCCCATAATATAATCCAATGGTGAAAATCCACCAGCACTGTGATACATTAGCAGTGAAAGATATAGATTTGAGGTCATCTTGTGAGAGTTCATCAAATTACTGTAAAATATTTAGTGGTTGCTTTTTAAAAAGACCCAAAAAAATGTTATGTTCTTCATACCTTGAAAGAGGTAATACAGATGATCTAAAAAATAATGTATGTCGAATCGTGGAGAGGTAAGGAAAGGTTGCACATTATCCATGCTGTAATGCTACCCTCATGTTAACAATGTTTTGGGAGCACCTAGCCACAGCAGTGGAGTAGCAGGCTCAGGTAACTCAGCCATAGATGCAAGACTGGTGCAAGCCTGACAGGTAATAGATAATCAAGGAAATGGACTTTGTGGTTATGAAATAACAGTTGATGTGCACTCTTCCTTTGTTATCTGGGGATAAAGGTTAGGGCACTGACCACCCTCCTTGATTCGCCAGAAGAGAGGGGAATCAAACCCCAGAGTGAGGCAAATGGCAATTGTTTCCCGCCCAGGGAGTTCGACCTTTCTCACAACTAGGGTTGTCAACAGGCGGGACGCTAGCTGTCCCTGGGTGTATGAGTGGTAAAAATAAAGTGAATGGTTTTTAAATAAGGGTGACAGTAGCGATCTGGTTGGGGAAATAGGGGTTATCCGCAGAGGCCTTGTCGATTGGCATGCGGGAATGTAGTTGGCGGTGGAGGGATTCGCACGAGGTTTGGGGACGACCTTAGGCGGAAGTCGAACCTGTATAATTTTCCCCGATGTCAACTTTATTAAACATGAATTACTAGGAGTCTTCTCTGGAACTATCTTGGCAGAGGTAGCACTTACTACCGGGGGCAAAGTCTTAGACTGTGAATGGTGAGTCCCCTCTGGGTCGTATGTTGGCCAACACACATCTAATAAGTGATCGTACGGGGACTCTTGTGTGGGAGGTAAGAGAAGAGGCAAATCTGGATGAGGTATGCACTCAGTTTCCGTCGCCGGGGTTTCTACCTTGCTTGTGGTTCCCTACTAGGGTTGGCACCGAAAGTTCTCTCTAAAGCACGATACTCTCTACGCCATTGACTGCACTGTAATCCACCCTTCTTATACGTTGGTTCTGTCCCGTGACCTTCCCGCCGACATGCAGTCCTGGAGGCGTGGCTGTTGCAGTCACACCCATGGTTCTGACGTGCAGATTGGTATTGGGACTTCATTGGAGGTAGACGTAGGAACACCGGAAACCCAAGAGCTTCGGCGTATTTTTTGCAGACTAATGGTGTCTGCAAAGCTCACGTCTCCTGTAGAGTTTGGTTCACTGCACGGTTAATCTCCAGCAGGATTTCACTACTGAACCTGGCACAACTGTGTTAATAGACTGAAATCTAAAATGCTAATGACTCAGGTTCTAAAATACAACATTGGTAAACAGACAGTTTAAGTTTCACATTATTTTTATTACGCCAATTATGAAAGCGGAAAGTCCCGGCTAATCAATTACAAGGAAAATAATTAGCAGCTAAAAATATAAAAAATAATTAACGTACTGAAACAGGCAAAGGTGAGCTTGATAATTAATAAATAAAAATATGCAGAAACTAATTGATGCAATTTTACAGAATCTCCTAATTTACAGGAATTTATCAAGAGCGTAACCTAAGGCACGATGACGTGCTACCGCAGAGTCACGGAAGTTAACTGGGGTAAAGGGTGCAGGGTGGAGAGTGGGATAACCTCTGGAGGTGATACTGCCCTCATGGTCAGCTGGTGTAGTGGTGGACGAGCCTTATCCAAGCTGCGGGAATGGTGCAGTCTTTGTAGTCTGCAGCGGAGGATTAATGTCTTCGTGCAGGCTTCTGGAAGTTGAGCCATTTCTCAGGCTTAGGAGAGGAGAAAGTCTTCTACAGACCAGGGAGTGCTCATGACCTATGCAGCCGGTGAGCCTGGCGTCTCTGCTGGAGCGTGGTTCTGGACTTCCTTATATATGAAAAATCCCATGATCAGCAATTTGCTGGGAGTGTAGTGTGGAGTAGTCTTCCAACGCAGGGGCAGGTTTATCAGGGGTTGCAGCAGCGCTGCTCATTTCTTATCTCTCCGCTTGGAAGCAACAACAAACTGAAACACCTCTTCCTGAGACTGGCGGGATGTGACTGACATCACAAGGTCACAGGGGTGCTGCCATCTCGTGGGTTTGCTGGAACTTCTTCCACAGCTAAATAGTAGGGTAGTGGTTCCTCAAAAATAATTTATATAATTGTGGGGGTGGAGCTTGCATGCGGGATTTCGGGTGTGCTGTACATTTCTTAATTAACAGCGTCAATTACTTTTATGTATTCGGCTGTCCAATGCGTGGAGTCTCCTTGCTCAATATGTGAAATTACTTTGCCACTGTTACTGACTTGCCTCGAGCTCTGGTCGCTCATGGGGCGAAGTCACCCATAGAGCACGTATCTGCACTGCCCACCATGTTGGCATGCATCAGTTGTCAAGCCTGGCCCCACTGTGCTTCACCACCACATCATCAAGAGCTACAAAAAGATAGTGTGCAAAAGTGTAAGATCCCTTAACATTTAGAACCCTCTTTATTTATTCAATAGCACATGAGGCCTTACTTGACAAACCACTGAAACGTTCATATACAAAGAATCCCCGAGTGGTCAGTTTTGTAGGCAAAGATCCTTGTATCGAAAACGGGATGCTCTACTGACCATTGTTAGTAGACAAATTCACTATTTGAACACATTTTTGGTGTCAGTTGTTATTCTTATGTGATATAATTTTCACGAGGACTAGCCAGTTGATAAACTGGGTTGTGTTGGAATGCAAGGAGGTGTGATATTCAATTATTCTGTTGCATTGAACCAAAATAAAAAATTAAATTGTATAAGTATTTGTAATGATGGTCACGATAAAGATATCAGAAATAACACTGTATAGTGAATGTGAACTAAGTATGTAGTGCTTACATTCCAGTAGGCGTATAAAAATATTGCCAATGTCTTGCTATGCTACAAATATTGTTTTTCTGATATGCAAAAAACTTTGCAGCATACTTACTGTATTAACATTCATTGATTTAGAGGAAATGTAGTTGTTTAAAATAGTGAAAAGTTAAAAGTATGAAGTGCAGTGAACTACACAGTATTTTAGATTTGATCAAGTACCAAATGGGGTCAGCTGAGACAGTGTTGTAGTATACCTAATATATGTTCACAATTGATTTGTTTTTTTGTATGCAGGAAGAAAATGACAGTTTACGTTGTCAACTGGAGGCTTACAAAAATGAGGTTGACCTTGTGCGGTCAGATATGAAATCTGAAGTAGATCAAAAAGATAAACAGTTGAAAATGTTGCAGCATACATTACAAGGCATGCAACAGGTAACTATGCTTAAATTTATATTTATATTTAGTATTTCAGGAGTACTGTACCACATTAATTTTTTTAAAGTATACAGAAGAAAACAAATAACTGCTGTAGTTAAAGAATTGCATAAATGAAGGTAACACGTAATTGTTTTTAAATATGAAATTCTTCTAAAGAAGTAATGTCATATTTTCAAAGCCCTTTGTTTTTTTGCGCAATTCATCTCTTAATTCGTGATTCCAGACATTGAAAGGCTGCGGCAAGGTAAGAACATATTACATGCTCTCATGGTGGGCAAGCCATTCTGTTAAAATGTGAAGTTATCCCTTAAATAATTAAGCCCCATATAAGTTTAATTACTCCAAGAGTGTCACTTCTGTTAAATTAAAAATAATTTCAGCTTTGTCATAAGAATCGGGTAATATCAGTGAGTTTACTTTTGAATATTAGTGCCCGGTCTGTGGACTGGCTGGGCAGAACAACTAGCTAACACCTGATCTTTAAACTAAAAGACTTAAAATGATATGTGTGTCTAGCTCAGTTGACATGACTCCATCTCTCGGGTTTGCCACAGGCATAACTTAAATTGATCTGCTGGCTAATAATGTGTGTCAATGTTATATATATAATTATCTGTGTCAATGAGGTGCGAAGATCCAGGCGTCCTTGCACATGTAGATCTCTCAAAATGAAAAACACATAACTCCATTAATTTCTGCAGTAAGTATTTTTAAATCAAACAGTTTTTTTAGCTTGGTTTTTCACCATGGACAAGATACATACATACATACATTATGCGGACGTTGGCGTCTATCTCCTAGAAATATGAACTATATTTACAATGATTATTGACTATTCGGAGCGCGGTCTACTGGCTGAAGACCATAAATATTGAAGAAATAGAATTAATCACATAATGGGACCAAAACAAATAAAATGAAGTTATAATTACAAAAATAAATGAAAAGTTCTAACTAATTAGTATCCTAACCTTATACAATTATAAATATCCATGATACATTCTATGTTCAACTTCCTAGTGTGAGAAAGAAAACATAATAATTTAAAAGAAAAATAAGAACAAGCCTTAGATACAGCTGTCCAAATTACTTAAGAAAAATATATTACACGTGTAACTAGTATCTAGATGTGGAAACATACATACATTGTAGTGTGAAATAATAAATAATAAACATTAAATATATTAATAAAATATGTACATGACTGACATGAAAATCAGGATGTTATAACATAATGGCGATGACATAGGTTTCAAGACTTAAAAAAACATGCAGCCAAAAATTGCTAGTTAAATTTCATATGAATTTGATTAAAAATAATCAGAAAGTCAAAACTAGCATAAAACATAGCAGTACTTAAATATGAATACAGTATTTGAACTGAACTTATGTTAAGTTACATGTAATAGCAAAAGTCTCAAACATTTTGGACATGTAAACTTTTTATTACTGTCTGGTTTAATGTTTCCATTGTTTCCATATCTCACAATGCATTACAGTGAAAATTCCAATAACGGACACCTGTTGGTGAATAAAATAAATGATTGTGTTTGAGAAGTGTCAGTTATTAGGAAATTATTCATGTCTTGTGAAATTAAAATACAAATTTTCGAATGAGTAAAAATTTGGTCCAAAATTATGGTCTGCGTTTTCTCTGCTAGAAGTACAAATGCTACTGAATGGCAGTGTTATTTGTAGTCCATTTGTCATTGAAAAGACTGAGAAATGTCAACTAGGCATGCACATGTTGCACAAACATGGGAAGTCACCTTTCAACTGTCAACCCTCGTCAAAATCAGTTTTCGTAAAGTAGAGGCATGGTGACTTCTTCCCTCCCCCTAAAAAATCTCAGCAAAAGCCATTTCGTGCCGCCTTATCTTAATGGAATTTATAGGATCCTTGTTAAGAGATGCGAGACAAGTTAAACCGAACATCTGTCTTTCTCTCATCTGCATGTCTTTACTGCTATGAAACTAAAATAAACAGGAACCAATAGTTTTTCCATAGAGAACTATTACAGTTCAACAACTGAACCACAGTAGTTTTGCACATAGTTTTGCATTAATAAAATTTGCATTTGACTGTATTCTAAAGCACACTATACCTAATTAATTGAAGAATGGTAACAAGCACAAGAGCACGGATTGTAGCTACTTAAAAAATTGATCAATGTTTGTTTGTTTTTTACTGTCAAAACACATGTTTTGCTCAATGTGCATTTCAAAGTCACGGACTATTTTCAATTTGTCACAGTTTCCCTTCTTTAAGAAGTAGCATTTCAGCTGCATCACTTCCTCCACAGCATGCTTCACATTATGAAATGCCAGCTCCTCTGTATGTTCTGGTTCATCGAGATCATCAGGATCATCACCGGCCACAGCCAATTCCTCTCCTTGCATGGCAGCCACAAGGTCACATATCTCCGTAGATGGATCTTCAGTTTGCAGGACATCATAGATTGATACATAGTCCACTGCTGACTGGCCAAAACGTGTTAACAGTTCAGGGAGTTCCGAATCATCGTCGTTAACACTTCCAGCATCGAATCTGGTGAAATCTGCGGCCTGTGGAATCCCAGCTTTCATGAAACAGTTGCCGATTGTATGTGGAGTGATTTTCCGCATGGCCGGGTTTGCCATTCTATATTATGCCTTGATCCAGCCATTGGCAGGTGGAGGTCGTGCTTGGTGGGGAAAAAATTATCTACATGTGGGTCAGATTGACATCTGGGTAGGAGACTGTTGTCCATAAACAAAATCACGTTCCTCTTCTGTCTCCTCGTTCTGCTGTCAAAATGGACTAGCCAGTCAGTCATTATGTCTTTTGTTATCCAGGCTCGTTGATTTGCGCACCATGCAATACAGAGTGAATTAATGTCAGCACCCCAAAAACTCTGTGGCTGCTTTGCTCTCCCATTAATTAAGGGTTTTTCAAACTAACCCATCATGCTTACACACAACATAACAATCAACCATTTTTTTTTTTAAGTTTTCTTCCAGTACATTTCTCTTTCTTTTCACATATAGTTTTGTCAGGTACAGTATAAAAAAGATCTCTGTCTTGTCAAAATTAAAAATAATTTTTTTGAGATACCCTTCATAGAGTTCAAGTTTTCTTTTCCACTCGGCAGCAACATTTTCGTCTACAGCACCTGCTTTACCACAAACACTTTTGTACGGAATGTTGTTTCTCTTACGAAATTTGTCCAAGCAACTAGTGGAAGCTTTAAAGTCGGCGAGAGCGAGACCTACTTATTTTGCTATTTGAAATGTCTTTTCTATTATTAGAGGCTCATACAAAGGAATATTGTTGGCCCTAGCGCCACAAAACCACTTGTACATCTTTGTGTCTACAGCCAGGCCACCCGTTTTTGGAAACTCATATTTGCTGGAGCTGCTGCTATTTTCCATCCACTATTTAAGGATTTCATCCTTGCTTTTTAGGATATCATCGGCTATTTGCATTTTCCCCACATCAGACTTTGTAGCGATGTCACCGACACTTAATTTTTTATTTATTTTTTCGCGAGATTCACATTCACTTTGTTTTGCAAAGTTAACCAATTTTTGTTTCTGAGACATCTTGTCATACAGAGACCGTAAACACTGACTGTCGTTCCCGTTAATCACTGGACATAACTGAAAGTGCCGGTCAGCTGGAAGGTGAATGGGTTGGAGACGGGAGAGGAGATTAGCTGCCTGCTGTGGCATGTGCTCAAGGAGAAGTATACAGTATAGCATTATGGTTGCCAGTGAGGGGTGTTCAACCTCCTCAGCCTTTATGGAACTTGCTGTTTAAGCACTCTTTTGCATGTTTTACTTGTAGTTATTGTCCGTTATTAGGCTCAAATGAAGTGTCCACATCTACCATTTAGAATGTCCGTTATATGAAGATTCCTCCCACAAGAGAGTACAGTTTTTCTGCTGGTGATTATAAAAATGTTCATTAATAAGAAGTGTCTGTTTTTTAGAAGTGTCTGTTAGGTGAAGTTTCACTGTACTTGTACTGTTTAGCACCTAAAGCTGTGTGTGACTTTTTTTTTAATGAGCTGTAATTTATAAATACTAAAAGTGTGCAAATATTAAAAAATTTGAATACAATAGAACTGCGCAACAAGATGTATGGGCTGTGACAAAACTTTTGCTATAGTAAATATTGTTGAATGCGTCGTCTTGTTTTGTATTAAATACGAGGTTAATGTACTTCTTTTAAACTAGGCCTTTGTGTAACAATAGTATCACACTTTCTATGACTTAAAACATGTGTTAATGTCCCAATTTTGGGTCTGTATATACATTTTGTGGAGGGTCAAAAGAATGTCAACAATTTTTACTTCCCTCATAAAACGTGAAAGGAATGGATAGTAATGTGGTGCATACCTTTATTGTCTTTCAATATATTACCACATATTTACTTCCCTCTTGAACTTTGTTAGTTACTGTCCTGTTGCCAGGTGGAGATGCATTCACAGAAACAAGGAGAGGTGGAGAGAAGTATTGTTTGCACAAGGAACTAGAAGAATTAAGGTAGTTTATAAATAATGTATTGACAAATCCAATCCAGCATCTGCTTGAAAAAACGATGCTAATAAAAAAATAATTAAATACAGGGCCCCCCCTCTTTCACCTTTGTCCAATCAAAAGGTTGATGGAGATATGGCCAAGGAAAGAGCTAGTTGTTTTTACGCTTTAGCCGATATTACACTATATATGCTATTCGCGGTAAAATTAGCACTATTGAGGCCCTAGTTACTTTTTTTCCAGTCATTTTTTCCCTTTAACAATTTTTTAAATAAGTGAAAGTAATATACAGTATGTATATTGTTACGAGGTAGGAAAACAGGGGGGGGGGGGGGGGGTCAAACCCAAGGGGGGAGCTAGAGGGAGAGGTAGATCCGATCCGAAGGTTAAAAGTGGAGGGGAGAGTGGTCGGTCTGCGTGACGTCACAAGGGGTACTGTGAGCAGCTGCTCAATGCAGAAAGCCTTTGTCGGGCACAGCAATACTGCAATATAGTCTATTACAGGCTGTTCACGGTAAAGTGAGCACAATTTAAGTTCTTCTTTAAGCCAATTTGTATCCTTGCTTTATTGTTTTTTTATATAAAAATTTCCCTACAGTTTAAAATCCAATGGATACATTTACCGTTCTCAAAAGTTACCATCTGTGGCCCCAATAAAAATATTTTTTTTCACTTTACCGTGAATGGCCTTTATGCAAAACGTGTTAGGTGTTGAACCTACTGACTATTCACTTTATTAGATACGTTCTATAGTATGAATTATATACATGCACAAACTACCATAATAATATTTGTCACGTTAAATATCCGTCACTTTACCATACTTTACAAAACTATGACCAACTTTAAAATATATAAAAAATAATAATAATAAGATGGACAGTTTATGGCGACAAAAATTACTGAAAATACACTTAATGAGAACATTTCTAAAAGTTTTTAGTTCTCTTAATAAAAAAATTCTTAGCTGGATAGTCATGTCAAAGAATTATGATGTAAAAATATAAAATTTATACTGTACAAATTAAAAGCAAGCGCATACCTGACAGCTATTCTTGAGGCTGCTTGCAAAATTGTTTTCATTTTCATTTTTCTCGTATGAGCAAAGAGTCAACATGAGCTTTGCGATTCAGAAAGCGTAGTCTTATGAAAGTCCAGGTCCTGGCGAGTTTCTTTAATATCTGTTGACTTGTGTTTGGAAATTTTGCAGTACACTGCGTAAAGAAAGTCAGTATTATACTAGGTTTGCTGTTCAGCCCGTTCTCATGGTAAGAGTTAAACAATTTCTCAGCACTACTGATCATGGTGAGTAATGCTTGAGACGGTATAGCAAGTCCTCCGCGACATAAAAAGAGAACAAAAATTTTTAAAACAGATTTATGTTAAAAAATGTTTTTTTTTTTTTTTTTTCCTGATTGTCTCTCAAGAGACTTACCTTCATTTAAACTAGGCTCCTTATTAATTAAATTTTCATCCTTGCTGCAATGAGCCAAATAGCCCGCTAGGTAACAAAGTGTTTCTTCTTCATCTGAACCATATAGAGTGTCTGCTAACTGTTTTTTTTTTCTTCGTCTGGTTCGTCTTCAATGTCCTCTGTAACCTCACTGTTTTTACGGTTTACATTGTCAAATATAGCATTCTCTTCCTTGGTAATATTTCAGTGTACTATATAAGCAGCTGAGAAGTTAAATATGGTTTCTTAGTCTGAAGTCTTGTACAAACGTTCCCGATGGGAGAGGGAGTTCGTTTCCAAATAAAAGCATTCGTATACAATATTTAAACTGTATTGGTGTAGGGTTGTTGTTATTTCCTATACTACATACCCGAGAAAAAAGGTTTTCAATTACATCCTGACAACATATAACAGGAACAACATTAATGAAGTTGTTCCTGTTACACTCATGTTTTCCACAATGCCCTTCATGTCTTTGAGGATTTGTGCTTGTTCTTGAAAATGAATGCAAAAAGCACTGTGCTATGGTTTTCTAAAATTGTTTACAAATCTGGAGTTTATCACATCAAACCACTTATCAACCAAGTCAAAAAACTTTTAAATTTGTGGTTTTTGTAGGAATTTTCTTTTAATTAAAGTTGCTGTGTGGTGGGAAAATAATTGCGTAGCATACTTCACTTTCTGTCGTGCGCTGTCACTTACATTAATATGCACTCAGCTATCAAGTTTAGGAGTTAGTGAAAGTTCCTTGTCGTGAAGTATTTGCTGTAACTGCCACTTTGATACTTCGGTTCCACGTGGGAGCCGAATACCGTAGCCCAGAAAATATTTCCTCAATAGTTTTATTAAAAGGGATATGTCAGCAAACACCCACACTTCTCGCGTCACCTCTACCGGATTCATAAAAGAAACTTTGTTTAAGATTTCTGCCTCCCATTTCACTCACAATAGTTACACCTTTAAAGCCAGATTCTTCAACTTCCTTTATTACTTCGAATAGTTTGTCTTTAGTAATATTTTTGTCAAAGTCGTATAAAATAGGTTGTTTCCATTTAGATGCCAGTCCTCTCGCCATTATAACCTGGACGTTGGAATGGGGGCCCATTATTCCATCTTCTCTTTGGGGTCGTAACATATTCTAGAATCAACTCTCATTTCGTAGGATGACAGAACTGTCAAACGCTCTCTGGAAGGCAATGATAATGGTCTGCCTTTTAACACTGAAAGTAATTTTTTTTGAATGCCAGGTAACACTTCAGGTTGCGAGTCCATTTTCAAATAGTTGATAATCCAGGTAACGGTAGACCAACATTCTTTCGCAAATATTAATACGTCTTCTTGAAATAGAACGGAGAGTTACAGCTGCAGCTATGTCATCATCTTCCCACCATATTCACTTTTTGTTTTTGAAAATCAGCCTTTCTATTTCTTTTGAATTAAATACGTCTTTCAAAATTTCCCTTAGTTTTGTGTTTACATATTTCGGGCACTGCGTATGCTGGATTTTTATATTTATAAATTCCTGTCTGAGAGAGGCATTTTTTCTTTCAGATTTTTTTTAGATGTATTCTTTCCCTTTATTTCTTCCTCCAAAGATGATACTAGCATTTGGAATAATTTAATTTAATTTTCTAAAAAATGTATTCTCTAAATGACGCTTACGTCCTGACTCGGTCGGACCTGGTTGACATATTGTTTGTTCATTCATTTTGTGTGTTATGACACGAGTCCCATTATTTTTGTTTTCTTCACATTTAGGATTTTCAGGATGTCGTTTCCTTTTCCGCATTTCCGTTAGGTCAGAAACTAATTTCCTTTTCACAGTTCGATTCTTCAGTTGTTCACTTCTCTCTGGAAATTTGTAGAAATTTGGTAAAAACAAATGAGGCACCATGTAGGTTTTCAGAGTTCGTTTTCTTTTAATCCCCATGATGGAAGATCTCTCTCGTAATCGTTTTCAGAGAAATGAATGGAACAGACTCTTGTTGTATCCGCTTTGAAAACATCCTTTCTTTTACATTCAAATGTCCAGTTTTTCCGTGTAACTAAGTCATTTGGGAACCTATGGTACATTACTGCTGAGCCAGTTTTCCTACTAAAATTTCTACAGTTTTACACTGTATAACCAGGTATTTTATATTTCACGCGTATAAAGTAGTTTTCTTTACATTGAAATATAAATTAATTGGTGCAAAAACCTAACAATTTTAATAATATTCCGACTAGCAACACTAAAATAAATTAATAACTACACCCGAAACACTCGTATAAAGGTTTTAACATTTCATTTCACTAGTTGCTTTTTTAACATTTTAAAATTAACCTACCTGAAAGTCGCTCATCATTTTATAAATTATTCAGAAGTAGAAACCATCGCACATTCACTTCAAAAGTGTCAACATTTTCAGATTAAACTATTTAGTAAATACAATATGCCCAACAGAAATATTGTAGTATTTAATTTCACAACTTTTGCACTTCTCACAAAATGAAATTTTATGGAAACGTAAAGAAATAAGCAGAAGATACACAACAAAACTACCTGCCCGCACGTAACTCCTAGCTTACTAATGGGCGAAAGGGAAGAGACACTGTACTTCAGTCCTTCAAAAGAAAATCTCCCATTTAACATCTGGTTCTGCTAAACACAGAGCTTATAACTAGGAATCAACAATCTCTGAAAGAGGGGGTATAACGACTAAAAATATGGAACAGCCAGGTAAAGTCACCTTTTTATTTTTCTCCAAAATTTCATTTTTAACAAATTCAAATTACATTTGTGGGCAATCTCTCTTCCTTTATCGGAAAAACTAAAATTAAAAAAAACTCGATAACAAAAACAAAAATACATTAGTCTGAGAAAATTTACATTCACCTGATAAAATTTATTTGTAGTCGCTGCCAGCATCTCCCTTTGTTTACTTCTCTGATGTGGCGTGACGTCACTGTCTCAGTTTATATCGGCAGCTGGGGACTTCAACCTTGCTATGACACCTTGTGTTTAACATCTGTGTTACTGCAACATTGTTGGCAAAACAATTTTAAACATCTGACGTGTCTACACCATTTCTATTTCTCCTCGCGACTGAAAAAAAATTCCAATTTTTACTTTTCAAGAAAGAACAAAAAAACAACTTAACTTCTTATGCACTACACCTGATAAAATCAACACAAAGTTGGCAACAAAGCACTTGGCACCATCTTGTGGACACCCCGGGAACTACGTCTGTAGTTGCAGCACTGCCACAGCAAGCGCTCCTAGTCTGATTGTGGCTCACTCTACTAACGGCAAACTAAACAAAGTTCCTTTAACTTGTAGAACGACCTAAACTGTAAATTTTATTGTAACAGCAATGCTGCATCAAAACAACTAAATTACCAAATTATACTATGTCTCGAGTGAAACTAACTTTCATCAACACATGATTTATAAAAATAATCATATCTTTTCTTGCACCTATCCAAAATTTCTAAACAACAGGAAATACTTCTTCAAATTTCAATTACTTTTATAACAGCTCCAAATTTTAACATTATGTACTACTTAACGTCAAAAATAAAATTAAAAATTATTAACAGCATTATTTAACCCAAAACTATTGTCTCCTATCAAGATTACAGTTTCTAAATGCATGATGCTATAACTCTGCCCAATTATCGTACTCCTGTTACAAACTAGTTTAGGACTCCCTCGCACTCTAGTGCGCTAAATGCCATACAACTGATAACCAAAATTTAAAGCTATCAACAAAACTAAACATTAAAACTATAAATTATAACACCCAATTATTATAATCCATGTCTAAATTATTACCTTTACTTTACTACCTGGTTCCTTCTACAAGAGCTTCCCATAAAGCAGTTGTAACAGTACTTGTGGGACACATGGCTACAAGATACATTTGGCGCACATAATAAAATACTACATACACGTGATCCTAGATTGTACTGTACCCCCCACCCCGATGTAGAATTGTACTATTGACTGAGCCATTGGCACCCTCCAGCAAAGGCCAAGCTAGTACCACAACTCATCACTGGAGGGCAGTATCCAGTCTACTCCAGCAACTCCAGCCTCCAAGAGTCTCACACACAGGCGATAAGAAAGTATCATGCCTCCTGCAGAGGAGATAAGAAATAAATAGCGCTGCCTCAGTAGTCAGAAGTCTCAACCCCTGAGAACGAGGCTAGCTAACCCCGTACTTCTGAGCCTCTCCAAACTAGTCGCCGATTGCAGTATAAAAGGGCTAGCACCTCTAAGCTCTTCAGTCTCTGCTCCTCCAACGCTCGCAAGGGCCGGGTCTCAACCCAGCTGAAGACATCGCCGACCAGAAGCCCAGCAATTTTTCAGCAGTTGCTTACCCGTCTTCTGCACCCACCGCAGATCCTGCAGCTTTTGAGAGACTCCACCACACCAGAGGCTCCTGAAGATGTCGCTCCTCGCCTAACACCTCCTCCTGGTTCAGCATCCAGAATCCCTTGGTAGCAGGTCACGTCAATGTCCCTTTTGGACCTTCCCTGCTCACTGGAGGGTGTGGCCACGACTGCAAACTACTCTTCTGGTAGCTGCAATATCCAGTGTTCCTTCAGAACATCCCTAGTAGTTAGGCACTGTAGAATTCCATTAACTATTTTGAATATTTTCTTGCCAAATTTAAATTCCCCACGCATTACACTCAGCTCTTGACCAGGTCGCCTTCACCTGACTTTTCAGGATATGATAAACTTCCGTTAATTACGTTGAGTTATTTAGGAGTTGGTCCACAATGCCTACCTTGTATACCAGCCAGGTACAACAGAGATCTTAAGGTCTCTGTCTTACTTCCCAATGTACCTGGTTATACTGGCATCGTAATATAAAACTGTGAGTTTGACAACGACCAAAGCTTCTTTTGTTAAATTACATTTTGCTTTGATTAGAATAGCCTTTAGTTTCCCCAGTAGATAAAGTATAAAATATATTTATTGACTATTATTCCAAATGTGAATATCCTATACCTGCTGGTATACTTGGTCTTGTACAATATTCTACAAGGTCTGGCGCACGAGCCGGTATACAAGCCGTTATATGAGCAGCCATGAAAGATATTAGTTTGCATGCTAGCATTTGACACCTGACACCTTCGGTGGGTGCGCAGCATGTGGTTCATAGTACATGTGAAGCCCATTCATAGAACTGTTATCAGTCAGTATCTTGCATAGGCCTATTAAGAAACTAGCTCGCACAACTTAATATTACTATATTACTGTTGGCGTTTTCATTAATTCATTTCTTACTGGTGTAGTTTCATTCCTTTTCTAGAAAATGAAGTGAAGTCACGAAAGAACAAGGATGTTATTTTTAATTTTGATGGAAATTATTGACCATTTGCAAAATGTAATTTTTGTTTATGTGCTGTGATATTGTACACACACAATATTTTATGGGGGGAAAATAGTGCCAGATGGAGTTTCGAACTAACTCCTAAAAGTCGCGCTCTGTCACAAGCGCCTTGACTTTACTCATGGTTGCTATTCATCTGGAAGACCTGGAAATCAGGGAAATGTCAGAGAATTTGAAACAAGTTAGCTAATTGTCAGGGAATTTGAAACAAGTGAGCTAATTGTCAGGGAATTTTGTGATATGCATGCTATATTTGGCAGTTCTATCATCAGTTGTGGACCGCTACAAAAATGGTATAAAATGGTTTTGTTGATTGTGTACAAAATTCTGAGGCATTTTTCTTTGTAATTTATGTAGGGAACAATTTTGTAAGATCAGATAAGTATTTTGGTGTAAAGGTGTGTAATAATGCAAAGGCATCAATCCTTACAAAAGAAAATGTTAAGAAATGGTCAGGAAAAAACTATTATTTTTGTCTGGACATTGGGGAAATATCAGGGAATTTTGCAATGGAAAAAAGGTGACAACCTTGTTACTGCTGTACTACCAGTTCACACACCGTCTGTATTAATTAAATACGACACACAACACATACACACACACTATATATAGAGGTCATTCACAGTTTCTTCATACTTTTCTGAAACCCTTCTAAAGTTCCACTTTTGGTTACTGATTTGATTACGTATCCTTCTGCTACATGTGTACTTAAACACCGCCATGTGACTACGTCTTAACTGTCAAATGCTTGTTTAATGTTTTCAGTTGTTCAAAAAATTTAGTCGTATTTCAAAAACCATTTCGTAAGAATATCCACAATTTTTGCATATAACCTATTACTGAAGTAATCTAAGTGCTACTAATCGGTGAATAATAATGGGAAAATAATGTTCAGATGCTACCGATGCCAGTGGTCATGGTATTGGCTGGTTCACCACTACCGAACATCGACATGGCATTGGCACATCCCTAGTATTTTCTACTTAGTTTTGACCATAGAGTCGTGTGATGCAGTCCGTATCTGTGAATTACCTGACATTCTGTGTGTGGTACCAGAATTCATGTGCCTAACTCCAGAAGGTGATTCCTTGTGGAAAATGAGGTGGGGTATATATTGACACCACCATCATGTGTGAATATTAAATATGTTGTTGTTGAAAATCAAATTTTGAAATGCATGAATGAAAATATTACAGGAAGTACTTGGGATGATCGACCAAAATTGGAATGATGTTTCACATATCCGAGATTGCAAATCCGAGTAAATTTGGTTGGTTAAATCTTCTCCATTCATTGCATAAGTATGGGTAGTCACCCTCTTTCTGCAGGGAACTTTGGAACACTTGGCAGTAAAGAAAAAGTCTAGGCACATTATGGCCCACCATGACACAATGTAGACAAAAGGTCCTCTTGTCCGACCTTGCTCCGGATAACCGTTTTCGAGAAAATGCAACCCAAAATTTTGAAGGTGCAGTGTAGCCCTGTGCAGGTAGGCAACACATTTGCCACCGGTGCCATGCATGTAGCGGAGGAAACAGATGATGATGTAATCTGTGCTTACATGGAGGTGGCCTTAGCTACTAGTGTCAGTATGTGCCTGCAACTGGTTGTGGAAGCATGGAACTTTCATATGAATTGAGCTAGCGTACATGCACCTCGTGTACAGAGAGCAGCCAACATGAAAGCAAGGCAAGCAGTGGAGCTGTTACCAGCTGTGGTACTCAGAGCAGCATCAACGCTCCCATGCAACATTTGTATGGCTCCTTTGGAGAGTGTGGGATGAAGGCTCAATGATAGTAACAAGGCTGAATGCTGGAGTACCACGGACAAGGAGAGCGGCGTCATTTGACAAGGACGTGCCTCATGCGTAGCAGGAATCTTATGTTAGCTCATGGGCTGCGGTGTGGGTGGTAGCCATTCAACGATCCTGCAAGTTCTGCTCGAGAACCGTATCCCCCCCTACCACGCAAGGAAGGTAATGTTCTTAGCGAACTTATGTGCCACGTGTTACATCCTGTGAGTGGTTCCTCCAAGAAAACAATGTGTGTCCAAACTTCACGTTGACTGTGCTCTTCACATATGAAGCCCATGTCACCAGGGTTGGAATCTTCAATAGGAGGAACAGCCATGTCTGGGTGAACGCTATTCCCCACCAACTACATGCACCCTATGGAAAACCAAGTATGCTACAGTGTCAACATGTGGGCTGGCATTGTCAACAATCACTTGTTGGGGCCTTATTTGCTAGACTGCCTCAATGGAGCCCATTACCTGACAATCCTACACAAAGTAATGGTGGAGTTGCTGGAAGAAGTACCTCTGCCCATTCGCTACATCGTGTGGTTTCAGTATGATGGGGCACCACCACATTTCCCTGCTGCTATACGCCACCATCTTGATGTCACATTTCCAGCCCATTGGATTCACAGAGGTGGGACCATCCTTTGACCTGCCTGATCTCCAGACGAGACTCCGCTGGATTTCTTTTTATGGGGTCATGTCAAATTCGTGGTCTATGAGATGAAATGTCTGTGGCTAGTGAGGAAGAGCTCGTCACATGTGTGATAGCCATATTTTATTCTTGTATGCGCCATATGGGTCCAGGCCAGTCTGATCTGCCGTTGCCATATGTATTGAAGTTGGGGGATGGAAATTCAAACTATTATAAATACTGCCATTAATAAATACATGCAGTGAAACCCCTTATGTACACTTTTCAAGGAGACAAAAGAAAAAGTGTAATTTTGCAGAAAAGTGTAAATTGAGGGAAAGCTATAAAATTTCATCTAGCATGGAAGATACCCTGCGATATGTACGGCGTAACAGCTTTTCGTAGGAGCGGACCGCAGGTGTGGCGAGACTAGATGAGATAATGTCACTCGTGACATGTCAATTTCAAAGTTCAAAGAAATAAAAAAATCATCTTCAGTGATTTTCTTATTTTCTTAATATTAGTAGTGTATGATGCGTTATTTACTTTGATGAAATCTGACATAATTTTTATGTGTGAGTTGAAGATTGCCCTATTTTATTTAATATACATTGTCTATGTTAGTAGAAGCAGCGTTATTTAATGTAAGTTAAAATATGGCATTTTTTTTGTGTGTGTGGTTTGAAGATTTGATGTTAATACAGTATTTTAAATGGTATTTAAAGTTTTCTATACCTGGAAAGTGTTCACTGCAGAAGAAACAAGAAATATAGGAAATTACGTACCAGGGATGGCTTGCCTGCTATTGCTGCCTACTGTGCTGCAACTTGCTTCGCATCACATTATCGCTCTCAGTTACTCTCTTCTCTCCTTCACATTTCTCTCTCTATACCCACAACCCTCATGCTGACCCTGTGCACTGAGTATTAACGGAACCGCGGTCTTCAGTTCGAGGTTGTCTCGCGCCAGTCCACGTGCCTAGTGTTACTCTGCTGGAGAGCACACAGACTGCTGTCTCACGCCAATTCAGCAGCACGCCGTTACTGTGCCTGAGAGCCACCATACATCACATCTTGCCTTCACAGAATGTCACGCTGCCTGAGCAACTACCGACTTTCAAGTTGCCACTGCCTTTCACAGTCCAGTCGAGAGTTCTACTCAGCATGACAACACCATGCTGCCCACCAGTATACTGAAGTCGCCATGCTTTCAGCTTCTTTGTAGCGCACCTATAGCTTGCACGAGTACCACTGACTCAAGGTCGCCCTCCCCCCCTTCCCGCCCCCGTGCTACTGCATCTTCGGAGATTTGGCAAGATACCAGTTGGCAACTTAGGACAGGCCCTTCAGACCTCAGCCGGGGTACAGGCTTGTTTATGTGTGTATGATTGAGCAATCAATAAAATAGGCATAAATCTGACTGGGTTGAGTTGTCTCTTCTGGCACTGTGTATTCCTACACCTTGTCCTATCTCATTCCAGTTCATCACCTGTCCTAGTAAGACCCTTCTAGGTTTTGCCACAAGCTGAAACCTTGCTCCTTTTCTCTCCTATTGATAGCTGTCTCAAAGTGCAGCTTAGGAAACTTGTCTTCCTGGGCTTCACTAGAGCAGGTTTCCTTTGGACTATCGACCTTCCAGTAAGTGCCTGGGTCAGACCGCGACGTGCCGCATGCCAGGTCGCCTGTTTGGCAACGATAGACCAACCCACCAACAGGAGCTCCACTCTTCGTGACACCTGGGTCAGATAGCGACGTCACACATGCCAGGGAGCCATGGGAGTGGATGCTCTTAGCCTTCTACTGTAACCTTCAGTTTGGTACTTGGGTCAGACCGTGACGTCCCGCATGTCAAGTCACTGGATTGGAGACTAGTAGTACATGCCTCCAACACTACCCGACCTCCACTTCCTTTGCTACATCAGGCTGTGTCTACCCCTTTCTGGCCACCTGCTATCAACCTAACTGGCTACACCCACCACCTTACGCCTCATTATAGGGCTGAGCGGGGCAAAGTTGCCAAGCAGGGGCTATCTCAGGCTGGGGTATTGAGGGAAAGGGGCCCGGTTGGTAACCAGGTATACTCCTGAATGAAAGAGAAGGCTGCAAGTCAGAGGGGGTCTACCACCAGCACATCAAGCTCCACCTCAAGCCTCCTTTGGCACGTGCCACGTGCAGTATCTCCGTTGTCACCTACACTGCTGAAGAAGACGCCTACCTTCATCCGGCCTGCCAATGTTACCAGGGTAGTCAGGCCCCTTAAAGTCACACCACCCATTCACCCATCTCTCACGAGTGCACCGCCTAAGACTCAAGTGCAATTATAGAGGTGGCTAAAGCCAACAACCTAGACATCAGGAAAATACCAGTAGTACAGGCCTCCAACACTACCCGACCTCCACTTCCTTTGCTTCATCAGGCTGTCTCGACCCCTTTCTGGCCACCCGCTATCAACCTAACAGGTTACCCCCCACCACCTTATGCCTCATTATAGGAATGTGTGGGGCATAGCTGCCAAGCAGGGGTTAGCTCAGGCTGTGGTATTGAGGGAAAGCGGCCCGGTTGGTAACCAGGTATACTCCTGAAAGAAAGAGAAGGCTGCGCATCAGAAAGGTTCTGTCACCAGCACATAGAGTTCCACCTCGAGTATCCTCTGGCACGTGCCACGTGCGGTATCTCCGCTGCCACCTACACCGCCAATGAAGATGCCTACTTTCATCCTCCCAGCCAACATAACCACGGTAGTCAGGTCCCTGGTCATGCCAGCTTATATCCCTACCAGGGTACCCACTCGCCCATCACTCACAAGCACGCCACCCACGGTCCACGTGCAATTAGAGAATAGGCAAAAGCCAACAACCTAGGCACCAGGAAACATCCGGATTCAAGTGGCGGCCACAGCTTCACTGTTGCCCGGGAGGGGGGGGGGGGAGGACCTGGGCCTCATTCTCCAATGGTCATTCTCACTAGGGTGAACGACGAGGTAGCAAAATGGCATATGCACTCTACTATATATATTGCTTCTGTGGTCTACCCACAGCTCTGAGTGTACGCTCTTGAAGATGCCAGTTGTAGACCTAGCACAGTCTACTTGCTCTGCTGAATTCTTCACTTATTAATTTTTGCATTTGGCTTACAACTAGTATGGTTTGTTCTTTTGCGAGATAAACATGTTTTTACCATCAGGCTTATGGAGCTTGGATATTATTTTTTGTTTATCTGCAACCAAAATTGTTTTATTCACTTTTACATTTTTCATTTTTTCCACAAATAAAAAGTACTGTATGTCAGATGTTACATTTAAAATAAAACAACATACTGCAGATCTATTTATTTACCAGACATCAGCTAGTTACATGTTAACCTTTATCATAGGAAATATCCATTGAATAAATTACACATGTTAAGAACACAGTTTTGATGTGGATACAGCTGTCGCAGTGTTACCATTCAAACGTTTGAAGGGATAAATATTTATTAGGGCACCATCTTGCTTTCAGGCACGTTCCAGTTGCACAATGTAAAAATAAGTGTTCACGCGTCCACTAAGTTACCAGATGTTACCCCATTGAACATCTGGTATGCAATTCGAAAATTAATTTCAGCACGAAGTTTCACGAACTTGTGGTTGTTATCTGTGATTAATAAACAAGATGTAAAAATCAGTTTGTATGTGTTTTGCAAGGCGTTAGTAGCGGGAATATAACAAATTTTATTATGCAATTTGAGGGAAAGTGTTACATTATTTCTTATGATACATAAACGTGACCTGATAAAAATGTTGCAAATTGCTGGAAAACGTAAATACAGAGAAAGTAAATATGAAATTTCACTTTACTACATACACATGTCATGCAATACTCCTATGTGCACTCTGTTCCTTGCTCGCTGTTTTTGTCCTCGTTTACATTAACTATTACAAGTGGATGTACATCTATGTAGCATGGTGCAAGTTGCAGATGTGTTGTCTACTCCTGCAGGGCTTCACTGCACCTTCAATATTCTGAGTGGTGTTGCCACGAAAACGGTTTACAGGAACGAGTTCGGACAAGAGGACCTTTTGTTCTCATTGTGCCATGGTGGGTCATAATGTCCCTAGACTTTTTCATTACTGCATAATGTTGTAAAGTTCCCTGCTAAAAGTGTGTGACAACCCCTACTTATGCAATGAAGAGGGACAATTTGATCAACCAAATTTACATACATTTACAATTTCTGATTCGTGAAACACCATTCAGATTTTGGTCGCTCCATCTCTAGTACTTCCTTCAATATTTACATTCATGTATTTCAAAATTTGATTTTCTACTTAGCGTACAGCTCTCAATATTCACCACATGATGATGGTGGCAATGTATACCCCAACTTATTTCCCACTTATTTCCTGGAGTCTGGCACATGAATTCTGGTTCATGCATGTGTATATGTGTATATCGGTATGTATACCTGTGTATATGTGCGTGTGTGCACGTGCGTGGGTGTAACAATTTGTGAATATTTATTTGGCATGTGTAGGTTTCTTGGCTGCTGCTTCTTTTTTCTTATTGTTACTCAAATCTCTCAATTTAACGAATCATTAATAAAAAAGTTTTGTTTTTCTGTGCTACAAACTGCAATATATTACTGTATTAGCTAAATAAAATTGTGTTTTTGTTATGTACCTGCTCCTAAAAATTGTCAATTTGAAACCACATGACAAGAAATTAATACTAGTTTAATTGATTGAAACTTGTTTTGCAAGGTAAAGAAATTATTGTATGCTTATGGAGGCCTATTTTGTGTGTGTATATTTGTGTATTTTTTTTGTCATTGTACTATGAAAATGATATGACTAATAAAAGTGAAATAGGTATTGCTTTTGGGAGATTGATTTTGTTTCCTATGGTGTACAGTGGCGCCTAATAAATTGTGAAGCAGTAGTGAATAAAAACTGCTAGTGTTTCTTTGTTAGAACTCCAGTGATGCAATTCATGTTGCAGCAACTGATGGATACAAAACGGCGCCATGCAGAGGAAGAGATGAAAATGCGTGACCTGCAGGTGCGACTCAGGGCTGCCACTGAGGCCCAGACGAAGAAGGCAGCTACAGACACTCAGGTGAAGGACAGGGATGGAGACGAGGCTGGCGGTGGTGGTGGCGACAGTGCAGAGGTCGACGACTTGAAGGCAGATCACCCAGAGACCCCAGCCCCTGCTTCTGTGGGCCCTGCACCACCCCAGATTACGGACAGGGAGGCCAAGCTCATTGGTATGTGGTCCTTTGTTGCTGCTATTTAATTTTATTTTAAAATACTTTTTGGATTATGGAGGACTAAGTTTAGTGCATTAAACATTATGTATACGCAAGTGGTGAGTAAATGAAATTGAATTAGACCATATGTGACTGTGAAAATTTAATAAGCACCATAAATAGGGTTGTCTTTGTTTTTTAGCAATAAAAATCTCAAATATCAGAAATAGGACACGCTACAGTTTTTTTTTTTTTTGTGATTCATCTTAACTCTACTTTTCATCAGTGTGCGTTACATGATAATGTAGGCTATTCAAGGTAAAGTGAGTACATTTGAATGTCCTCCCATTTGGAGTAATATTCAGTAAATATATTTAATTTTAGCCTTAAACATTAACTTCTGACTGCAGTAGAATATACACGCTGTGTTCATTACATACACTGTAATATTTATTTAAAGAGGTTGTTGTAGGATAAAAAATTGCTGAAAGAAAAAGTAACTAGAGCCTCAAAAGTGCTCACTTTACCGTGAACAGCCAATAGTAACAAGTACGTACGCTGTTTTCATTACACCTTGAGGTTACCAGTGGCATGTAGCAAGTTTTTTTTACAGGGTAAGCAATATAATAGTCCCACATATTTGAATGTTTTGGATATTATTTAATTTAATTAAGGTTGTGCAAGATCTCGAAACTTGATAAAAATTTCAAGAAATGCGGTGTTCTCGAACAGCAAGCAAGAGAATTGTCTGGGAAAACAGAAACTTTTCTTGCCAATAAAATTTTTAAACATTCTATAATCAGTTACCGTTATTTGTTTGTTGAATACAGAAGTGTGCAATGAAGACATCTTCAAGGCACTCCACGCATGTCTTTAACCAATGTGTTCAATTCAAGCACATTGCAAGCTTGAAACAAAACAAACAATCTAGAGTGACAGCCGGATGATGGTTATCCTGCTTTATGTAGCACGAGATACTGTGTTGAACACTGTGACATTAACCAAACAGTTCGTAAAATTAATTCATTGCACAGTGACATAACAATAAATTACTCGTTAAAGGCACTGACCAGGAGGCCTACACCTACAAACAAACAAATCGCCAACTTGCAGAGACGTGTGCTGATATAAGAAGTAAATTTCATGTCATGGTATTAACGCAGACAAATATTTTATAACATAAAGGGAATATCTATATAAGTAAATCATGTACCGATTCTTTTTTTTCGGAAACGCCAACCAGCAAGTTTACAATAAAAAAACAAAAAACGAGCACCATGATGAATGAAAGGTTACTGCGTACTGCGCAGCACGTTAAAAAAAAATCCTACGAGGAAATATTCTTTGTAGTATAAAGAGAATAAGTTGTTTACGCTGTAACTAACCAAATTTAACCATTAATAAGTAACAATTTTTTTTTTGTGAACAGCGCAATTCCTCCTATTGTGGATCAAGTGACCAATACTGGACAATAGGTGTATTTTGTGTTTAAATCATTGGCGAATTTGGTAAAATTGGTATTTTGGCACTCGTGGTTACTGTGCTCTTTGTAAGCTCAGTTCACTATGGAAAACATGTACATAACAAACGCGTATGTTTCAAAATAAAAGTAGGTATTCATTATGACGTGGTTCATGTTACCTGACATGTGAATGTACTATGTCTAAAATTTGATCATATTCTAGGAAATCACATAATTTTTAACAATACTAAAGGTTGGTCACAAATATGTTAATTAACTAAGATTTCTCATTCTTGTCTCAATTCTCGCAAGAAAAATTTTTTCTTTCTCAAAGATTTCTCGAAGCTCATAACTTATTCTTGCACAACCCTAGTTTTAATGCAATTCAAATATTATACATTACACTCTTAACAATACAATAAATGTTTGATATAAGCCGGCTGTGGTTCCATTTTCAATTTCTACTAACGAACGCAACTTCCAACTTCTCTTACCCTCCACGTGTATTTACAGTTTTATAATACCTAACATTAGTTATAAAAACAAACAAAATTAATGTAATAATAATTAAACTGAATATTATTTATAGAGTATATTACAAATGATGATAAAACTCCTGTTCTCCCAAACACTTTCATCCACTTTCTAAGGACAAATTAGGACTGGAGGATGCAAACGGAACACCTGCGTACTCTGCCCGTGTTGTTAGTTGCGAGTTCGATTCATCGCTAGTCGCTCCTGTCTGTGGAAATAAATATTAGATAGCAGCACAATACATTTACTCGAAAACTCAGTTTCTCGAATCGGAAATGGGATACTGAGAATTAAATGTGTTAAAGTTAAGGCGAAAACTATAATGGGCCAAACATTTCCAATATGGATAGGGTAAGCATTGCTTTCCTTGTATCTATGGAATAAACGCCACTGGAGGTTACTTTCAATGTGAATGTGTTCCATTCAAGGTAAAGTTTGTGGTTGGAAGGGTGGGGGAATGTAGTACTTATCACAAATATTACATAAATTACTTAAAGAATTCCATTAAAAATTTGTTTTAATTACATTTTTAAACAGGAGACAGAAAGAATTAACTCACAGTATGATGCTCACGGATAGACATAAGCAGATGCACTGTCACAACGTTATGCTGACTTAGCCAGCTTCTTCAGGTGGTGAAGAATAAGTTAACCCAACCAGCAAAATGTTGCAACCACGCATCTGCGTGGAAAATTTCAATTGACTCTGTCTCTGTTTATGTCTGTGCATGTGTGCTTGCATGCATATCTGTGTGGTGTGTGTGTGTGTGTGTGAACATGCATGTGTGCATGCGTGTACTCGTGTGCAAACACATGTTTACATACATACATGCAGTGTTCGACTTTAACACATGTCCGCCTGCCGAGACAGGTAAAAATTTGTACGGACAGGTGAATGTAATTTTACACTTCTCCATTGGACAGACAATAAAAGAGGTCGGAGAACTAAATATCATTTTTAGGGGTGTGTGGGATCCGGGACTTTCTGGAAAAAGGCGGGAAAATTACTTTGCCAAACCATCAGGTGGGAATTTCCTAGTTCCCAAAATTTTTGGAAACTAATTCTTTGTGATGATATTAAGAAAAAACACTCCCTTTCAACGTTGCATTACCGAGACACATGACACACCTGTCTGAGACACTGGATCCATAAAAAGCAGTTCGTCATTCCACATACTGTCATGATTAGTGATTTTATGCCAGCAGTGTGCTGAGAGGAAACATCTCTAGCCTGCATTCCAATGCTTCAAATCCTAGGCAGACTATGTGTTGAAAAGCAGTCTGTAGGCTGCACATACTTTTTTGCACATATGGCTTACCACACATCGAGTTGTGACCTTTTTTTCTTTCACCCTCTTCAGCTTTTAAAACATCCGCACAAAGAGAAAAAAAAAGAAGCACTGTTTTATCCAGCCCTAGATAAGCCGCCACACTGGGTCAAGTTTTTTCTAAGTTCAGTCGCTCAGTGTGCAATACTCGAATAGTGTGGCAGCCCTTATGAATTTGTGTCGCTTTTACAGGTGCGTGTGTGTTTTGTTGTTTCATTGACCTTTTAGGTAGTGAAATCTTACCAATAATTTTTAAGTAGGGCTTTTAACTGCAGTATGTGGAAATATCTGCCAAACTTGTCAAAACATCCCGAAAAGAAGCAGTAAACTGATTCTGATGAACAATGTTACGATAATAAATATGACAAAATAACACAGCATAGAAATGACCAAGAAAACTTGTTAAGTTACATTTCCTAGGGTTTGATTTGACGCGTGTCCGGTTAACCAAGGCTGGATCACGGTCGTGTGGCTTTGGTTGCACTTCGGCCGGTTGAGCTTACTGGCATTTATGGTCGGATATGGTAGCTGGGCACGTGGCCTTACGTGAAGGAACAAAGTTCTCGACGTTGCGATTGACAAGTCTCTTGGATTGGTCTGTCTTATGGCTGGTGGTATGACTAGTTACCCTAGATGACTGGTGGGAAGTGCTACCGGTAGTAGGCTTACTAAAGCCGTTAGTGGCAGGACTAGCTGGGTATATTTGGTTGAGCAGATCTGTCTCTGCCCAGGCTGCAGCAAGGGCCTGAGGTGTTTCAACGCAAAACTACCATTCCATCTGGTAGCTGCTGAGTTCCAGAAGTTGGCATTCAAGATGCCAGGACGTTCCTCAGTCCGTTTAATTAACCCATACACAACTGGGTGGCAGGCAGGATGCATGCGAAGAGGTGATGACGAGAAAGTAGCTGGATCTCCTGTGGTAGACGTAGGTCGTTCTAAGGATCTGAGCAAGGTGGCACGATCTCATTCGGCTCGTCGATTAGCCTTAAGGGGGACGGAACCAGCCGGCCATCTAATATGTGTATTTTGCAACTGGAGCCGCCTGAGGGGGAGTCTCCAGTTGTAGCTAGTTCGTAGTAATAATTTCCCATTCCTGGTCGGCAGTACTCGACTCGAGGTTCTCCCAGCAGTTGGTTACGAAGTACTCTATAATGAGACTTGAAGTTAAAAGAAACAAAGCAGTGTATATTAAGAGCTTAGTAAACACGGTGACACGTGCTCTCCTACCAAGAATAGTGGTGGCTGGAAGTAAACCTTTGGTAGCCAGGTGTAGGCGACCTGGTCATAGGCAAATGGGAGAAGTGAAATAAAACTGCCGAAAATTGCTTACTACATATCTAATTCTAATCGGGGTGTCTGTAGGAGACAAAGAAGTTAAGTGTGGTATGTCTGGTAGCTATTGGCGATTAGCGTTGCTGGAGCATCAGGTTGCAGGTTCTGCAGAGCTCTGACAGCGACGTCAATGTAGGCAGCCTCTGGTGGCTGCTGAAGAGTGTTGAGCAGTTGGTGGCAGCCTCTGGGAGGGCTGCTGAAGATCTAACAGTGGTCGGAAAGCCTCAGCACTAGACGTGGCGGAGCAAGCTCGAAGACTGAAGAAGAGCAACTGGTGAGGTCTGCCATGCACTGAGTTATATAGTTAGGGTAACGCGTCACGGTGGCTGCGGGGGAGGGGGTGTGACGTCCTTCTGTTGCGAGGCCAGAGTGGGGGTAGCACCCTCTGGTCATCTCTCAGTCTTCGTGTATTCTCGGTGGTGCTCGGGCATGCTCCGAGATGGCTAATGGCTTGTTGGCTCTTTTAACCAGGGAGGGGCGGGGGGTGACACGCCACTATCCTACACTACGTAACCTCTTGTATCCACGTGTTTGGCTACCCTCCAGGATTGTGGCAGGCCGCGACTTCCGTGTACAGGTTGGCGCGGGATTTGAATCTCACTTGTGTGGAAGTAGTATACTAAGTTGCAGTGAGAGGTGTCGTGATTGTTGTACATAGTTGGAATAAGCGGATGAAGACTCATTGTTGTGATGAAGACTCATTGTGAAGGTTCGGTGGAGAAAGGCTTAGGCCCCCTCAACTGGAAGTTGTAGGTAGGAGTAACAGTGTAAAAGAAGAAAAAAAAATTTTTGAAGTAAGGTAGGCCAGACCCTTAGTGTCTGTCTGCTTGAATGCTGTATCAGCTCTCGCTCTGCGTTGGCTGGGAAATGCCGGGCGCGTGGCATACGACCCTAGTTCTGTTTCTCTCTTTGGGCGGGCTTCCTCTCTCTTCCCCTTGCTCTGGCGAAGTGGAGCGCTGCATGAGGCTAATGGGTTCCCCCCTATGGTGAGGATTAGTATATATACACATTTACCTATACATCAAGTCGTAATATAAAAAAGCTAAATTCCTCCTGTACCTGTCGGTAGTCCATTTATCTTACCCGTTCATGATGTACGTTTATAGAATGTTTAAGGCAATTATACTAGAATAGTTAGAAGAAAACATATTAGGAAAACACACAGCCCTGCGAAACAGCATTCATTCTCGCAGTTGCCCTGCAGAACTGCATTCATCTTACAGTTGCATTTTGACATATACACTGTAAAAACGTATGAACATATTTAGTAGTGTACCTACACAGTAAATCATTATAAGAAAACCTAAAGTTATCTAAAAGTCTTGTTATCGAAGGCTAATCAAACATGTATGTTCTGTTTTCACTGATCATGCGCACTGGGTGAGTGTCTATACGTGATACGTTTGTAGATATCACTGGCACTGTTGTGAGTGTCTCTAAGTAAAGGCTGTTCACAGTAATGTGAGCACTTTAGAAACGAACCTTAGAAAAAAGTCACTGCCCTTGCGTGCATATATTTTAATGGGCGCATTGAGTGACATTCGCCCAGTGAAGTTTGTAACGATGGATGGAAACTAGTTCCATATCCTAATGTCGAATAAAATGTGTTAGCTAATCATTTATGAACATTTAAAATTATTACTTTCACTTTCTGCCTTTTTAATGCATCAAAGTGTAAAAATTAACAGATTTGTGAAGTATTTACTTTCTTAATCATTTCAGTGTTTCATTTGACTGATGTATTAATAAAGTGACTAAGCTCATGGCAATAATATTAATTTTACATACGGCGGGAGAATACACAATATGTATACAAGTAGATCTTAAGCAGGGCTTTCAAAAGAGATCATTTTACCGTGAACAGTCTTTAATTCTACGTAATTACGTGGGCTGTGGGCCACTAATTATTCGGAACCTTATGCTGGTGAGGTGGAAAAAGTACATATTATACTCGTTCAATCATTTATAGCCTAATGACTGCTGTTATCACAAGTTCTGTTCACACCTAGTCGAATGGTTACTAACTGTTTATTTATTTCTATCTCACCAGCTCCGTAACTTTCCCTGCTTAATCACAGCTTGGGTAGGCACTTACGCTGGATACACACTTTATTTAAACCTACCCTAAATTGTGTAAGTTCCTCGGTTTCACTGTCTTTAACTGGCGGCTAGTTTAAATTACACTGATTGCAGGTCTGTAATGAGTCCTGTTCTGTTTTTGCGTAGTAGTCTACGACAACGTGTACACTTTCTTCATCACACTTTTGCTTACTGGGTTCGGAGTGTGCGGGTTTAGCTTGCTTTCCTCTTGGGCGTAGCTCGGCATGCAGTGGGTACGGCCATGTGTACCTTGACCTGGGTCGCCATGGTGACTCGGTATCGGCCTTTGCGGCACGAGGTGGCATCAGGTGTCGAGGCGTCTGCTTTTGCCGGAACTGAGTGTAGGGTTCCGCTACTAGGGACGTAGTGGCATTGCGGAGGAGTGATCCCAGGTCCTCCACCCCGACTGCATGTGTTCCTACCCGTAGGGCAGGACATTTCTCTGCTGTTGTAGCGCAAGGGAGTTGCGGTGGGAGACTGCTCTCCATCTTACCGACGTAAGCATCCCGTCATGGGGATGGGTAGTTGGAGGCATCAATTTTCTCGATGTCCAGGTCCCACGACGAGGCAGTGGGAGGGAGAGGGCTCTCAGCCTCCACTGCGGGCGTTGCTCGGGATGAGGGGTAGTGGGAGGCCTCATTGGTCTTAGCGCCTGTAGTGGTCGCACCGGGGAGCTGCAGATCACAGCGCTCAACCTTAGCTACGGTTGGTGCTTCTCGTTGTAGGGTTCGGTAGTTGGAGGCGTTGGCGGTCTTGACGTCCAGGTCCCTTTGCGAGGCAGTGTGAGGGAGAGGAGTCTCGACCTCGACTGCAGGTGGTGCACCAGGTTGCGGATAGTAGCAGGCATTGATGTTCTCGTTGCCTTCTGTGGCAGTGCAAGTGAACTGTGGGACCCCGCGCTCAACCTCGACTGCGGGTGGTGTGTCGTCGTAGGGCGGGGTAGTTGGAGGCATCAATGTTCTCTGCATCCAAGTCCTGTGGCGAAGCAGTGTGAGGGAGAGGAATCCTGACCTTAACTGTGGGAGTTACCCAGATGTCCTGTAGTCTGAGGCATCAACGGTCTTGGTGCCTTCTATATTGGTGGCCGATTGAGCGATAGATAGATCGGGTCTCTCGTCCTCAATGGCGCCGACGGGTTGCGAGCTCGTTGTGTGTTCATTGTCCCGTGGTCTAGTGGCGTGGGTAGGTACTTCCTCGTAGGGCCTCGAGATTGCCTTCGTTGAAGGTTAAATGACCTTGATCTCGGTCTGGAGAGTTGTACCAAGTGAGGGGTAAGCGCCCAGGGTCTACCTTCCTCACTATGGGTGTTTCCGAACTTTCCCTGATGCGACTAGATTAACGAAGTGTCTGGCGGCTTTTGCGGTCTTCTGGGCTCCGCCATGACACTTCGCAGCAGCTTGGGATCGTTCTGTCGCATCCTGCTGAGACTTTGTCCGCGTAGCTGCGTGGTGTCGAGGGCAGTGATCTTACGCTAACTGCTCCTCAGCATGTTTTCCCATCCGGCCTCCATGGTGGCACGTAGCTGGGTGCTCGTTCAATGTCAAAGGGTTTTATTTCAGGGGTCTTATGATTCCTGGGTTGAGTTCTGGAACTGCCCTTTGGAGTTGTGGTTCATCCTCACTGTCAGAGTGCTCTGGTGTTTCCCCTACGCCATCATTATGCTTTACTGTGGCATGTCCGCCGGATAGGGACGTATTTGGCCTCGGGTAGCCTTACGTATCCATCCTCCGATGTCTTGGGGCCAGTACACGTTATCCCATTTGCAGACTATTCGGGAAGGCCCGTCCCAGTTGTCAGCGAGACCAGCACTGAACTGATTGCTGGCCTTGCTGAATGGATGTGTTTGGAGTAACACAGCTTTTCCAAGGTTGAATTTGCATACCCCTGTCTTGGGTTGTGGGTACTGTCCACGGATATACTCCTGCTGAACAGTCGTAGTGCGTGCTAGCGTGGCTAGGCGGATGTCCTTGGGCTGAGGCATGTTGGTGGGTTCGCTGTCCCACTGCCAGTCACCTGGTCGGCGTAGGGTCTGTCACAAGAGGAGTGTACTGGGGCTGGTGTTTACCTCTTCATTCGTGCGACGGCGTAGGGAAAATGTTTATCCCAGTGTCTGTGGTCATTCCCCACACTGAGATGGAGGTATTTTTTGATTTATTGATTCCTCCGTTCAGTGGGGTTGGCCTGGGGGTGGTATGGTGGAGTCATCCATGTTTCGACTTTCATCCCTGGCATGCTGACTGCCATTGGCGACTCGTGAACTGAATGCCATTGTCAGTCAGTATCACCTTAGGGTATCCCCAACATGCAAATATTTCTGCCTCCATCTTTCGCACTATGTGGGCTGTTTCCTTGCCGGGTAACGGGAAGGCCTCCACCCACCTGGAAAATTATTCAGCTATGACTAGGAGATAACGGTTTCCCTTGTTGCAAATTGGGTAGGGTCCTATTAGATCAGCGGCTATATGTGTCCACGCCGTCTTGGGTCTCCTTGGTTGCGAAGTAGAAGAGCGGACTGGGTAGGCCTTGCCGCAGCAGCACGTGACATAGTTACTTACGTACTGTTGGACGTCACGGTTCATTCTATCCCAGCTAAAGCGGATCCCGATGTCCAGTAGGATTTCTCGGGTTCCCGGATGTCCGGCTTTGGGGGTGGTCGTGGTGGTGGCGACAAATATAGGCTCTCAGCTGTTGTAGAACCCAGATTTTCCAACGAGCTTTGGGTTGGCCACTCCGTGTCCACATGACATCATCCCGAGCTTCGAAGCACTGTGGTTGCTCCTGCTGGAGTCTGTGCACATTGGGATCCTCCTGCTGGCTTGTTGAGATTTGATTTTGGGTAATTTGCAACTAGAGGAGACGGATCTATTCGTCGGGGCTGTGTTCTACGTGAGGGGGCGGGGATATCTTTTCCACTTCTTCTTTCTCGGCTTTCTCCTCCAGCGTCGGAAAGCGGGACAGGGTGTCGGGCAGGTCGTTCGTTTTCCCTGACAGTGCTGTACCTCAAAGTCGAATTTGGTAAGGAACATGTCCCACTGACCGAGCTTGGATTTGCTGTTTCGGGATTCATGTAGCCATTGGAGGGCTTTCGAGTCCGTTCGCAAGATGAAATGGTCTCCTTCTAGATAATATCTGTACTTCCGCACTGCCTAGATGACTGCCAGGCATTCCTGTTCATTGATGTGATAGCGTTGCTCCGTTTCGTTGAGGCGGGTGGAGGCATACGCTATCACACTGGTTGGTTGTTATTGTCCAGCTGGTAGAGAACTACCCCCAACCCGTTCTGGCACGTTTCGATTTGTAGGATCAGTTGTTAATCTCCTTGGGGTTGATGTAGCTGTTGTATGTTTCCGAAGCATGTCTTTAGGTCGCGGAAGCTATGCTGATACTCGAATCCCCATTGCTAGTGTGTGTCTTTTTCCAGGAGCGGATGTAAAGTTGCCATGAGTAGTGCAATGTTCAGTACGAATTCGTGGAGCAAGTTGCGCAGACCCAGATACCGGCGTAGTTGACGTTTATTTTCCGGTTTGTCAGCGTCTTCAATGGCTCGTATGGAGTTTTGTTGCGGGAAGTTTCCCTCGGGTGATACGACATGTCCTAGGTAATCGATGGATGACTTGCCGAAGTAGCTCTTGCAAAGCTTGCAAGTCATTCCATGGAGTTCTAGACATTCTAGTACCCGCTGCAGATATTGGAGATGCCTCTCCCAGCTATTCGAGTAGATGATCATGTCGTCAAGGTAGTCAAAGCAAAACTCTCCAAATTACCCGGTTAATACCTCTGCGGACATTAGGTGTTGTAATGTTGCGGGGGCGTTCTTCAGTTCGAACGGCATTACCCTGAATTGTAGGGTTTCACCCTCTGGTGTGGTAAATGCAGTATATTTGCAGCTATCGGGGAGTACTGCAATTTGCCAGTATCAGGATTCCATGTCTAAGGTACTGAAGATCGTGGCAGTGCCAATGTCCCACAGGGTATGGTTGAAGTCGATAGCTGGAGGAGTGATAGGGTGCATTATCTCATTTAGGCCCTTGTAATTTATGCAGAACTTAAGCTTTCCGTCCTTCTTGGGTACGAGGACCACGTGGGAGTTGTTGGGTGATACTATAAACTCGGAGGGAGCTGAGAATCGATGTATGTTCACCTTTATAATAGTACTGCCATCTACCGGTAGGGTTGCGTCTGACTGAGCCATTCCGACTGTTTTGGTTTACTGGCACATGTTGGCTAGTTGCTCTGAATTAAGTACGTTGCACCTAATGAAGTTCACTCTGGCCGCTGAATCATGTGGACTTTTAGATAACTTTAGATTTTCTCATAATGATTTACTGTGTAGGTACACTTCTAAATATGTTCATACGTTTTTACAGTGTATATATCAAGATGCAACTGCAAGATGAATGCAATTTTGCAGGGCAACTGCGAGAAAGAATCCTGTTTCTCAGGGCTATGTGTTTTCCTAATATGTTTTCTCCTAACTTTTCTAGTATACTTGCCTTAAACATTCTATAAACTTACATCATGAATGGGTAAGATATATGGACTACCGACAGGGATACCGTCTGGTAGAAGGGCTGTTTAGTTGCAGGCAAATCAAACCCCATGGTGAGCTTGATTGTGACTGATTCCCTCCCAGGGAATTTGACCTTGTTCACCGTGAAGGCCCACAAAATATGGGACCCCAGCTGGCCGCAAGAAAATAAATGAATTTTAATGGGTGTGAAGATGAAGGGGTGGAAAACGATTATGATAAGGGGATGCATGAGGTGTGGTCCTGGATAGCATCCTACTTGGCCTCTCACTCGCCTCCTGGGCACCTCGTGTGCATACGAGCGGGCATGAAGTCAAGGGTAGGGGATGCTAGTTTGGGTTTACGTACTGGTTTGGGATGAATGACAATATAGAGAACTGTGGTTTCAATACCAGTGTAGGCGTAGATGGGATTAAATAACTCATGTGGTCGTAATTTGTCCATGGCCAACAAATCCCTAATAGTGGACCTAAATAAATATTGTGGTATTCGTCAGTCGAGGGGACTTCCCTGCACTGTGGATCTTACCTCGGCTAGGGGTTGATGTGGTACAGACTCACTAGCAAGTTCGACTGGAGGAATCTCCTCTGACTGTGTTAACTCTCGCTGTAGAGCTTGTCGAGCTAGACGACGAATACGACTATGCTGTCCACCACCTTTAGTCATCAGTACTCTGTATGTCAACAATATAAAAATAGAGAAAAATAAAAAAATTATATGGATTGACGCATGACCAGCTAGGTTAAGAGTCACGACAGTCGAGGATTCTGTCCGCTAGACCAAAAGCGGGGTAATTAAGTTAGCTAGGCCACGAGAGGCGAGGAGTGTTGGCTAGTACTCACTTACTCCTACTTCTTGGATGCCATGTTGATGGTGTACTTGGTCCAGTCATAATGAGCCTGGCCCACATTGTGGCTACGGTTCCACTGGTGAGATTCGTTTGTCCAGAAGTGGATGTTATCCCAACCAAACTGCACTGCTGTACTGGTCAACTATCCTCTTACCACAGGATGGCACGACGGATGAATGCTTATTCACTGAGAAATTAATAATACCACAACTGGAGCAGTCGATACTGACTCGTGCCTGAGTTGGCGGTGCAGTTTTGTTCCGCTTGCCTTTCCAGTGTAGGCTAAGGAAGTGCACTCAACTGTCTGGCGGCAAGAAGCACTGCATGTCGCTCCCTACGCCTACGGCCGTGCCTTTGGCTGAAAGGCATTAAATCTCCACTCGCAGGTTACTGGGTACACCTTGACTCGAATACTGAACACAAGTTTTAGTGTAAGTCTGGTTTTGGAGTGCTGACCACTCTCTGTAAAGTCTCCACTGATCCCCCATGCTATGCGGGCTTATCAGAGACATGGAGCTGTTTGGGGCACCAATGCCGCCACTGGATGTTCATCCACACAGGAATGGATGGCAGATCTCAAGTAACGGTACATCCCTGCGCTGGAAGCAGTGATGTAGGATAAGGCAATAACTTGAGAATGTCGCCCCTCTCTGGGTGAAGGTGTTGCTAGTGGTCGTGGCTCCTCTGTTCCTCCCCACCAGCACTGGAAGCAATGATGTGGTAGTTTGGATGTGAGAAAATATGAAGGACCCCTGAGGGGCCACCATGGCTGAAGTTTATTTGGTAGTTAAAAATTCCCCAGTCCTTGTCAAAGGTGTACGTAGCAGCCTGTATCTAGCGGGTAAACAGACAGATACTCTATAAGAACAGCCGAGAAGTAGAAAACATCAGTATGTTTATTGAAATCTCAATAAACATGCGTCGTGTGCTACCTCCTACTAGGCAATTGAGTGCTGACGGTTACTACGCTGGCCATGTAGGCGACCTGGTTCTAATGGAGAATAGGAAAGAAAGAGCTTAACGAGAATATATATAATACTACCAAACTGTCTACAGAAGATGTCTTGAGGAGACAAAGTGAATTTAACGTGTTGGTAAGCGTGTTCGCTGGTTGTCTGGTCATTGACGGTGAAGTAGCCACAGGGGGCATACTCAATGCTTCGAAGAGCTCAGGCGGTCCCAGTTCTGGCAGCAGTGCTGTGGGATAAAGCAAGAGATGGAACAAGAATGACTGCTCGTGCCCGGCAGCATCCGGACTTACATAGTGGAAGCTTGTAGGCTGCCGGCGCAGGGTGCGGGGGAGGCGTGACATCCTCCTGCCCTGGTTGGCATGGGAATACTCTGATCAGCGATTCTGTTTCGTGCCTCATCGGAGGCAAGAGAAATGTGGGGGGAATGGAGACTCTGTAGGTGGGCAGCCTGCGTGGGTGCATAGCAGTGCACCAGTTGGTATTTGCATTCGGCCATTACATGGTGCACCACACGCCCCTCCCCCGCATCACGAATGCCTTGCCCGAGGTCAGGGCAATTTGTTGGCTCCGTGCGATGGGAAGGGGTGGCGGTGTGCCTGCGGGTTGCATATCCTCCAGGTGAGAAGGAATAGCTCATAGTTCTTGCTGCCTGTAGGGTAGGCAGCGTGTTGGTCACGTCTGTAGTGGTGGAAAAAGGTACTCTAGGCAATGAGTCGTAATTGTATTAGATTAGATGTATAAGTGGCACGCGTCAAGATTAATTACTTATTTTAATTGGCTCTTCCCAAGTACCAACTGAATGGATTAGCTCACTCGTATCCTAGCAGTCGGGGTTCAGCTCTCAAGGGAGTCTCTTGCTCAGTTACTCCGAGGCGTTGAACGTGAGAGTTGACTTGCTAGTATTAGAGCGCTCCCGCAGATGTGCTCAGGTGCACTGGACACACCTCAGGAGTCCCGGTTTTATTCAGACTTTAGCCTTATGCAAGCTCCAGGAAACCGAAAGGGTTCAGTCCACTCGTACATAATCTGCAGAGATTGCGTAGTTAGTATTCTGAGCCATCAATTATTAAGAAATTCACAATTTAGAATTAATGAATTATACAAATGAATGAGGGATGAGAAATTACTACCTCACCAACGTAGTATATTTACTATGCATGTTTATTGACACTTTGGAAAACTGGGGATATCGGCTCTGTATAATACAAGCTAAAGTTAAAAGAAATAAGTTAATTATTACGTCAGGTGAAGGCAAACCTGATTATTATTATTACAACTTCAAAGTAAAAGTTCTCAACCAGCTAATTCACAATGTTACAGTGAAGTATTGAGAGGTGGTTAATGTCCAGAAGGGATGTTGATCCAGCCTACTATTGCGGAAGTCATGGTGTGACATGGGTAAAGGGGTGCAGGGGTGAGGACGTCGAGGTTATCTTAGGATCTTCCCTCAGATGTTTTCTCTGCAGTCTGCGGTAGACTTGCTGGAGGAGTCATCTGCCAGCTGCTGGAGCTGGAGGTTGAGAGCATTTTCAAGCTGTTGAGGATGTAGAGCCTTCTTCAGGTTGGGAGAGGTGGCCTTGTTCAGACCCAGGAGAGTCCTCCAACCTCTGTGGTTGGTGGGGTGATGAACTCGTGCAAGACCGTTTTCGGCTCTCCTTATAAAGTCGAAATCTCAGTTTCGTGGCTGTCACAGGGGTGTGGGGGTTGGTAGCCTTCCATCGCAGGGGTAGATTATTTCAAGGCAGTGGGCTGCGCCACACATTTCTTATCGCCTTTGATGGAGGCTGATGACATATTTTACCGCCTCCTCTCGAGGCTCGGCGGCTATGACACCACTAGTCGTAGGGGTGCTGCCATCCTGCGGTGTTGCAATTAACTTCAGTATCTGCTCTGGCGTTTGTTACTTGGCGGGTAAAACAATCTTCATTTGTAGGGGTGGCAGCCGCATGCCAAATTAAGAGTGGGCAGAGGAATTTCATAATTAATCGCGTTAATTAGTAACATGTCTGTAGTTGTCCAATGTGTGGAGTCAACTCTGTGGCCACTGGAATAATTGTCTGCCGCTTTAGAGTTGCCCCAAATACTCTCATCGCTTAGTGATGGGGCGAAGTTGTCATGTAGAATATGCAGGCACGCTGCGCAGTAGTGTGGCATGTGTCAATCGCCCACCTCCTGAAGCGACGTAGACCCATCTGAACTGAGATCACTTCTTCTTCAGGTGTCGGGACTAAGCTGTAGTCCTTCTGGTGGCGATAGGCATTGGTTGCGGTTCTGGACTCATGCCCCTTCTATGGCTTGCAGGGCGTCTGCTCAATGTCACTGGGTTAACTGCCGCTTCCCTCTCTCTCTTCTGACTCTTTATCTTCCTGTCTACTGCAAGTTGAGGTGGCGATGCAATGTCTCAACCCGGCGGCCTGTTCATTCTTTGCTTACAGTAGAGAGGAAAGTCTGAGGTGGGGATTACATGGGAGCAGGTCGTTTTGGTTTCAAATCCTAGCCTTCCTGGCTCTAGTGCCAGCTCACATAATATGAAAGCTGAATTAATTTTTAATACATTACGTGGTACAAATTCATTGCTTTAAAGTTTTAAATGTATTAAAATATGTACCTCCGACCTCGAGATAAAAGTGTAGCTAAAAGAAGAGTCCCACTCGCAATGATTAGCAAAGGGAAAGCTTACCTTGGCCTCTGCGAACTGATTTTAACTGGGCTGCTTCGGGTCAGCGCTGTTGCACAGTAAACAATTTATATGTGAAAAAAGGAAAGTGAGTTCTTTACAGTAATAGTATTACACCCTAGTAAGGCACTGGTATCCCTTGCAAGTAAAGACACAGAACACTGAAGGCATGTTCACACTTAGCAATTATCAACACATGACACTGTTTACTTGCTGGTTAATTTATAATCAACAATTGGTTCAGGGTTAAGTATCTTTTGTATTACTAGCAATATTACACATGACACAATTACACATAAGACACTTGGTGTACCTTTTGTACGAAGGTTAGTTACATTTGAAGAAGCCATTGATCTTTCATCAGCTATGTTACACCCATTTTCTTTTAGCAAGTTTTATTTACATATTTCTTAGGTTAGACATTCTGCCTATGCATGTTTGTGATCTACTATCATTTCCACTTCTTGTATCAGTTTTGCATTACATGAGTACAGGTTATGCAAACACCTGGTTTTAACTTCATGACAAAACGAAATAACTTTCTTACATTAGGAAATTATGTAAGCTAAACAAAACGATTTCTCCTACAGTTTGTCTAGTTCCTATCCTAGGTCTCGCGTAATATTTTACGTACTCTTAACTAGCTATCAAGGGCAAAACTACATTACACAAGTTCTCATCAGTTCCCTTTCTTAAATACGGTACACTTATGGCTCTTAGGCCTGAGCTCTCATTGTACTTTACTGGAATCATGTACAAAAGAAATTCTCTCATTCTACAATTTAACTAGTGGCACAGTTGACGTTAGTTCATTTTTATTTACAAACCACTTCTTTTCTTTTAAAACTTCCTGGGGGGGGGGGGTACAACTTATTACTTTGTAGGTCATAGTTTTCTATGCCATACTACAGGCAGAATACATAAACATACGTACTGTGCGACTTCATACACTTAATACATCATCATAATCATACATAGGGAACATTCCTTTTTCTTCCTGTACAAGATATGTCGTTTCACGGAATTTTAAGCTTTTCTCTAATTCCTAACTAATTTCTGGGAACATAATCACGTATACTTTTTGTTTAGTTTTCTATTACTAACTTCTCTCAAACTTATTTTCTATTATGTACACGTTGGTTTTACACTTGTCCCTGTTACTTGGTTACACTACATTGGAGAATTAGATTGTGGTGGTTACGGCACACTCACAGTGAGTTTTTGCCTCATGCTCTAACTGCAAATTACATATATGCTAAGGCAATGTCGCCCAGTGGCACATTGTTAGGAATGGTGAGGATTAGGTTACGTGTGTTCACGGGCCTGCTGATATACTTAGTTTACGCACATCTCTCTTCCTAGTAGTGCTCACGGAGTTTGTGACTCTACGCTAATTGCGTCGTACAAGTACATTTCATAACAAAACAATCTTACATTATTTATCATTTAGTACTTTACGTGAGCCAATCAAGCATGAACTTTTCAGCTTGTTAGGGATTGATGCTGTGTTAATTTTCCTCCGTGTTATGACTGGCAAACAAGGGACCAAAGTTATTTACAAAAGCAAGACATTCAAAATCCTTACAGCTACTTTAAGGGGTACCCATTGTTTCGAAGAAAGTCTGCATTGTAAAAGGGCACTTATTAGTGTAGGATCTCTGTTCCTGGCAATGTGTCCCAAATTCCTAACCTTAACATTCTTATTCTAACAATTACATCTTTAAACAACTGTGCAGGTTACTGTATTTCCCTTTCTTCTTGGGGGGGCAAAATAACGATCTTGACACACTGCCTTGCTAACCAGGTTAGGATTTTTATTTCGGGGCATCTTTCGTCACCTAACCTTCCCTACAAAGCTAGCTGTTAAGAGTTTTTGCACTCTCGTACTCGTCGTTTTATCTGCGCTATCGCTCCTTACTAATGTCATTCTTTCTAAGTGTTCTAGCTTGGGGTAAATAGTCAAAGTTGGCCTCGGCCAAGTACTCACTCCGGTGTCGTGGTGTTGGACGATGGCGCTTGCTGATACCTTGCTTTGGTGGCTGCCCTGTCTTTCATTGTGGAGTCGTTGTTGAAGGCCATCAGTATGCCATGGGTGCTCTCCAAGATGTTTCCTTGTAACGTCCTGGTGTGTAGATCGTGTGCCTGGCACACAGCGTGGTAGCTCGGTGAGGTGGGACAGCTACAGGCGGCGGCCTGGGTAATGTTGCTATCAGCCAGTGGAGTGACTCGTCGTTGCCTGGGTCATCAGTACAGGTGGGCTGGTGCTCTCTCATACTTCTCTGGTGGTGGACGCTGCACTCACTGGTGCTTTCCACTCCAGCCATTGGAGGGGCTCTAACGACAGCGCCAACGCTCGGGCGTCCGGTAAACCGTTACACACACTTTGCGGTGCGCATTACCCGTTTATTTGCTTCTCCAGCCTCTGTTTCTCCCGTTGCATCAGTTGCCTGGTTGACCGACGCAATAGTTGCTCTCGTGGTGTACGGTGGGCTCCCTCCCGTGACCTCGTGTCCCATTCCTTCGACATTTCCACTCCATCTAGGGGTGGAGTGGCCGGAACTGAGCCTGGGGGTAACGGACAGGTTGCCTTGTCCAGGTCGGTTTCTATGGGCAATGCTTCCTCCGATACAGGAGCGAAGGCTGGGGAGATGTGTTAGCCACTCTGTGGTGTTGTCTCGTGAAATTCCTGGCTTTCGGCAGCTGGGGAGTAACAAGGGGTGGAACAAGGGGAGTCTGTGGCCAACTATCTGTGACCTTGGGATCGGCTGGATGTTCACTCGCCTCTGTGATGGTACTTCCTATGGGGTGCCTCTCTATACTAACCCTATCGGTGGGGCTACACCATGAGCTTTCAGTAATTGTGCTTTGGTTTCCGGTTTGGTGTCTGGTTGAGTAAGGTACGAATGAGCTCGGTGTAGAAGGTAGTATCTGCAGGGATACTCCTCCTCTATATGACTGACAGGGATACGTTCAATGGGACTGGGGAGGGTTTGAGTCTTACCCGTCCTGAATACAGTGTTTAGGGTTTTCTGACCTGAGGTTAGGATGTGTGCCTCGCTCGCCTCTTGGGTGGTTGGGGTTTGGTTCACTCGTGGGGTTCCTCCCTTTGAGGTTCGTTTGGACTTTTCATCGGGAGTCCTGGCACGGGCTTTGATAAGTGCGACATACATGCTACTGAAGTAATCTAAGTGCTACTAATTGTGAATAATAATCTGCAAATAATGTTCAGATGCCACCGATGCTAATGGTCATGATATCGGCTGGTTCATCACTACTGACATAGGCATCGGCCCATCCCTAGTATTTTCTACTTAATTTTGACTATAAATTTAAGCTATATAGGCCGTATCCATGAATTACCTGATATCCTGTGTGAATGTTAACACACACACAACACGGACCAGAATTCATATTCCAAACTCATGTGGTGAATATTAAAGGAGGTACGTGTTTTTGAAAATCAAATTTTGAAATACATGAATGTAAATATTACAGGGTGTACTTGCACTAGCCGTGGTTTGTTGCCCTTCTGGCTTTCTATTCCCTCAAGGAAAGTATCTCGCCTCTCGATTGTAGAGTTGCACATTTTGAGGGTGGGGAGGAGGGATTCTCATCTCCTATGGTTGCAGTGTCGTGCAGTCTCTGTTTAAGTGCCGGCCCGAGCATTGCCAACAGTGTGGCAAGGTACGGCGGGTGGTGGAAGGGACGTGTCTTGATTTGCGGGCAGTCTGGGGAAGGGGGCTGGGCCTGTGTCCTTGGCGGCACGTGCCAGTGTGTTCTTCCCTGACAGGGGGTGGCTGTTTATCTCTATTTCCCTCACTCTTCGTGCAAACTCGACTGTCTGCGGCTGTGGAATTAGCAGAATATTTTTGATAGATGGCAGAAGGGTTCAGGCGATGCTCTTAACCCTTTGTCCTTCGCTATGCTTGGGATAAATCTTTTTATAAATGTGTTCCTTTTGGCGTATAAACAGTTCCACTTCCTCGTTGGGTGTTTCGGTTCGTAAGTGGAAGTCCGTGATCAAATCCGACAGGATATCGTCGCCTGTGAAATGTGTGGAGAGTTGAGTTTGGAACTAGGGCCATCCCTGGATGAATTCCCCATATTTTTCCCACCATCTCTGGACTTGTCCACCCAGTTGGGGGTGTGCTCGGCCTACCCATTGTTTTAGGGGTATGAGGTGTTCCCTCATCTCCTTTTCGCACTCACTCAAAAAGGCCTACCATTAAATTATGGTAATAGCATTTCTGTTGGCATACCAATTACTATGGGACTAGTTTGTCGTACTGGGTTCGAGGGTCTGTTGGTGTACTCCCTATGACACACCTCGCACTGATATACCTGTCCTGGGTTACTAATCCTCTCGTCTGGCTACCCGATACATTTATGATGGTATTCCTAGTTACATAGAATACAGTGTACCATATGGTGCCCTTGACCGTCACACTCAGGCTACTGGCATATCCTCACGTGTGCCTGCCTACATGACTGGCACCTGAATTTGAGGCAGTCTGAAGATTGTAAGGAAATAAATTTTAATTGCCTTATCTATTCATTTCTGTCTCAAAATTACAGTTTTTTTGCTGTGAAATATTGCCTTTTCATGTGTGATGTTGACAATATTGCATTTCTCTACCACTTTTAAACTTTGCCTGTTTGTGACTATGGGTTGGATTTTGATACAGCCAATGTATTTTTTTTTATTATTGCCAATTGAACATGCATTTTAAAGTTTTGAACAGGCAATTTTGTGCTGCAGTTCTGTGGATTAGAAATATAGCTGAATTTCAGTACGAAGTTCTCTAAGGAACTTCTGCTTTATTTGCAGTACTTAAAAGTACAGTACTTCGTATTTCTGGCAAAACAGTACTACATTGTAACTATATTTTATTGTAACTGTACAGAATTGCACCATTTCTGTTGCGTAAATTGCCAACGTAGATTGTAAAATTTGTTGTCCATGTGATATTGTAAACATTTCAGTAAACATTCACGCACACAGTTTCACTTCGTATTTAGTCATTAGTGTTCAATGTTACTGCCGCTTTGTGTGTTCTTCTGATACAGCTGAGAGGTGCAGTTCTCACATGGACAGTATGTAATGCCGTTTTCGTTTTGCAGGCCTCATCTCCACATTCCTTCATGTGCATCCATTTGGTGCAGGTGTGGACTATGTGTGGTCGTACCTTCAGAAGTTAGACCCAACCATCCGTCCTACAGAAGTAGAGCTACTAATGTCTCGTTTCCCAACAGTGTTCCGGCAAGAGCTGTCTGGGATAGGAGCCAGCATGGAGCGTCGTTGGCAGTTCGTCGGGTTCGAATTGGAACCACCATTATCTTCACTTAGCCTTTCTGGCCTTCATTCCACTGTCTAGTCAGTATGCACTTATCCCTTCCCATACAGTGTTTATTTGTTGTGTTGCAAGGTAATGGATAATCCACGGCCATAAATGCTTGTAAGAAATAAATAAATATATCTTTGCAAGAAGAGATTTCCAGCAGAGTTCATCTTCCAATCTTCCAGCAATATGTATTTTGCTCTAATATTAAAAAAAATGAAACTTAAGTTATGTCAAGAAATTTTTTTCCCTGCTGAATTGGCAGCACTGGTAGTGTGAAAAAGTATTTGATTAATTGTGGGTACTAAAGTGTTTTTTTATGCTGGTATTATTTCTTTGTGTAAAGTGGTGAATAATTTATAATAGCTAACTTGGCTGGATGATTGGTTCTTGTTTTAAAGAGCTTCCAGTATCAGGCATAAATTTTACGTATTTGCAATACAGTATGTATTTACATGAATCACTCAAGTCATTTGTGAAATTGGAATTTTATGTATCAAAGTTTCCAGTACTAACTGTTGAAGTGTTTTTTCTGCAAAATATTTACATAAGGTAAGATTTATGTCTCGAAAAATTACTATTAAAACTTTTAAGGCAGTACAAATTAAATTATTGTGTATTCAACATGATGTAACTTTAATATATCAGTAATTTTTATACTAATATCCTTTTGGCAACTATATGCTCTTGAGTCATTCTGAGTGATATCCATAGGGTATCATTTATATTTTTATTAATTTCTGAAAGTATATAATTTGTCAGGTGTATATTAGTGTATAAAGTGTAGGATCAATGTGAATCTGTAGCTGATATGTTGTTCAAGCCGTGGACCAATAAGAAAAGTTAATGAATTGTAAATTTTTGCTTTTTTGCAGCAAGTGAGCTTGTAAAACTTCAGAAGATGGGGGAACTCAAGATTAGAACTTTTTCCACTTATTTTGGTGGTGGTTTATTAGCAGTGTTTTGATTATAAGCTTTGCATTGTGATTATATGTGTGATCCAGAAACATCCTTCATACTTACATACTAGCTACTTTTAAATAATTTTCAAAATTTTGTGGTTTTGAAGTGACAGAAAGTGATGTTTAGAAACCTGTCAAGTGGTGTTTTCATTTCAGTATTTTCATTTAACTAATTATTTAATTTTTATATTTTCTGAAAAGATTTGTAAGAATTTGTAAAATTAGTTAAGGAATGTCAGAAAACAACACTTTTAACAGATAAAAAAGTAATTATTGATACAAGCCCTTATAGGCTGTTCAAAGTAAGGTGAGCACTTTTTATATTAACTGAGATATGTCAGTGTCCCTTCTGCCACATATTTTAATGGGTACACTGATTGGCATCTGTCCAGTAAAATTGGCAAGCATGGAGGGAAAGTAGTTCCCAGTCTTGACATTTATTAAAAGTATTAGGTAAACTTGTAAATTTAAAAATAAATTTTTGTTTTTTGGTTTTTTTTTTTGTTTGTTTTCTAGGTGTAAAAATTAGAAAATTTGTGAAGTTTTTCTTTTATCATGATTGCACAATTTCACTTGGTTGATGCAGGAATAAAGTGACAAAACCCATGACAATGTTAATTTTACATATGGTGTAAAATTACACATTATGTATACAAGTGGATCTTATAGCAAAATATTCAAGTGTTTCTTAGCCAAATCTTTACCTTAAAGTAGTGTGTTCGCCTCTTAGAACATCTGTCATTGAATCAGAAACATAATTTTAGTGAACCATTATTTGACTATCTTGAGTTCCCTCTCCTGTTCACAACATAACAGTAATCTGAAGTGAATGAGCTTACTAAAAGAAGTTGTGTGGGTACTGATGTTTTGACTTTTATATGAAAGACTAATTGCCAGAAATGCCATTGTGCAGTTCTTGTATTCATAATATCTTGTGTGTTGACGCACATAAATTGAATATACTCATACATTTTTATTTTTGTCGTTGCAGTGTAATCACTTGTGCAGTAACGGTGACATTTGTATCACATATGTGTAAAATATGTTTTAATAAAAGACTGTTTCTATTACAATGTGTGTACTTTTCATTGCATGTGAGAGAAATATGTCCAACGGCTACCCATTCGGTACACCAGTTGTATCAAACGGTGGAGCCACAACCACTATTCATAACCTGCTTGAGAAGATAAGTCGTTAGACCAGCTTGCACCCGTTCACCGCACCATTTCTGTTGCCGGAGGGAGTGTTTGGTTGGCTCTGGATTGGACCTGTCCACTCAAGAAACTTACCCATCAAAGCTAATGGAGTGCCCCCCCGAGGGAACCCACTCTTCAACCACAGCACTGTTTGTGTTGTCGGTTGAGGAATAAGGTTGTACTCTACGTCGTTCTGGTGCACCTAGATGGAAGAACACGCTTAGATACGGAATGCACGTTGCCTGCTCCTATCTACTAAGATAAGGTTCTTGCTCCTAATGTCCTTCACCAGTCCTACCAGTCTACCTGCGCCTGCACCCAGTCCAATACGACATTTTGCCAAGCAACCCCTGGGAATAACCTCAAGCTGCCCGCAAGTCGGTGGAGCTTAATCACCCGACTCCCTCCCCTTCGATGTTTCAGCCTCTCCGGGAGAGAACATCCAGCAGTTCTTGTTACAACAGCAGTAACGCCAGTAAACAAAGCTCAGCCAGTAAACCTGATCCGTCTCTCAGCCGACCAAGTGTTGTGGAGCGTAAGCCGTAGGCCCAAAGCAAGCACCCCGGCCAGTAGCTAAGGCTGTAGTAGACTTCGTACCCAGCCATCAACTGGCACGGAATGTGTTATATTCAGGATTGTTTGCAGTATGCAAGTAGTGCCAGCCAAACTGCCCATAGTAAGTACTTGTCACCAGCACTAACAAAGTCTCCTGTTTCTGACTTTGTGAGTATAAGCACTCTGGCCCAGATATCATCACACGTCAATACTTTACAAGAAAATGCAATAAAACAGGCAATCTTCCCTGTAAAATTTTTCTAATAAACCATAACATAAATTATGGAGAGCAAAAGGCTCATATTAGCTTTGACCACACAGGTCCCTTTATATAATACTTATCGTAAATGCATGATGAAGCAGACGGGAGCCGAATCCTTCAAGAGGGCCCCAGCCTGGCCTTTTAATACATCATAATTTTACACACACTTGCACGTATGTGCACTCATATGTACTCTGCACACACATGTGCACTCGTGCACTCTCTCTCGCAGTGCCTACCAGCGAGTAGGTCAGCTGCTGCTTAATTCCAGGCAATCCACACTGCATGCATGCCTTGCCTTGGGGATCTGGTTGCATCTTGCTCCTGAAAATGGCTCTCCAGGCAGGGTACTGAATGTGCATACCAGGTACACAGCATGGATGGCAAGGTCTCGCCCCAATACTGCTCTACCCTTTCGCTCACCCCCAGATGGGTGGGTATGAATTAGTTTTGAGGTGGATTCTGAAGGTGAACACCAATGTGAGCAGGTACTCAGAACACCAGGATATCACTAACTGTCCAGCCAAACTTACCACCTGCCGGCCAAGATGCCAAAGTTGACTGAGCTGCAGTTGAGTGCACACAGTCCTCTGTGAGGCTGAGCTACCAGAGCAGTTCAAGGAAGAGAAAACAAGCTTCGTCTACACCATCCTAATATGTGATGGCCTAATGGAAGAAGAAATCTGTGAGTACTACAAAGACTTCGAGAAAAGGCTGAGCTCTTCTTAGATCCTGTCTTTCTCTCTGAAAGAATACATAAAGCTGGATGATGACGACGATGATGGAGGCCTACAACCTCACCACAGTGCAGTGCCATGATAATCGCCACTACCACCGCCGTCACCACCACCAAATCTGGCAGACCAAGGTATCTGTGCACCTCACACTGCAGTCCCACTCCACACAGATGTCCAGAAAGAGAACCACACAGGGAATGCACACTATGCAGCAGGGGCATCCAAGGCTTAGACTGCCCTGCTACCCGTACCAATAACCAATCAGGAAACACAAGCCAGCTCCACTACACAGTACCAGAAGAAAAAGTGTCTTGTTCTGCTGCAGCTTGCACCGCCACCCAGACTGTTATCTCCATGAAGAAAAGGGTCCGTATGATGCAGCCATCTGCCAGCCCCTGCAGTGGCCACACAAAGCCACTATAGAGCAGTCTTAAGAGCAACCAAGAACCCTGGCATTTTGTAGTCCTACTGTAACTACAGTGCCAGGGCCTCTGCTTGTAATGTGTTTACTGCTCTGCAAGATACGAGATTCGACCACAAACTCTGGAGGCAGATCCAGGAGAGGGCACCAGGGAACTTCACCAGTCTCTACTGAGTGGCATTCTAGGCGGAAGAGGAGGCTACTCTACTACTAGAGGCAGGACTGCAGTACCATGACAGGCATCCGAGGGCCAAACCATCAAGGTCATGGACCACAGACCAGCAGTGCCCATAGAGGGTTGAGACAGTGATGGAGTTGGTGTCACAACTAGCTGCAACACTGCCTCACCTAGCACGTACTTTCTTCCATCTACAAATCGGGAGGGACAGTAGCTCGTGGTCTAGACAATAGAAGACTTTCACAACATTACACCACCAGGGCTGACAAACATTCAGTCTGCTTGCAGACACGGTACTGTTAGGTAGGTGCTCAATGGAAAAAAAAAAAACCATCACTACACACTCGTAAGCAACAGAATAGGTCAGTAAACACACAAACATCAAGCGAATAACACAGTACTTGTAAATATGCTAGCTCATATAACTTGACCCATGTCCGATTAGCTAAGGCTGGATCACGGTCATGTGGCTTTGGTTACACTTTGGTCGGTTGTGCATGCGGGTTGGCTTATGCTTGCTTATGTATGGATATAACGGTCGAGCATGTGGTCTTACGGGTTGGTACAAATTTCTCGACTTCAGGGTTTACTAGTCGTTTGGATTCGTCTGGCTTGCGACTTGTTTCGGAGATAGTCGTAGTTGACGACGGGCGGGAGGTGCTAGGGGTTGGTGCCTTGTCGGTTTGCAGGTGAGGGGTAGCGGGATATAGGTGATTGTCACTCATCTTTGGTTCAGGCGGGTAGCGAGGGCACGATGTGAAACAACACAGAACTCTCAGTTCCAGTCCTTGGATGCCCGGCTCCAGAAGTTACTATTGGAGACGCCTGGCCAGTTCTCAGTCTTATTCAATAACTCTCTTACCATTGGATGGCAGGTCGGGTGGGTGTGTGTGTGTAGCTGGGTTAATGCCAGTCGTCGTAGGTGGTGCCAGTGACCGAAGCAAGGTGGCACAATCTTGTTCGGCTCGTCGGCTAGCTGTGAGAGGGGTTAGACTAGCCAACTGTCTGGCAGTAAGGCGCGCAACTATTTTTTCCTCTCTCCTGTCACCGTGCCTCACCTTGAAAGGCATAGAGCGGGTGTAATTACTGAGAACCTCGAATGGAGCACGATGGATGTGGATAGCCCTAAATTAGTGTTACCTGGTGAGTCTTGCCAACGCGAGCTCCGGTGCTTCAGAGGATCCCCCACTGTTGCGGGCTGATCAGATGCGTTGAAGCCGTGTGGGTTGTGAAGACTATCACTGGGTGTGCAATCCCAACCAAGGCCAGGCTGTAGCACCTAAGCAAATACCCCCGCCAACACCCAGGTGCTCCAGTAGGGATACAACTTAGATGTACCATCTCTCGCAGATTGAAAAGTGTTGCTAGTGGTCGTGGCTCATCTATTCTATTCCTCCAGTACCTGTATACTTGGTAGGAATAAAATAGCTGGTCATCTAATGGGTGCGTATCCAACTTGGAGCCGCCTGTGGGGGAATCTCTAGTTGTAGCTAATTTTCGAATAAGAATAATTTCCCGTTTCCGGTCGGCAGTACTCAGCTCGAGGTTCTCCCAGTAATTGTTGACAGATTACTCTATGAATGAGACTCAAGGGTAAGAGAAAAACAGCAGATTTTATTTAAAAAGAACTTATTAAACACTGTGACACGTGCTCTCCTGCTGGCAGACCGGTGGTTGGAAGTAATCCTACGGTAGCCAAGTGTAGGTGACCTGGTCCTAAGCTAAGTGGGAAAGTTAGGTGAAAACTGACGAAAATGACTTGGAGATAAACCTAACACTGTAGGGGTGTCTGTAGGAGGCAAAGCAGAATTACATGTGGTTTGTATTTGTTACTACAGAAAGCTTCTGGTAGCTACTGGCGTCACTGGAGCTTCCGGTAGTGGGGCTGCAGAGCTCTTACGGCGACATCAATGGTGGCAGCTGAAGTCTGTTAGGTCGTTGGCGACAACCTCTGGAAGGGCTATTGAAGGTCGTAATAGTCTAGACTCCAACACCCAGGTGCTCGGAGAAGAGTGCAGGAACTCGCGAGGACCGCTGCGCACTGCCTTATATAGCGAAGCAGCATGTGTCATGGTGGCCACGGAGGAGGGTGTGTGACATCCCTGAGATGTGAGATCGGAGTGGGGGTAACACCCTCTGGTCATCTTTCGTGCTTCGCGTATCCTCGGTGGGGCTTGTGCATGGCCCGTGGTAAGCACAGAGGCCCTAAGTATAAGCATTTTGAACCACAGATCCATTATTTATAAATCTGTTGGGGGAGCGGGTCTCTTGGTGCCATGATGGGGAGTACTTTTCTCCTCAATCTTCATGCTGTTCAGCTGACTGCTTAACAGCTCTGGCCTTCTAGCTTCATCTACAAGATTTTCCACTGTGCACCATGCTCCAGTTCTTCTACCAAGTCCTTCCCCCCCACCCCCCTGTGCGGGTAGGGAATTAGTCACTGTGCTGGCATGCCTGTGCTGGTCGCCTTGCTGTTGCTCTCCAGGGGTTACCCTCGCCCCACTGTCTCCCACACACATAAAGCACTTGCTTGGCACATGGATTATCTTGCTCTTCAGTCATCTGACACAGGTTGGGATATATGCTGTTTAACAATAAACCTATATATTCCATTATTACTGCCTTTTACCTCTTCAGCACACCCTTGTTCTTTTCATCAATCTACCACTCCGTCAAGCCTGCAATCTGTAAGCCTTTATGCTCACACTTGATACACACTGGGAACTGCTCTCTACCTCAGTCTCGGTATCTGACTACCAGCGATGCTGTCATGTCATTGGTTACTACTGGGGCTGAGAGCAAGGCCCACTATGATCTCTAATCGAAGTAAACTTGGGTACCACCATTACTGCCACTTCTTTGGGCTCTCTGTAGCGTGCATAGTTACACTTCCCACCTCCTTCAAGGTGTATTAGCACCTTTCAAGTAAGAAATACTCCTCTTTTCAGCTGAACGATACTGCCACTTTTCTGGGTATCACCGAGATGGGAAGTTGAGCTCGCCATCGTCAGGTGGAAGGATGCCCTCCTTACGGATGTGGTCAGATCCCTGGGCTTCGATTTCACAGAGACACTAATGCTCTCAGGAAGGCCCACTTTCTCCTCCCGCCACTCCTTTTAGGCCACTTTGTTCTTGTACATGAATTCAGCAAAGGCTGAGAAGACAGCTGCTGCTCAGGCAAGACATGTTAAGGAGTAGGAAGCAGACTGTCGTAGGATGTAATTGTGCTTGTGAGAGGAGACCTCCTGGCAGTAATTAGGCACCAGCACCTCAGAGTGTATGTAGCGAGCACAGGAGAGATTGAGTCAATAAGAATGCCACACCAGCCTACTGGCCAGGTTGCTGCGTCGTTCCTAGACCATTTCACCACTGCCACCTACTCTGCCCAAACAAGTTCAACTACCCAGCTTGCCATCACCATCTCTGTTGCTCCCAAGTTACTTTGCCCTCACGTCTATCTACCACAAATTCTACCAGCTCATCTGCTGTTGGCTCCTTCTTGGGCAATATCTCAGTAAGCACACTTCTCTGCACCTTCCAGCCCTGAGCGTCGAGTTGTACATCTCCCATCAAAAGTACCCTAATGCTAATAGCCCTGTTAAAGGAGCACCAACTTCCAGGCTCCTAGTCGGGACAAGTTCGACCAACAACAGTAACCAGGTTGCATGTCATCAATAAGTAGTAAATTAGTGCATTGCATTATCAAGGTTTTAAAATTTAAGTTCTTAATATCTCAAGTTAAATTTACTTAATAAAAATTATGTCATATACTCAAGAGAATAACACCAGACAGCTGTAAAAGAATTAATACTGGCAATTGTGCAGTAAATCACTTGGTGGCAAAATGTGCCACAAAAACAAATATTTGTCACTTTTTAAAATAATGAGTACATTAAAAATGTCAATTGGCTACATTTTCCTGTTTATGTAAATTTTAAAGGAGCACACAACATAAAAAACAAGTTGTCGTGTAATGAAAGATAAAGGTCTACTATGTACTATGGCGGTATAAAATTTTATTTACAGCGCTTCGTTTCCGAGATCTTCAGCTGAAACCGAGAAGCAGTGATGTCACTACGCTTGCCTGGCCACAACATGCTGCCTGCTGTGAGACAGCCGACAGCAGCAGTCAAGTCGCGTCCATGAATCTCGTAGCGAGCTTGAATTACGGATATGTTCGGTAGTGGTTTTTTGTGAATTACATAAGTATCAAAGATTATTAAATTACTTTGGATAGTTTTCTGTAGTGGTGAGCATAAAAATACAGATTATGTTATTGGGAAAATGCCAAGTTGTAGTGCGTTTGGATGTAGTAACTCTTCTCGTAATCCGGGAAATCGAGACAAGGGAATCTCTTTCCATGTTTTTCCGGACTGTTCTAAATTCCCTAAAGAGTTTTCCAAGTGGGTTGAGATTTGTAAAAAAAAATTCAGCCTGGACCTGGAGCATGTTTATGTTCCCAGCATTTTATTGAAAGTGATTTAGATGAAACACAGTTAATGAAGTTGAAATTAATTGTGGAGAGAAGCTGAAAGGGCAGACTGTGAGGAAATACAATTTGCCGAGTAGTGATAGAGTAGATGCTAAAGCACCAGATACCATTACTGGTAATCCGCATGCAGTACGGTATGAAGCAAAACGACAAAAGTATTGGCAGAGGAACTATTTTCAAGAGATACACAGCAGACTATACGCGAAACTGCTACTACCTCAAGAATAGACCTACCTAACGAATCTCATGAAAATACATGTAATATAGAAATACAATGTGAATTAGGGTCTGAGTGTTACTGGAAATATTGTAATGGGATCAATGAGGATACTGAGCATTAAGTAACTGTATTAGATAAAGACATTCTAAATGAAAGTTTTTATGAACCTGTGGAGAAGTAGATATCCTATTCCCAACCAGGAAAAAAGCCAGAAAAATATTTCATTGTTACCTGGAGTTGTTTACTAGCCTTGTTAAAATATGCAATGACTGCAAAAATGAAATTAGCAATATGTCGTATTACTGCAATAGAGCTATGATCTGTATAAAAATTGCTTGTGGTTGCGGGAATTAATTTTTATGGTATTGTCATCCTGTTTTCGCAAAAGGCCGGAGGGAAATGTGGAGATTGCTTCATCGTTGTATTTGTCAGGAATTTTGTTCAAACAGTCTAAATCATTTTGTAGGTCTCTGGATATTGCAATGTTTTCAAGAATGACATGCGATAAAATTATCAACAGTTATAAACTCGGTGTGGAAAAACGAAAGATAAACTAATTTACAAGAACTACAAAAATCTTCCAATGTGTGGTTAGCAGGCGATGGACAGTATGATTCTCCAGGGTTTTGCGCAAAATATGTCTTCTACTCTCTCATGGATTTGCATAGGGGGATTATTGTTGATTTCGAACTTTTGCAGAAAGGTACAGTGAAGAGAAACCTGGAAAAGAATGCAAGTAAAAATTTAATTTCAAAACTAACAGCGAAAGAAAACTGTGATATAAAGTTGTTTTAAGTGACAGAAATGTATGGGTACACCATTATATAAGGATGCAACATCCCACTATCGAGCATGAATTCAATGTGTGGCACTTGTCAAAAACGTTAATGAAAAAATTTAAAAAGTGGAACACAAGTATTCAGAAATCCATGCTTGGAAAGCAAGTATCAATAATCATCTTTGGTGGGCGGCTCAGTCGTGTGGCGGAGATGGTGAATTAACTGAAAAATTTGTGTGGATTCTCCATCACAAAAAAAAATGAGCATGAATTGTGTGAAGGAAGTGAGAAAAAATATAAACTGCGAACATTAACCATTCAGTGAAGAAGAAAAATTAAAGAAACTGTGGCTCAACAGTAGTTATGAAGCTTACTATGCACTCAAGAACATAGTATTAGATAAATCTTACTTGAAGGACCTGAAGCGTGTAAAACATTATGTACATATTGGTAATTTGGAAAGTTACCACAACATTAGTTTGAAAAATGCTCCAAAAAGAGTTCACTTCTCCTTCAGCGGTTTGCACTGGCGATCAATTTTAGCTGTGTTGGACTTCAACTGGAATGTAAATATACAGACTGTCGGATAGCAGAGTCAATATTCTAATTCATCTGGTGACTGGGTTCTTAAAAATAAGTATGCATTGTTAAGTGATGGGTGGAAAGAAGATGATTGTGAAGCGAATACTGGCATATCTGAGAGATCAAGACTTGCCAGAAGAGGAGCCAGGAGAAGCATAGACCTTTCGCTGTCGAAAAACATCGCTCCAGTGCCTCTGCCGTCTATAGATGCTTTGAAGAATAAACACTTCTCTCGCTTTCAGTGCACTACTCAGTAAGCAGGTATGTTTCAATAAAATATTTGTTTGGAAATTCTGATACGCTATGTTAATTTGTACATATAAACCACACATTTAAATTACAATAAAAATGATTAGTTAAAATTAAGACAGATGAAAGAAAGTTGGGATTTTATATGTATTAGATAAAAAAAAAATTATGACGGCTGAAAAAAAATATCCCTATTGAGGCCATCTTCCACTGTAATGTTTAAAACCAACGTAATTTTCGTCTAGTTCCTGAAAAGTGAATCTGATTTTCTTTACTACACACAAAGGAATTACCACACTGTTGTGTCGGCCCATGGCTGTCCATGAATTTATCCACGACGTAAATAGTTTGTTGCAGTGTATCCCCATGTTATGTTAGTGGGATTTTCTGCCATGTGTCGATGTCATTTTACGACGGTTTTAGTTGTTATACTTAAATTATAGCGAGTCATGGATAAAACTTCCTTACTCAATATGACATTACTAAACGAAACATTTTCTGTAACAAATTGGTAGGCTGATGTTTTAACAGTCCTCACGTTATGTAGTTCACAGCAACACACACTTTATTCACATCTGTTGCCATTGTAACACAATTCTTACACAAACACCATGAAGGATCTCGCACCCTACCCACATATTCACTTCACTGCTCTGATTATCTTGGCACACAACGTCAGGCCATTCTTCTCTGTCTGGTTCAAACTGAAATGGTTTGAGTGTCTTTTCACCCATATTCATTGAAAACCACATACGCCATAATACAACCAGAGATCTGAGTGTATTGCGTGTAGTTTGTTTTGTGTACCGGACCGCTGCGAAGAAGGCAGAAAAGTGAACGTGCATGACTGCTTGATGGCAGACAATGCCAGCCAGCGTGACCGGCGATGAGCGGAGTGACGTTATAGCACACTTTGTTTTCACGCCGTAGCTCTGGCACGGCACTACGTATTTGTGCCAGGTTTGTTGCATTCATTTTAGGATAGTTATAGCATTAATTTAGAACAAAAACCGGGAAATCAAAATTTGTGTTGTGTGCCCTTTAATGAGTTGAGGTTTGGATTTCACCAATGTATTTGTTTAACAGTCCTGAAATAATCTCTTACTGTTGGTCACATGGTCCAAAGTCATCTGCAGCTGTGACGTAAACTGAAGAACAGTGTCATGCAAACACCTTAAAAATATTTTTAGTGTGTATTACACATGGCAGCTTGGTATACCAAAGTTAAGGAATTTCAGTTAGTTTGGTTCTATCCAGACAAGATAACCTTTGGAGATACACTATATGGACAAAAGTCTCTGTAAACCCTTTGCTGTTATTACAGTATTGACTCTTTGGGGTCGGCTCTCTAATAAATTCTGGTATATGGCTGGTGAAATGTGTTTCCTTTCTTTTTGTGTCAGATGATGAATACAGTAGTAAGTATTTGACTGTTGGGTGAGTGTGTTTGGCACACAAACAGTGCTCTAGCTTATCCTAAACATATTATAATGGGTTGGCTCTTAAGACCTCACTGTTAAGAGCTGCCCAAATCTCTTCATTAACAAGTTATACTCGGTTCAAGTCAAGTTATACAGGGGACAGTTAAGCAGTCTCACTTGATTATCTTCAAATGCCAATGCGGTTGAAGGTAAAACTATACAGACAGAAGACTTACCATGCTGATACACGAAAGGCCCTATTCCGAACTGTTGCCAAAGTGCGAGAAGCATTTTATCGACAAAAATTAATTAGTATGTGCGGAAATTCATCAATCCATAATGATAAATCATTACAATACACACTATGGTAAATACGGTACCATTTTACAACCATCTACCAGGTTCACACATGTCCTTTCAAGTATCAGACCAAGTATCATGATGCATCACTCTATAAGATTTTCTTCTGTTGCTTCACAGTCCAATGATGGTGGTGTCTGCACCACTGCAAACGATGTTGGGCATTGGTGTGTGTAATCAGTGGCTTCCTAGCAGTGGCATGATCATGAAAACTACCACCTCCTGTGAAAATTCTCTTTAACTGATATGACTGTATCATGATTGGTTTGTACAACACACATCACACTGGTTGCCTACCAGAATAATGTTTGGGGCCAGCGCTTTCATGATATTTTCACTAGATAGTGATATTGCTAACAGTGAACTATGGTATGTTTAGCTGCTAAAAATTCTTTGTGACAAAATTACCAAATTTCTGAGCCCTTACAATTATGCTCCTTTCAAATGCACCCTACTCTCAATTGACTAATTACAAATGTGATCATATGTATGGTGTTCAGTAATTTTGGTCATATAGTGTATTTAGGAGACTGCTACTTATGGAAAATTATGGAGCTGTGCATAGTTATATATTTTTGCTAATTGTTATGTATAACAATTTTTGATTAAAATGCATTATCACTAAACATTAGAACATTAATGGCCATCTTAGGATGGAAATTGTGTGAGGTCTTAAACTGTGGAGAAGGGTCATGACAAATGCCACTCAAAACTTAGGACCATTGGGAAAATAATGTAATGGTGGATATGTTTAAGGGCAGTAGTTCATGCATATTGTGTGTAGACACCACACAATATGTTGATCCAAACATTCCAAAATATGGTGGAAATTTTGGGACTTTGTACACAGAAAAGTTGGAGATAATTTCACTCTGCAGAGAAAAAACTCAAACAAATGTAAGGTACTTCAACAAATTAGTATATTCATGAAAACTGTTGTCAATTTATTTATTTTTTCAAAATGCATGCATTACCTCTCTATTATTGTGTTATAATTATTATTTATTGTACTTGAACAGTTAATATAACTGTAATACAACAATAATACTGTCTCTGAAATTTGAATCATTACATAAACAGCATGTAGTTTTGTATGTCATTTTCTTCTGCACAAGACATAAGTTTATCACTCCCATCCTTTTGTTGAGTACTTGTAGCTGTCATTTCTCTTGATTTTCAATAGATGTTCCTGTAATCAGAACAGGTCTATATATTTTAGCAAACATTTTTTCAAGCAGCTAGTTATGAGATTGAAACAATAATTCAACAAATTTAAAGCATCATAAACAAAAAAAAAACTGTCTTGGAGTGTAATGTATGATGCAACAGTGGAAAATGAACTACCTTGTTCATGCATGCACAAAGACAAAAACGATGAAGTTGAACAGTTGAGTTTTTTTTAATTGGCTAGAACCTAAATTTTAGTGACAGCTTGACTCATGACTGTGCACAGCATGCTTGTGAAAAAATTACTACTGAGTTTGGGGAGAAATTATGTCTATGTATTGTAATGATGCTGATTGTTTAGTTATTTTTGTGCTTGTGTATTTTGAGTATATTTTATGTCTTGAAGGGCAATGTAAATATTTAAATGTTTTTGGAGGGAAAGTTATGTTTGTTTCCTTTTTTTTATGTTTTGACGCCTTTTTCGAAGATTTATTATGAGATGAGTTTATGTAGGAGTAGCTGTAAAAATAACTATTGTTTATTTTTTGACAAAGAACTGAAAAATGGAAATGTTATGCATAAAAAGTAATTGTTTGGTAAGAAAACCTGTTTAAATATGTTTGTGGATACTGGAGAGAGAGCGAACGCCAGAGATGAGAGTATACACAATGTCTGTGACGTGCGCATGTAAATAAAAACAGAGGTTACATCAGCAGCTATCAGGTTATTTTGACAGCTGAACGCTGTCCACATCTCGGACAGCTTCAGATTGGATGCTGGCTGTGATTGGATATGTGGATTTGCGCCAAAATCTGGGAGGTGGGTTGCTAGCGCACCTAGTTTCCTTCTTCTCGGACCAGGCTTCAATGAGACCTTTCGGAAGCAAAATTTGCTGCTCAAAAAATTATTTTGTGTTAAAAAGTTTATAAATGTGGAAATATTGTAGAAAAACTTGATTTTGAGCAGTAATGAGCCAAGGGCAGATGAAGAAAAAGCCCAAATGTATAGGATTATTATTTTCTGAGAAGATTATTGCCTGGTCCCACATGTATTTTTTTTTTGTAATGGCCGAGGGATGGTATAACTGGCAAAATTATAAGTACTTAACTGTGAAAACCTTTAAAGACTGTTGAATAACATTAATTTTCTTTTCAATGTCATCTCTGGAACTTTGGAAATGTTTCCAAGAAACTTATTTTTCAAATTGTTAATACCCCACATCAGGAAGATTACCAACCATTAGAGTACCCTGAGGTATAAGGGAGTCTCATACTCACTAGATGGCATTCAAAACCAATTAAATACTTTTCTAATAACTTGTGGAAGAAATAATGTATGTGTTATTTAAATTGGATTTTGTGTGTATTTAATGTATTCGGCAGACAAGGGGACTTTGATTATTTGCAAGAATATGTGTTTTATGATAGTTTAATTTGAATAAATTCAATAATATTAAAATTGATGAGCGGTGATTTTAGTGTTTTCTTGCAAATTATAGCAAAAGTACTCTTACTACATGCTAGAGTTTGCACTGACAATCTCATTTAATTGCAAGTGTTTTCCACAAGTGCCAGTGAGCTGTTTATTAACCGGGGGGGGGTTATAGTAAAGTGGAGATGAAAGACATCTTTTGATGTGCTAAAGGGAATAATACAGTGGCACTTCACAACTTGTACACCATAGGTTAGTGTGGTGTTTACAGAAACCCTATCATCAATCACACACCCATCAGCATACACAATCTATTATTTATTGACTTATTAAAGTGTACCTCCAGTGTGTGGCAAGTCCTGTGTGTGTCAAAAGTGTATATGAATGTGTATGTCAAAATCTTCTCTCTCCTTCCATCACCCTTCTCTCCACAGTAAATTATATAAAAGACAACACCAATTGTTCTCAGTGGTACACCATTCCTACTTCCAGGAACAGCAAGGAACAAGTGTAGGTGGAGTGCAACAACCTTACACACCACATGTACAAGGACACAGACATGAGCATCAACCACGCAGTAACTTTCACCGCAACAGGGACAGTCACACATCAGTCAGGGTAGTAGGCCAGTGGAGTGACAGCTTTTCCTTCACCAGGTGGCCACCACCAAATATCCAGCAAGTCACTTGTGAACAGTCCATTAAACTAGACTGTGTCAGCGGCGACAGTCTCCGGATGTTGACCCCTTAGCGTGCATTAGTTGTAAGTAATAATGAGACATTGTAATGATGTAGTAGATAGTAACATTGACATAAGATCACGAGAGGTCTTGACAGCATGGATGAGTGAAAGTGAAAGAGAATTTTTATGTCAGGAGCCTATGGAAACTTCAAACAGGCAAATCAAAATTTTGTGCTTGGAAATTCCTGTAAACGTACACTATCAACCAATAAGTAATTGGGCACCTGTCAACAATGTTTGCTCGGTGGTTTTCACCCAGTTAGAATCCCATAGGACTATCTCTTGCAGCTATAACAGCAGCCACCCTGCCTGGCATGCTCTCTACTAGTGTTTGCAGGACATTCATGGGGATTCGTCACCATTCCATGAGTTGAGCAATGGATTTTGGCTGTGCCTGACGAGTCCTCATCGGGCGATCCAATTCATCCCAAAGATGTTCTATAGGGTTGAGGTCAGGGCTCTGGGCAGGCCAGTCCAATCTGTGAACATTGTTGTCGGTGTACCACTGCATAGTAGCCCTTGAAACATGGCACCTGGTATTGTCATCCTGGAAATAATACTGGTCCATTCCATAAAAACACCACAATGTTGGAAGCATTTCATTATCCAGAATGTTACAATAGGCCTCTGTGTTCATGCTTCCATGGACAAAACACCAGCGGTCCTATGCCGAAGGCCGTGAAACAGCCCCACACCATCACTCCACCACCACCACCGAATTTCCTAGTTGGCACTTTACACTCCGGCAGAAGCCATACCTTGGGTAGACGCCACACCTATACACATCCATCGGACTGGAATAAGGTCAACTTCGACGCACCACTCACAGAACCAATTTCCACTGCTTCAGTGTTCTGTTGCGATGGTTCAAACACCACCTGAGTCGCCGAGCTTTATTGCTTGTCGTGATATGGGGCTTATGTGCAGCTCCTCTTCCGAAATATCCAAGTCGGTGGGCCTCTGCACGCAATGTTCCAATGGGAACTGATGCTCCTGTTGGATGTTAGCTATGGGTTGTGCCCCATTTGTGACAATTTCACGTCCAGGGTTCTGCGATTTCTGTCTGTCAAGATTTGAGGTCGCCCAGAACGTGCAGTATTGGCACAATACCCATTGACCTTCCACTTACGCAGGACGAATGCGACAGTTGATTTGGGCTTGTTTACCTTCGTGCAATCGCTCGGCTAGACAGCCCACTGAGATGGCAGCCCACAATCACACCCTTATCAAAGTCCGATAGCTCTGTACCTCATGCCATCTCTTTCTCAACTGGTTCTCGACTGGCCTGCAGTGTATGGCGGCCACACAAGTCAACTGACGTACTGAATTACCTATCTTCACGGATGCCCAATTACTTTTTGGTCGATAGTGTAAATGGAGTAGTGCTACCTGCATTGTTAGACAGCAGTGCAGAAGTTAGCTATATTAGTAAGGAAGCTGTCAAAATTATTGAGAGTACTGGTTTACAATTGCCAATTTTACCTGTACCCAGGGCAAAGATTTTAGGAGTAACATATACAGCTAGTACTATTATCAACAGGCAAACTACTATCAAGTTACAGGATATTAGACAGCCAATTTTAAACCCACAGTTAACCAACATGTGGAGCTTACACGCCAGCCCCTGCCATGCATGGATGATACTTTGACTCAGTTGTAACAAACACCATTGTAGCAAAACATTAATGTGTATTATGTGTAACGTGCTATATTGTGTGTAACAAATAGTTACACACTGACCTAAATATTGTTATAGGCTTAAAGTGTGAGCATTCATAGGAAATGGTTTCTGTAATATGACATAATTCTTTGAACAGCTGAAAACAGCAACCAACACATTTGAAAGTTATAAAAGTAGAAATCACATGGCAGTGTTGATGTTTACTTTACTGTGAACAGCTATAAGTACATTTGATTTATCATGTGGATTTTGGCTGTTTCCACTTGAGAATGATTCCACGCAGTACACAGTTTTTCTGTTCAAAAACTAACACTATGTTTCCTAGGTTATGCCATTTAGCATACGTATAATGCCATAGCTGAGTTTACAAGATATTTGGCTGTAATTTCAACCTTGTACAGGATGGCCACTCTATAAAAAATATAAAATTTCAGGGTTTTTCCAGGTTATCCTAAGGATTTTCCAGATTTTACAAACACACATTGAATTACATCTACATTATTTATAAAGATTTATCCTTGAAAAACTGTAATAAAGGCAATATATACCCTGGACAAAAAAATCAAATTTATATGCACATTATATATAAAGCTGTCCTCCAGCTAGGCGGCGTGCTGTGTGCTGCTTATCTGCAGGCCAACTGTGTACAGCTTGCTATATGCTGCGTGCCTGTCAGCAGTGATTACAAGCAGGGAGAGCCATAAGTTGGCCTATTTTCATGCATCGCCGACTGTTGACTGCGGTTCCTACTTCCTTTTTTATCCCCACGTGTGAGTGGAATGATTGTCGGGTGCGTGCATATGTGTATGTGTGTGCGTGCATGTGTGCATGCACGCTCAGATTTGCATAGGCCACGTAACATTACTACGTTAATGACGATTTTTAAGATTTCGATTTTGGATTTTGACTGCCCGCACTGAGTTTGGAACTAAAAGTATCAATTATTGACTATATTTGTACGCAATTTTATGTAATTAGGTTTTTTTTGTTGCCCCTAGTTTTTTTATTTTCGGTTTTATGCTTCAATTTGACAACTCGCTTATGTTTAGGGGGTTAGACTTTAGACAACTCCTGATAAGACAAAGTTAGCGGTAGCTAATGTAAAACTGTAACAATTCTGGAGAAATAAAAATAATCAAAGGAAAGGCAAATATCTGGACCATCGTCCTCGACTCCGATATTAATGGGTGTCTTCATGGTACGTAAACGATAGTCACTAACTCTTAAATTAATTTACGCATACCAATTACAGTACACCGCATTCATAAAAATGTTTACGGCCTGCTAAAAAGCAGTGGCACTCGAGCCTAAATTACGTCGCACAGTTGTAACTTTTTTGGCGATAACATAAGGCTGTATTTATATACATCTCGGGTTTAATTTATTCTGAATTTGGTTGCTTATTAAAACATGATTTATTAGCTGGTTTTCTCATGAGAAACAACTGAAACTGAACGTGAAGCTCACTATATTAGACACGTAGTGCAAAGTTTGAACTTTTCTAGGCAATAACAACATTATGTATTTATACGTCTTTATATATCTTTATACTAAAAACGTGTCCTTATTAAAACAAATTTATATACTTTAAATAAATTGCCCAGTTTACTCAACAGCTACAGAAAATGAACCTAGCACATAGAGCATATTGTTTATAGTAATGAGACTTGTTAATAATACTTCTGGGACATCTTTCATTTTCAAAAGTCTACATTTAATATTTAATTAATATATAAGTGAGTTAATGGTAGTTTTTCTACCATAGACGACTAAATTCGGACTTATTCTGCTTGGCGAAAAGTCATAACACTTGTTAGTGTTTTAACATTTAGACAAGGGGATGGTAAAATACACTTTCATCTGGCCCTGTCATTTTATTTGGAAGACATTTGCAGATGAAATCAAATTAGTAATGTGGGCATCATTCCTGTCTCTGACTATACGACGCTGACAATGAAGGAGAGAAGTATCGTTACAAGCGACACGGGAGGCATGCGATGATTGCAAGGAAGCTACGAACAGTCTAGCAGTCAGCAGTCTCTAGACGTTGACGACTCATAGCTTCCTACTGTGCGGGTGGGTGGCAATTAAAGCTATGCTGTAAACTTCTACAGTTAAATAAACCTAAAGGTATGTTATATCGTTAGTTTAAATGTTTAAATCAAGTGAAACATTTGTGATGGTTAACACACACACGGCAGTAAAAAATACTACAAGTAATTGTTATTTACATTTGCTGCAAGAAGAAATAGTTGTGGTTTGGTTTGAATGTGCAGAAAATAATGCAGTAACTTGCAAGTTTCTCGAGCTATCTGCAAGAATTTTTTGATGCAGTTTCGATTTTGCGTGGCTTAGAAACGCTTCCCTGCCCATTGTATCTATTTTAAAACTTTTAACACATATTTTGCACAACACACTGCCTCTATCTTTAGTGTCTTCTGAAGCTCATGGAAATTCTGATTCGTAACGAGATGAATATCTAGTTGACATGATCATTTCATCACACAGCAAATTACACGCAAACACTGAAAAACAAGCGAGCTGTGTGAACTAGACGTTGGAAAAGATAAGATGAGATACGCTTGCCGACATTCTTCCCCTCCAGAGTGACATGTCGCTTGGTGTGGGAAACTACTACGGCGGGGGCGGGAACTGGCCGTGGGAAACTACTCCGGCCAGAAAAAAGCAAGGTACCATCCCAGTGTTCTGTGCTGCATGACTACTTGCCTTTGTATTAAAGAGCAAGATAGATTTAGAGTCAGATATGTTGGTGCTATTGGGTGTCCTCTATCCAGTAGATTTTAGTGACTGAGCAACTCCCATTGTCCCTGTTGCAAAGAGAGATGGCAAAGTTAGAATTTGTGCAGACTTCAAGACCCAAGCTAGTCATGGAGCATTACCCGTTGCTTTGTGTGGATGAATTATTCTCAAAGCTGCAAGAGGGGTAGAGTTTTCCACCACTGACCTATCAAATACTTTCTAACAATTTCAGTTTGATTTTGAGAACCAGAAGCTGTGCGCTGTTAATACCCACAAGGGCCTTTTCTGCTACTTGCATCTTCCTTTTGGCATAACCAGGCCTGGCTGTAGGGCGGGGCGAGTGGGGACATCGCCCTGGGTGCCAAGATGAAAAGGGCGCCAAAATCAGACTAGAGAAAATTTTTATTTTCCTTCATTTATAGTGGAAATTTGGCATGCACAAAGGTATTTAAACACATGTACTGCTGATAATGTTGGCAGTCCAAGACTGGTATTAAAAGAGCACAAAATCTAGAAGAGTTAATGAATGTGATGTGGTTATAAATACTGAGCTGCACTGTGATGAAATGGACTAATTGATGAGCTACTGAAGATATGCAGGCTTAACACGTAGTGCGCTCTGTGCCTTGTAGTTCACTACGTGATGTAGTTACTGTTTGGGAATGGACAATATTCTCATAGAGTGTGCTTTGCTTTAAGAGTTTATCTGCAATCTGAGACTTAGTTGGTGCTTAATCATAGTTACAGGTGGATATTGTGACCTGACAATATAATTTTGCAACTGTTAATCTTAAGCAGAAGTGGGATTTCATTAATTGTTGTCTAATGCAGCAGGTAAGTAAAATTAATGGTTCCCTTTTTTTTTGTGTACGTACATCAGTTTTGTTTATAGCCTATGCTATTCACGGTAAAGTGAGCATTTTTTGAGACCCTCCTTGGATATTACTTTCAGCCAATTTTTGTCCTTCTGCAACTTTTTAATATAAAAGTGCTGTCCGAGGTGTGACCAACAATGTAATAAACACAATGTTTACATTCCAATGCTCTCAAAAGTTAACTTCTGAGGCTACCATAAAGTATATTTGTTTATTATGTTTATAAGTATATTATAGGCCTATTACTCTGTCACATGATGAGATTATCACTGTGCCCACTAATTACATTAATAGTGATTTCATAAATAATCCTACTGAAATATTTGCATAGTTGTGGGCTCTTTACAAGAGAAACCAATATCAATTATTACCAATTACAGTTATCCCAGTTAATAATATTTTTACAACATATAGGCACTACAATCATGCTAAAAAGTATTTTTGTATAGACATATGTGTTTAAAAATTTTCAAATATCAACAAAAATGTTCAAGATTTTTAATTTTTTTGCTCGTTACTCTTATAAAGCATTGTAAGATCATCTAAATATATCTTAACATAAACTACATTAATGCTTTATATTCTTTGTAAATAGCATCGTAACTCATTTACGTATTATGTATGTAAAATTAATTTTTTTTATTTCTGCATTGATAAATTCGTGTTACCTATTACATCAGCTCTCCCTGCAAGTTCTTCAACATACTCTGACAATGCCAGCAATGACAACTTTCATAAAGAAGATCAGGGCATCAAAACCATTGAAAACATGTGCAGAATTTCATCGTCAGCAGAACCATTCTCCCAAGTGGAGGTCGAACTTTTGGATTTTACGCATAACCAAACTCTCTTGGAGAAAAACTTGAGCTAGTTTCAGATGTTTTACCTACTTGTCCGATCCAGTGTAATGGCCTAAAATTTTGCAGCCTTCAGTTATAGACATATTCATTTTAATTGGGCCTCGATAAATTAGACACTGTGTTTCCTTGAGATGCAAACAAGCAGAATTTTTCTATATAATACACAATTAGGAAGCTAGATAATGGGGAAGAGTTAAAAAGGCGATGACTTGTGTATTCTAATAGTTCGGACTCTGCACTTTGCTTTTGCTGCAAAATATTCAATAGGGACTGTAGCTCAAAACTAGGAACAACTAATTTTTGTGACTGGAAGCACATAGGTTATCGCTTGAAAGAACATGAAAAGTCACCAGATCATAAGATGTGCACTGCAAGTGGATTGATTATGAATCCTGACTGAGTCTTAATCAAGGTATTGATTCAAAACATCAACACTGTGTGTGCTTGAACGCCTTTGTCTATTGCTATGTTCTTGGCCAAGTATAATTTAGCTTTCAGGAGATCCTCGGACAAGCTTTTTACAGAGAATAATTTGAAATTTCTTGGTCTTGTAGAATAGTTGGGAAATTTTGAAGATGGTATGCATGAACACATAAGGCGTGTTTCAGCTTATTCATTAAATTACCATTATTGCCGGAAAATTATACAAAATGAACTTATAAACAGTTTAAACGAAGCAGTACTTGAGAACAGACACAAACTGGCTCAAAAGGCCAAATATTATTCCATAATTTTAGACTGTACGACAGAGTTCAGTTACACTGAAAAAAAAGGGTCATTCATGAAAAGGTTTGTTGAGGTAGAAGATGATGTAGTTAAAATTAAATGAACACTCTTTGGGATTTCAAAATGCCAGTAATTATACACGAGACGGCTTGTAAAGCGCTTTAGCCGAAAATGGACTAAGATCAGAACCCTGCCGTGGTTAGGGATAAGACAATGGTGCTTATGTGAGAGGTAAAAACAAATGTGTCGAAGCAAAAATTTATCAAATGAATCCAAAATCAATCATTTGTGCCTTGTGACTGTCATTCTTTGAAATTAGAAGTTTCAGGTTCAGCTTCATCACCAATTATTTCTATCATATTGTTTGGTGTTCTGCAGAAATATGTGTAGTTCTCAGCTTATGTTCAACGTTGGGACAATTTTAAGAACCATGTGACCAGCCTCAATGTGAAACCACCAAGTGCTACATGCTGGGAAAGTAGAATTGATAGTGTCAAGGATATTAGATATCAGGTGAAGAATATGTATGATGCCTTAATTTTAGTGTTAGAATCTACTTTGGAAGATCCTGTTTTGCGTTATGAAGTACACTCTTTAACGGACCAGTTAATGAAATTTGAATTTTTTATTTCTGTTGTATGGCACAATGTTTTGTATCAAGTAAACGTTGTGAGTAAATCATTGCAAAGTCCAGTGATGGATACTTGTACTATCACCACTTTGATCAAGAGTTGTAGGGAGTAGCTCTTGTGTCCTCCAACAGAAATGATGGCTACCAAATGCAGTTATAACTGCAAAAGAGTTAGCAGATATATTAGGAGCTGATGCTTCGTTTGGAGATCCCACTCATAAACGAAGATATAAGAGCCAGTTTATATATGATGGCCTTGACGAGTCATCTGGCTTGTAGCTTTGGGAAGAATTAAAACATTTCCAGTGTTTTGTACCGTCATCTGTGAAGAGTTATAAGAAAGTGTTAAAATATATATAATATACAAATATGAGCGCTACAGTTCCTAATATCTGGGTGTCACTTCGAGTATTGCTGACTTCACCAGTGACAGTAGCTAGCTGTGAACACAGTTTTTCGAAGTTAAAATTGATCAAGACTTATCTTTGATCTACTATGAGTGACAAATGGCTCTCATCATTGGTGATATTGTCCATAGAGAATAACATAACTCGCATGATTGACCTTTCTTCATCTATAACCAAATTTGCCCAGGCCAAGGCAAGAAAGACCCCATTTTTATAGGGCAATGAAGTGTACTTAATGTGCAATTGTATTTTTAAATTAACACTGTATATTTAATAGTAAATCTGAGTTAATCTGTTCTTCATTGATGTTAAAGCAATTGCAAGAAAGTTACAGGTCTTATTTTCTCAGGACTGGAAAAAAAATTTACTGACTGTTCCTAATGTAAGAACATTTTTCCGTTTCATAGTAGTTGTGTGTGTAAGCATTATTAAGGAGACGTATTCCTGTACTAACAAATTTTAGTGACAGCGACCAGATACACTGCGAATCAGGCAAGCGTGTGACAGTAAATTTAACACATTATGGTGATTACGTAACTGTAAGATTCGTTTTGTATATCAACGTTACATAATAAATGTTAGTCAAGCAAATTTTATTTGTAAATTTCTTAAACGAAACTGCATTTACATTAAAATAAATTTAATTTTAAATGAGGAAAATACAGGGGCGAAATAATTACCCCTTGCCCCAGGTGCCGAATGATCTAAGGCCGGCCCTGGGCATAACATCATGCCCGGCCATATTTCAGAGAACTATGGACAAAGTCCTACAGGAATTGGATGGTGTAGTTTGCTTTCAGGATGACATTATGACAACGGGAAATTTGAGCAGCAGCACTGGAACAACTTACACAAGCTCCTGCAATGCCTAAGAGACTGTGGCTTTAAAGTGAAAAAAGGTAATTGCAAATTTTTCCAGACATCTGTGCAGTTTTTAGGGCAAATGGTTGATCGAGATGGGTTGCATACATGAACTGAGAAGGTCAGGGTAGTGGTTATGCCTCAGTCCCAATGGACGTGAAGGAACTGAGGTTTGGTTAGAATTGGTAAATTACTATGAAAGCTTACTGCAGCACCTTTCTACATGTCTAGGCGCCTTTACACGAACTTTTGCACAAGGGTCATCAGTGGCATTGGTCTACTGCATGTAATGATACTTTTGTGAAATTGAAGCACTTGATCGCATCTTCACGAGTGGTCACACATTATGAACCAAAGTTGCCTATCAAACTGGCATTGTAGTATCCCCCAGTTACAGAGGTGTTCAGTAATGTTGCAATGGTTTCAGTATAAGGTACAGTATGTAAAAGAAGCACATGGTAATGCTGATGGGCTATTAAGGTTACCTCTTCACAGCATTGAAACATCTGAGCAGTTTTCATACCTTGATGTTGGGGTATCTGGGTTTTTTTCGTGATCCAAAAAAAAAAAACTTAAGATTCAGTTCAGAACGCAACAAAGTCTTAGGCAAAGTTATTACTGTATTTGTATTCGTGATGGGTGGACCAAGGAAGTTGATGATATTGTAAAGCCCTTTTATGTCTGACAGGACTAGCTGACCATTGAGCAAGACTGTTTGTTGTGGGATCATAGGGTGATTGTGCCTTTTGCTTAGAGATATAAGGTCTTAAAAAGTAACTGCATTCCGTACATTTTGGCATCAGTAAAATGAAGGTCCTTGCCTGCTTGTATGTTTGGTGGCCAAAAATTGATGCTGATTTGGAAGGTATGGTGGCATCTTGTAAAGTTTGTCCTCAGAATGCACAAACTCCAGACAAGTCAGTGCTATTACTATAGAAGTAGCCTGTCAAGCTTTGGCAATGGGTGCATTCAGACATAGCTGTCCCCTTCTTAGGGAAATATTTCCTTATTCTTATTGATGCATTTTCAAAATGACCAGAGGTAGGCGAATTGTCCAGTATCACTTCAGATGAAAGTTTTGCAACACTCCATAGATGGTTTGCTACTTATAGTCTCCCTGAGCATTTAGTGTCAGACAATGGGATACGATTCTCGTCAGAACAGTTCTTAGTATTTTGCGGGCAAAATGGCATCAAACACACTTTTTCATCCCCATATCACCCTTTCACTAATGGCCAAGCAGAGAACATGGTGAAAACTTTCTAGGGCCAAAATAAAAGCACAAGTTGCCTTCCCAAAATTCCTTTTAGCCTATCGCATTATTCCTCATTTAGCCATGGGAGAAACTCCCAGCAGTTTAATGTTTGGAAGGTTGTAGGTTCGTAGTCGACTGTCTTTACTTACTCCCTCTGTGACTATATAAGTAACATCTAAAACATTTGTAGTTCATCTCGACACCATTGTGTGACCTTCAATGTAGGGGATCCTGTTGCCTTTAAAGTTTACTCCCATAGCAAAAAATAGTGGGAAAGGGGATTCGTGGATGGAACGGTTAGGCCCTCTTTTGTATAACATAAAGGATTCTGGAGGATCCTGCCATCATTTGGACCAACTATGATCACTTCCGAAACAAGCCATAGGGAGAAGAGAGGGAAAAGTGAAAGAGATGAGTTTGGCAGTTTGAATGACACCAGAAGGGAAGCAGACATTGTGAGTGGTGACAGGAATGTGAAAGCAGACCGCATGAGCATTACCAACCGAGTGAAAGCAGTTAGCACTGGCAGAAACAACAGAGTGGAAACGTGGAGAAACTTGTAGAAGAGGGCTGCAGTTTCAAGAATGATGTTGCAGAGGAACACTTTTAAGGTTGAAAGTGTCAAGGGTTTCGAAAGGACGGACATGGTAAGCCTTATGAGAAGGTCAAGTGGTGGTGTAAATGAACAGAGATCATGAAGAGGAATAGAGTTAAAAAGAGGTAGTTTGACACGTAATTTGTCTGTGTGGCTCTTACTGTTTGTTATTAATATTTTAGTACTGAAGCAGTCAATGAGACTTCATTTTGTGGTTTGTTCTAAAAGTGCTTTTCTAACTTATCAATAATTTTACATCTTCGTTAGTTTATTATAATTGATACACTACTGCTTAAAACGTTGTACTACATACCCCTAGTAAGGCTATCCTAAGTTTGTATATTATGTGAGGGAGGAGTTGTGGTATACAGTTGACTCTCAATGTATTGTTATTAAGGGAACTGCCAAAAAATGCCCAAACATATGGGATGTCAGCAGGTGATGTTTCTGACATGTACATCAATAAAATACAACTTCTAACCTAACGCATGACGTACCAGGAACTTATACTCACTCTAGTTCTCGTAGAGGAAGCCGGGGTTTTGTGCCTAGTAGCTGCGCCACGCGCTCCTATATGGATACGGGAGTTCAGTTTTGCTTGGGTACTGGCACCTTCCCGTTATACAAAATTGACGGCGTAGCTCGGCAGGACACAAAATCTGGCATGGATAGCACTATTCTGCGTTTGGGTGCCACTACTATCTTGGTTATACCTGGGCGACGTTTCAGTGGAGCATAACCTGAAATGGGTGTGAGTACTGTCGGTACAGAGGGTCGGTGAACAATGTCCTGTGGCCAACACTGAGGTACTGGGTGAAGAATAGCAAATAATAGGTGTAGACAGTTGTTCAGGTCTGCACATACTCGATGACCCACTCTGGGTACTCGATGGGGCCGGTCTTCTCAGGTGGTGTGGAGATATTGCGGCCACAGGAGCTTCCACTGGATCTTGCAGGTGTCATAGCGCTTGTGCTTGCTCTCGAGGAGACAAACTAGCTAACTGCTTTACCAGGGATGGCTGATACTCATGTGCTTGGCCTGATGCCAAGAGTGTCTGTCTAACCTTTTCCTTCAAGCCTTTACTCTGGGCATAGGGCACTGCGAACTTGAAATTTACCCTCTTACTACTGTACATATGCAGGTTCCTTGTACAGTAATACGTGTGGCACCTCAGGCGGTAGTGGACAGGCAGACACCCTATTCCCAAGTCTGGCGGAGACTGTGATTCACGAGGGAAGTCAGGCCTTACCTTGTCCAGTTACACACACGGGGGTCCGTCCCAGTCTTCCCAACTTGGAGGACACAAGTCTCTTCCAGTGGAGCCTGCTCGGGAGAGGTTAGTGAACAACAGACTGACAAGCTGTTCTAAGGATAGTGTACATGTGTGACTCCTCCTTTCGTCAATTCCAGACGGTTGAGGGAAAAATGGGGGAGTGGGGGAGGGGGCAAGTTAGTGCGTCTTTTGTAGAAAATAGTGTCGGGCTCTGTTTGAGTAAAATTCCCTGGAGTCACCTGCAAACCTGTTATGTGAGGGTAACTACGGAAAGGTGCTAAGTCTACAAGGAAGGTACTCAAAGTAAAAGATGACCCACATTTTATTAGGTTTAACGGAAATAAATACGTGGTGTAAGCACTCTAGCTCCTGGTCAGCGGCACGGATTTCAGCTGGAAAGCTAGTAGTGAAAATTATGATGACCAGTGGAGGTGACCGACACAGCAAAAAGGGAATGTGGTGTGATTGCTGTAACTATGCAACAAACTCTTGTATTGTTGTGTGTGCGCGTTGCAGGAAATGACGTCACGTGATCACTGGCATGTGTCAGGATGACTAAGCAAGGAACGTGACAGGATTTAGCCTTTAAAAAGACTTTAAGGAAAAGTCCTCTACAGATACGTCCATAACTGCAGGAGGTCACAGGGTTTGCAGGGTACATAGTTGATACCTTTTAACTAGCATAGCCTACCCTATCACAAGCGTGGCGTTGGAGAAGTATGGGCGTGTTGTCCTGAGCAGCAGGTGCTAGAACGAATGAAGACAATAAGTGCGCAGGCTTAAGGGCGCAGGCTGGTCAGTTTCTAAGCAACTGGTGCTGGACAGCTGGAGACTGGTTAATCTGGCTGGATCTGAGCGACTGGCACTAGAAAAGAAGACTGGTCTTGAGACGCGGGCCGTCTCTGCTTTTATACTCATTTCGAGCCGCTGCCCGTTATGAATCGCTTGTGCTGCTAGGGCAAAGGGTAGTCACAGAGCAGGATATGCAAATTCATGGCTTGCCTCTGTGACATCACTGGCTGGCTGGTAGGGGATGTGAAACAAAAGACAAGTAATAATTACTACTAGAGCTATCTAGCGGGGAGTAAAAGAACTTGCTGACTTTAAGCATTGTTACAGTGGACCAGTGAATAAAACAATCTGCAAGGCAGACAGCACAATCACATATTAACGGGATAAAGTTAACTTCCAACTCCACAGCAAATGACTAGGGATGGAGCCGAAATCATTAAAATCTCCATACTGCTGACACCTAGCGCCCGTGGCAAATGTTCGTCTTTTAAAGTAATTAATTATATTTTACTGCAAAGAAAACTTGTAATTTTGAGACAGAAAGGAATAAATAAGGCGATTATAGTTGATTTCTTCACTATCTTTAATAAAATTAATCATTCAAAACCATGTCCTGTGATTTTCCCTGTCATGAGTTACACTGCACTCAGCTTGGTGCTTACCTACCCACTATTAGACAGCAAAAAATTTTGAATCAGCCCTTACATTTTATCAGTTTATTGAAAAGACGTGTGTGTATTGAAATAAATCAATATACCGCAAATCCTCTGATTTCCCAGTAAGAAGTTACTGAAAATGAACTTTAATCACAAAAGAAAACATCTTTGCAAATAATAATTCCTCGTTAAAATGTTTAGCGTAACATTTCCTGGCGAAACCATTTGCTTTGAAATACAAGTGATGAACTATTTTAAGTGACGGATAATCTTGATAAAATTTCTACATTCGCCTTGCACAGTTTATTTGCTTTTTTCTTTTGCTAGACAACAATTTCCCCTCTCAAAGGCATTTGCGGGGTGGAAGGAAGGTGCACGGCTGAGAGAGACAGAAAGAAGGGTGAGAGAGGATGCTAGGATGCCACGCTGGTTGCTAGATAACCACTTCCCCTCTTATCAAGCATAATGGGGAAGTAGCAAGCCAATATTGCACTTCGCACCACACCACAGTGTCAGACAAACGTGCTGGGAAGGCAGACAATGCACCGCAGATACTAGATGTTTGCATAAACAACCAGCTTAAATTTGATAGTTGCAGGAAATCTTAAGATGATGGGACCCGTAATGTACTTCGATTGATGCACTATGCGATAAACGTTAAAAGCGGGTTACATTAACATTATTTAAATCGGAATTTCGCCGGGACCACAAAAAATTGTTGGTGGCTGTGATTTACCAGTACATGCGATAACGATACATCGAGAGTCAACTGTATTTAGTGCTATGGTTTTGGTAGCACAGGTCTGTGAGTAGGAATGTTTACATGGTGTGCTACGTCGTAGCCGCAGGTTAATAAAATGTTGGAAAAGTGCACTACTGTTTGGGAATGTTATTTGATGTTGGGTCTACTAAGGTTTATGTGACTATTAGAAGATTGTATTTTGGTCAAGTATGCAGAGGGATGTCACTAAAGTTGTAAGGTCATGCCTATCATTCAGAAGGCAAAACACCCGCTAGAAAATTTAAAGGGTAAGTTAAAGGAAATCCTACCTACCCTTTAGAAATAGTTTCAATAAATTTGTTTGGACCACTGCCAAAGTCGAAGGCAGGTGTCAAACATGTTTTTGTTTTAATGGACATTTTTACTAAGTACATTAAGTTGTATGTCATTGTAAATGACACAGCCAAGAGCCAAGGTTTCGTTAAGTAAGTTGAAGTCATTTTTCGAGGAGATTGGCCAGCCTTAAGTTGTTTTGGCCGACAACTGCCATACCTCGTCATTTACCAATCACGAGGTATGGCAGCAGGGAATGTTAAAGTTAAGCATTATTCCCACAAAGTAACCCTGTCGAGAGGAGGATGAAGACTATAGGTACTATGCTGAGAACCTATTGTCAACAGGCACAACAGAGTTGGAGAGATTATCTACCTTTAGTGGAAGTGGTCATGAACCACACAGTGCATGTCTCTACTAGTTTAACTCCCCACGAAGCACTCACATGCCAACGTTTGGAACTGCTGAACTCAATAACCATACCTAGACTACCTGAAGTGTCAGACGAAAGTGTTGATGAAGCACAGGACAAGAGTACCAATTCCCGAGGCAGAATCACCGCACACCAACACCCGCAATGATTGTAGATGTTACGTGACCCCCCCCTCCCCCTGTTTATGCCAGTGCGGTCAAACTGCGGACAGAGGAACTTTCACAACAACCACCATGAAACTGAGTCGGGAAACTGAGTAGGAAGGTTGGCGAAACAGCACCTGCATCAATCTCACCACCAGATTGTAGGAATCCACCTAATGAAGGTGCCAAAGTGTTTCAGGTCAGCACAAAAACAAAAATTTAAAGCTTTTAAACCAAACAAATTAGAAACAGGAACACTTGTATTAGTTAAGTCCAACCCTATTAGTCAGTTATGGGCAAACGTGACACACAATTTATTTTATTTGTATCAAGGGCCTTATGAAGTTTTTGAGTGTATTGAAGACAATTATTATGGTGTAAGAGACCGTATTACCAAGGAATTTATTGGCCGTTTCAACATTGCTGCACTAAAATGATCCTACGAGCCTGTTGTAGAAGCTTGAAGTGTGTAACAAAAAGTCAGAAGCACAAGTTAAGTATGGCAACAGATCTATGAGGGCATGGGTGTTATGTGTTATATGCAAATGTTTATTGAGGTCACCTTGTGTTATTTGACGTGTTATGTGCCTAGGTTAAGTATTATTGACTTAAGGGCTGCTATGAGAATATACCATGTGATGCCATGAGGCCACAGCATATGTGCTATACCTGCTTACATTTAAGCGCCTTAAGTGTTTTGCGACCACATGAATTGGTTCTATGCTAGAAGCATGTATGATTGGCCCTAAGAAGTACAGCCTCCTTGACTTTACTTGAAGTAAAATATTGCTCCAGCAGACATTCAGATGTATTTTTGCAGTGTACATATATGTGTGTTGTCGTAGCCTATAAAGGAATTTTTAAGACGGAACGGATCGAAGCAACAGGGGAATAACCATGATCTATCCGCACTGAAGCTAATAAACAGATGAAGGGAGCACTGATGTAATGAACTTACTGAGTGTGTAACATATTTTCCCTTCACCTGGTACTGAAAGATGAGAGCTTACCTTGTATTTGTTATTTGGAATAAAATAGTAAGATGCTACATTATGTTGTTTATGCATATTCAATTTGGCTGTCGACACTGGAGAGGTTGATTACATCCTTCACATTGACATGAGACACCTATCGTAACACATTTGATGTATTTTTGAAGTTATGAATTTTGAACAATGACAGTATGGTATTGCTTTTTTTTTTTGTTTGTCCTACTACACATGATGATATTTTGCATGTGCAGTTTTCATTTAATGTAGTTGTTGATCGTTGTGGAGAATATGCATTAGGCCTACACATTGAACACAAGACATGATTCACATGTTTCTTGCGTGTGTTTATTTTCAAATTAATGAAAACCTATACAGGGTACTATGATCTATCCACCCAATTAAGGTCAAGAAAGATTCTTAATAGAATAATAGAAGACACAACAAGAAAGTGGAACGAGGAACTAATCGAATTTCTGAAATTTTTTTATTTAAAAGGAATGACGTAATAACATTTTCAAACACTTGTTAACAATTTGTCTGCCATCCAATTTTACAAATTAACTTTAGCGACTTAGAAACTAATTTGAAAGTGAACTAAGTAACGTCAGCACTTAGAATTGTGAAAATTCCCAATTGTAACTAACTTTGCTGTGAACACATTACACACGAGTGGATTGGTGAATTTTATTACCACTAATGTAATATTTTGATGATTAACACTTTAAATTATTACTTGAAGAGATTACCAGTGATTGACGTGACGAGCATAGCTTGGAGATTCATAGCTAGCAGGAGTATAATCCAATGGACGCCTCTTAGTGTGCCGAGATGTGAGTGGATTTTAGCCCAGTTCTGGAAGGATTTTTTAGGCTAAACCATTTCCATTTTCATCTCGCAGTACTTGGCGATGTCGATTGCGTGTGGTAATTGCAGGTGAGGTGATTTTACCACCTAATTACCCCATGTCTGCCGATCGACTCTGCTACATGAGCCCAGAACCCGCCGTCCACAGTAACGACAAAACTTTAGAATTTCCGGCAGCACCACATGTTGGAGAGGCACAGCAGATGACAGGAGGAGCTGTGCGGGAGCATGTGCGCAGTAGCCAGGAAGTGCGAGGAGAAGGCGTGGTATTAAAAATAGCACAAGATTTTAAATTGAAATAGAATGAATATGGAGAGAATTTTTTGTTGTATTTGTACACTGTTGTATATATTTCGAATCATAAAGGGTTTGAAACTGTGTTTTATTTATTTTGCAGGGGATGTTGTATGTTTGATAAAGTGTTTATGTACAGATGATTTGATGAAAATATGGAGGAGCAGGAAGGAGGTAATTAAGTGTATATTTTGAGTTATGTATGTCATGTACATATGTTATATGTTTATGTCTGTTGATGATAAGCTGGAACAATAACTTTAATGACTATTCAATTGTTTGTTCCAATGTGAGTGCAAGAATCTGTAATGATTCAGATTTTTATTTATTTTTGTGCTTTGTGTATATTGAGTAAATATTTTATGTTTTGAAGGGCAATGTAAACATTTACAAGGTTTTTGGAGGGAAAGTAATCTTTGTTTTATGTTTTGCCACCTTATTCAAAGTTTTGTTATGACAGACGAGATTATGAAGGAGTCGCGGTAAAAATAAACATGGTTTATTTTCTGACAAAGAACTGAAAAATAGAGATGTTAAGCATAAAAAGTAATTGTTTGATGAGAAAACCTGTTTAAATATGTCTTTTGATATTTTGAAGTGTATTCGGAGGGAGAGCAAGCACCAGAGCTGAGAGCATATGCAACATATGTGATGTGCACATGTAAGCAGAAAAAGAGGTTATAAAGCGACACAGTGCAATCTCTTTCCCCAGCAAAACTCCGAATTTCGGAATGATATTGCAACATAGTTTCAAAAATTTAATAACAAATTTGGCTTAGGAAATGCGAAGTTACGTTTAACGTGTGACACAGTTTCACAGGCAATGCGCAACGAAACGCACGCAGCAAATTTCTTACCCCCCTTCCAATGAGGAAACTGTAGACCAGAGCAAAGACTGTGGTATGGCCGCAGCCCACCCCTCATTTTCTGTCCAAAATACGTCACAATTGAGGACGATCAATTTTCCTAACCTGGGGGGCACTGTTATGACAACAAGGTGTTGCTGGGTGCCAATTTGATACGAGCAGCAAGGTGCCACTCAACCACAGAAGAGAGAAGGGGAATTGGGGGAGCAGCCAGACTATATAACGAAGCCATGAGTGTGTTGGCCATCTTTCCTTCATCCAGCTACAGCCTTCGCCATTCTGGGTCACTGACGGCGCAGGGAGCTGCAGCCGCTGACTGAGTTCGAGCCGAGGTGACATTGCGAGAGGAGTCGATCCACCACAAGGTGAATCATGAGGCCTTCTCTGCATGTGGGCCTGCACGTCCCGCAATGGCATATTCCAGTGGTGAGTCTCGAATTGGATAGCTGAGGATATCGTAGGGGTTGTTAGGAAGCTTCAGTAGCAGCTGAGATTTAGGAGCTTTAAAAAACACATTGTAACTGAAGCCCAAAATAAAATTAGAATTTTGTATAGTTCTTGGGTAATCATTTATATAATAACTTACCTGAATACATACTCAGTTTCTAGAAATTGGCCAGTCTGGACCACAAGTTCAGATGAGAGAAGCTCATAACTAAGAGGTGTTAAAATAAGCTGAAGCTATGTCTAGCTACGACCCCTATAGTCTATTTTAGTTTTATAACCTTTTGTGAGAATATCCACACATTTTAAAAATAGAACAGTAATTCACATAGCCCGAGAGTACCACCCAGTTGTACGTGCTCTATTTAATGGTACTGAGGTAAGGTACAGAGCAGCCAACCCCTGATTCTTGAGCCAAGAGTCTGTGGAGTGGATCAATGGTACTGTGTTGGTCCGCACAGTACCAATACCCACCACACTCCAATTAGAGTCGCCTGTTCTAGTCAGCAATCATCAGCTCGATCTTCTTCAGTGACCGAGGAAACCCCTGGTAAGGCAGGTACCTCCAGACCGATAACCATCCCGACCAAGCCTGTTGTCATTCCAACAGTGGAGAATTATGCACCCAGTTGCCAACTGACACATCCAGTATGAGTCGCTAGTCATAAGCGTAGCTCTAACATCTAGCCAGTGCCAAAACCAGCATGCCTGATCTAACGCAGCCAAAATCATTTGGAACGTAACAATACATCTACAGTCCGACACAAATCATGTTTTAAAAATTACATTAAAATTAACCTTTGACATAGGGATGCATGTATATTTCCTCAGGCCGTACAAAGCCCCAAATTGTAAAACAATCTTACATGCACATTAAAAATGGAAAAACGAAGGTGAGCTGAAGACGTCACAAAGAGTCCGCACATTCAACGCAGTATACTCGACAAATAGGGCAGCGAACACTCAAACCAGCAATTCATATAGGCAAACTACCCATTTACCTAATTAATAAATACAAACTGCCTCCAGAAGGGAGTGCAAGCTGCAAACCTACAAAATGAAGCACTGCAAATGTAATAATATAAAAATCTACAATCCTAAAGAATTTAGAAACAGCATAAAGTGCGAATATGCATCCTCAACTCACCATCTAGTTCAGAATTACTTCCCTCTCTCATTGGTTACAAAATAATTAAAATATTGGTAAGCAGAAATATTACAATATATCTCCAGCCCTGATGATTCCGTGCATTGCAATAATAACTAATTCACGTTGCCACACATGACGGTAATCACACAACTCCACCTCAGGTATTGTACATTAACTCAGTGAGAATTCTAGCAGAAGAATGACCAAGTAAAAATTACATACATAGGCGTAAAGCAGAAATTCAAACTTGTGATGCAGGCAGATCAAGGAAAGAGGGTGGGGGAAACGACAGGAGAAAGGAAGAAAAATGAGAGCGTTCATAGAGGTCGGCTCGGGTGCTAGCATTGTGCAGGAAACTTCAGAACCAGTCAAAGTACTATTTGGCACACAGGTAACGCACTGGTGTTACACTATTTATATTTCCACAACTTCTGCTTTACTTATGCTGTCTCCTGTTCTCTGATCAGCAATGGCGAGGCGAGATACTACCAACATTTAATGATGATCACCCTCTAGGAACAAAATGAAAAATACCAAACAAATTATTAATATTGAATACTGTATAGAAACAAATGAAAAATATTTACAGATGATCTCTCTGTCAAGAAACCATTAAATTAAGTAAATATTATACTGTTAACTCAATAATAAAAATTACAATTTTACAAAGTATGTTTTCCACAAATGCCAGTAATTCTATTGTTTGTTAGGGTTGATTGGAGAGAGGAGGAATATTATTGATGTGTAAGAGGGAACCCACAGCAGAGCACATTATTAAACAGAACTCTGTGTCACTTTACACTGTATGCTACTTTGTTTTTAATATGTGCAAACCCCTCACAACACCATCATTATCCCCAATAATAATATTTATCATTATTATATTACCCAGTCTGTCTCTCCCCCATCACAAATAAATACCCCCATTCATTTCAGTGGCACACAACTTGTTGGCCATGACTTAAAAAGTCTTCTAAATCTGAACAATAACTTTTGTATTTTTAAGTATTATTTCTTTGTCTATCATAATGTCTAGAGAACGGGGATGCCAGTTCTTATTTTCTCTGAAACTCAATGAGAGAAGAAAGGGAGGAAGACCATATTAGGGACACACAACAATTAGAAAATTCAGATTAAGAGCATAGTAAGACAACAATATCAGCAAGACAGATGCATGGAGGAAAAAATCACACCTGTTAAAACACCCAGATCTACAACAATCTACACCACAACTTACCATCAGTAGAGGGCTAATTCATAGTCCAATGCAGGCGTACATGCAACAAATTCTGGAAATGATAAATGAACTATAACACAGTAATGCTTCACTAGAACAAGGCATAAGTAAAGTAAGAGCAAATACAGCTATAGTCTGTCTCATGTAAGGTTTCCAGATTTTGACAGATTGTATGAAAGTAGTACCTTGTAAACAAACAGGATACATATCCTTCCACCATCATGAGCTTTCCATGTGACTTGTCAAAACATGTCAACATCATGTGAATTTTTGCTTGACATTTCAAACATGTCAACTATAGGCCTAATTGAGGAAAATATGTCATTAAACAGATATTATTAATTACTATCAAATCAATAATCACAAACACAAAAAATATATAATTTAAATCAATAAATTCCATTGGACTTGCAAGTTTGTAACTCTCACAACAGGAAAATTTTTGAGGAAAGATTGAAAGACACTGATGTTGGTTACAATTAACACTGTAATCAAAATTAAATCACACATGTTAAACAATTTAACGGAGAATACAAAAACTTACCTGGCCCGAAGTATGATCAGAATTGCCTTCTTTATAAGCCTCTAGAAAAATTTAACAAATTCATTAAAAAAAACAAAATCATTAATTCACGACTGAGCAGTAAAACGAACGAGAAAACAAAAGTCTGCTGGAGTTCTGTGTAAAGGAAATGTTACCATTAGGCCTACCTTAAACAATTTACATTTAGGCAGTGAACAAACACAAAGAGTTAGGCCTGTCATCATACACAGAAACAGTTAATTAGAACTGTAAAAGTCTTCTACAATCAATAATTATGAAACCTATTTGTAGCAATTACAATAAAAACGCATGTACAAAAAACATTCCTCACAAATGGTGAAGACTGGTAGGTCTGTGATCATTAAGTAATGAAAACTAGTGGCAATTACACCAAACACATGGCCGTGTGTACTATTATAGTAACGTGGATATTTAATATACGTGCCCACTGACCCAAAAATTTTTTTTCAATACAATGTGTAGTCGTATACGATTAGTATTTATTACCATAGCTAAAAAATTTCCAAAGAAGAAAATGTACTTTACATCTTTCTGGAAAAACGAAACATTATATATCTCAGTTTTAATATAATTAGGCCTAAATAATTAATATTTAATTACAACTGCATTCGTGGTTTTGGCCTACACACACAGGCGAGCAATGTAACCTCTATTTGTTGTTTATTGATCAAACGAAAATAAATTCAACTGTAACATTAACATATTCTAAGAAATGAAATGAATGCTGAACATTTTAATTTTGTCTGCTAAAAACCTGCACACAAACTTAACATGTTTACCTTAATTATAAAAGAACTAACAAACATTTGCATAAGATATTTACATTTCCCCATCAAAATACACCACACTCCAAATATTCACGTACATAATTTATCGCTATTTATTTTGTGACTGTTTTTGATGAAATTCCAAGCAATTGGCTGGTCATTACTATTTTTTTAATACCACTGGACGACTTTCAATTTCTTTAATTAGTAACATGTCTTCGACTCCTTTGGCAACACGTATAATGTCTTGCTGTCGTTAGTGATTGCATGAATGATTTTTAAGTCCTGCATTTCAAATAACTATTCACACAACATTCATTAATTTGATTTAGAACTTCTAAACTGATATGACTGCACACAAAAATCGCATCTCACAATAACAACATGGCGTCCAGTCACTGGTTGGTGAAGATAATAATTTCTGTTATGCACTCTAACAAATTTGAAACTATAAACACGTTTAATAACCTTAGACAGAATAGTACAAAGTAATATTATTTACGTTTATTCCGAAATGCTTACTTTTTTTTATTTGTACTGTGCACTAATTTTCTTTTTCGCAGATGTAAGAAAGAATACATGTTATTCAGGGCTACCGCCATTGCTTCACGTGGCGGTCAGCTGACATTCTTGTGAAATGTACATTTTTTTTAAAATGTACATTTACATACACTAGCAATAAGGCTACCGCCTGGTGGTGAGCTCTCTCAACTCTCCTTCACCCAACCAACTCCTTTTCCACTCCCTTCCTGAATTTACCAACCCCTCTCACAGATACCAATTCCTCCCTCAACACATTCCACTCCCTCACAGACCTCACAAGCATGGACTTCCTACCCCGCTTCGTTCTCCTCCACACCCTCTGAAGCTTCTCACTGTTGTTTCCTCTTCCCCTAAACACCCCCTTAATTAGCTTGCAGTGTAGCCCTCCCTATCCTCCCTCTTCATTCACCCCCCCTGTACATCCTGACTAACTGTTCAACTTTCCTCCTGTCCTTCAATGAGCTCCACCCCATTTCTTTCATCGTCACTTATGGCCTATAGTTCCCTTCTTGCTCACCATCTTGCTGCTGCCTTCTCCACCTACCCTTCACACATCTTGCTGCCTTTCTCTGCACCTTTTCCAGTTCTCGCACCTCCACCTCCACATATGGGTCCCATACTGCTGCAGCATATTCTAACATTGGCCATACCATTGTGCCATACACCTTCTCCTTCACCTCATAGCTGACTCCATTCAACACCCTTCCCAGCATACCAAGAGCCCTTCTTCCCTTTGCAACCACCCTCTCTACCTGTTTTTTCCACCAAATACAACGCTACTGTATTACACTTTAAATACGTTGGCAGCAGTAACTGTCAAATTCTGGAAACCTTAAATGAGACAGACTATACACTTGAACAGGCATAAGCGAAGTAAGAATTGATATTAATGAGGTCAGGACAAATACGGCTACACTTGAACACAGCACAAGTGAAGTGAGAGCAAACACAGCTACTCTTGAAAAAGTCATAAGTGAAGTAAAAACAAATACAGCTACACTCGAACAGAACATGAATGAAGTAAAAACAACACTACTACAGTGTAGCATAGCATTAAAGAAGAATGCAGTAAAATTAAGGATGAGGTTTCACAATAGATACACACAGTCACACAGGCTATTCAGATGTAACTTTAAGGCTGGAGAAGGCAGAATCACAAACTGAAGCCAACAGTAACCACATAAAAACGTTAGAGGAGTCATATTCTAAATTCAAAATTACCAATGAAGATGCACAGCAGCTGGTAGAAATAATGATTTCACAAGTTGAAGCTAACACATTACTAGTAAAACAACAGATTATAGAAGTTAGGGAGCAAACAGAAAATGAAAGGCAACAGAGAAGCACACAGCTAGAAAGTTTAAATCAACACATTCTGAGTCAACTAGAATGAGTACAAAAATGAACACACAAAGGGAGGTGATTACTATTAGTGAACAGTTAAAAAAAAAAACCCAGGACAGTTTCAGGCAAACAAGAAAGGAATTACTGCAAGCCAGAAGAATTGAAAACCTGGAGAGGGCACCTTCAACTAGCACAACAATGCCTGAACACAATGAAAACACTGCACTAACACAACTGAACAGTGAAGCTCCTAATATCAGTTCAAAACCAGAGCAACATATACAGTGCAATGTTAATCACACACATCAGGAACATATTTGTAACCCTAAACCTATGCGCTTGTGCAATGCAGCAGCTATGATACACCACCCTGCACAACACTGGTTGAATGATTTCTCAGTACATAATGGATAATCACAAGCAAACCCCATCATTTTCCTCATCATGTAAAACCACTGCATATTATTGGTGGGAAGTAAACAAGCATAAGTTAAATAACTGTGCAGAGTTTAAACAAGCCTTTATTGTACACTTTTGGATCATGCAAACACAAATTCACCTTAGGACACAGTTGAAAGCAGAAACTTATGAACCTAAGGGGGGACACTCGACTGAGGTGAGTTAATTGGTTTGATTCTGGAACAGTTATCCATGAACTACCAATGAGTTACCTTAACCATAACAACACTAAATGAGTTCAGGGATCAACTTATACAATTGAAAAACCTTGGAAAACATGAAAACCCTAAGCAAAGAATCTGAAAAACCCAACCTACCAAAAAATAGTCAGTTATACCACAATTGGCAAGGGTAGCCAAACAGGTACAATGACCACGGAGAGGACAGAAATACTCACGTAAAGTTTCTAGGTGCCGGAAGCAGCAGCTACAGTAGTGGAAGGAACTTCTGAGGAAAAAGAAGGAGAAAATAGGGGAAGAAGACCCTATGAAGGAAGAGGAAGGGGAGACCAGAGTGACAACAGTGACGTAAGACTGAAGGGAACCCTCAGCGACACTTGTCAGGACAGGGGACTGGTAGCCAACCTGGTACACAGACCACCTGGATGCCATTCCTACTTTCAGGGTCAAGGAGCAGGAGTAAACAGAGGGCACCAATAATCACACCCACCATACAACGGAACGGAAACGAGCAACAACAGCTGAACAACTATCAAACACCTATGTTATTCCCAGATACACAACACAGTGGTCAATAAAACATCAGTCAGGGGTACGACTGATTGGAGGGGTAGCAAAAGTCAAGTTCAACCCCAGGGAAACAAAGGTAAATGAAGTGGCAGTTTTCCCTTCACCAGGTAGCCGTCATCTAACATGAAACAGGTCACTGGTGAACACTCTAGGTTACAATTAAACTAGAAAGGGTCAGCAGTAACAGTCTCCAGGCGTTGACCCCTGTGAGAGCACAAGTTATGAGTAGTAATGAGAAGTCTAGTAAGAGAGTAGACAAGCACCAAAACAATATTGTTAATGATACTTTAATTAATAGTAACCTTGAGATAGTACCATAACAACAGATCTTGATTGACAGCATGGAAGAATGAGAGTGAGAGAGAATTTTTGTGTAAGGAGCCAGTGGAGACCTCAAACAGGAAAGTTGAAATTTTGTGCCCAGAAATTCCTGTAAATATATTTGAAATAGTGTTACCTGCACTGTTAGACAGCAGGACAGAGATAAGCTGTATTAGTGAGGAAGCTGTCAAAGCAATTCAGAATACTGGTGTACAATTACTAATTTTACCTGTACCCAGGATAAAGATTTTAGGGGTAACATCTAAGGTTAGTACATTATTAACAAACTACAATTAAGTTAGAGGGAATTGGTTTGCCTAAAGTGGTAGCAATCTTATTGTGAAAGGACTAGCTTGACCACTGATTTTTGGAACTGATTTTCTTTCAGCACATTCTGTAAAGTTAGATTTTGGAGGCTGGTTAGTAACTCTACCGAACAGTGAAGTTGCCTGAACACTACCAACAGAATGGCAGTATAGTGACAAGTTTGTATGTTTACTACAAAGGGAAACTAACCTGTGTCAGTTATCTAGTAATCCAATCAAGTCATTTAATGCAGATCAAGATGATATTTGGGAGGCAGTAGCAGTAGCTGAAGCTGTTTCACAGCTACAACAAAAGCAGCTTTTTTATTTGTTAAATAGCCACTTCTCTATATTTTCAGAAAAGCCTGGACTGAATAAGCTATATCAAGCATCTATTAAAGTAATACCAGGGGAACCGTTCTACAAGAAATCTTATCCGATTCCTCAGAAGTATGCTACAGAGGTGGAAGGTTTCCTATGCCAAATGCTATATTGGGGTATAGTTGAAGAGGCAAGTAAGCCCACATTCGAAACCCAATTATTTATGTTAGGAAACCTGATGGAACGGTTAGGCATTGTTTGGATGCTTCTTCTGTAAAAAAATTTACTAGAGATGGGACATTTGATACAATACCTCGATACCCCTTGATACTGGGCCGTTTCGAAAGTATCGAATATCGCAATGTCCATATCAATAAATTTATTTGATGCTTTTTATAGACATGTATATATGGCATGGTCCGCCATTTTCCCTATTGTCACGAAGCAGCACCGTTTATTTCTGGTGTGCAATTTACTAGTTTCGGAAAGTCAGTGAAGTGTCGTATTTATTAAATGATTCAGCTAATTATTTTGTATCGATGGCAGAGAAATGTGTAGTAAGGATTGCAACAGAACAGCATGTATTCAGGAGTTGCAAATAGAAATTATGAACAGTAAGTCAGTGTGTACTGTAAATAGAGTATTTTAAAACGGTTACTAGAATGTTTGAAATGAACGTGGCCTAAAGAAACCACCATTTCAACACTGTTTTGCAGTGTAAACATAGCAAATCGGTACAAACTACATATTTATAGCATTTTCTTTCGGTGAGATTGATATTTGACAGGTTATATAATAATTTTAATATTTCCTTCATACGAGCGAAATTTACTCTCATCCATAAAAACAATATATAATTAAAAATGATACAGTCTCTTAAGAAAATGGTGTAAAACAATGCCGTCTCATGAAAAATGTTAAACTTAAGTGTCTCCCAACCCCATCCAATCCATTGGCAGTAAAATTAATGGAGCCCCACCAGTATGACTTTGCCATAAGAAAAATAAGGTAGGTTGGAATGGTAACCTACAGTGATCATAGCATTTGTTTACCCTCATTGTTTTATTCATAGACGGAGCAGCTGTGGCGCAAGGATACATTGTGGTCATGCTACATTTCTATAACTTGATGCCGGCTAACAGCCAGTGATGCTAGAGCCCATGACGGCGTTCACGTGTCATGTGTACCACACGTGCACAAAGAGGCAGACAATTTTGAATTTCCTATAAATGTTAATTTCAGGGTAACATGTGTTATATTGCCTTTACAGTGTTTACTATGTCTTAAAATGTTTTAAAGTGCTTGTACTAATTAATTGTTTGGTTATGAATATTCAAAGTGCCTGTGGCGCTGAGATTAAGAACACTTAATATTCTAGCATGAAGGCCATCACAAAGAGACATTAAAATAATATTGTAATTCGTAACAAAATTATAGAAATGTAAAACAATGTCTAATTTAATTTGTGCCATTTTATTTACACTATAAACTATTTCACTCGGTGTGCATAGCACTTCCGTTTATGTGAACCCCGTAGGCGGCCATGATAGTTCCGTGCGACGCTTGTATCTGGACAGTCTGTTGAGGAGAGCTGGCGAGGTAAGACACTGTCACGTGCGCACTACAACTTTTGTTCACTGATGTAGGTTTCCATAGTCCATGTAGTTTACCGGTTAATCTTTGCTTGTGTACGTTTTTGCCAGACATTTTCCCCACCATTATGCTCCCGCTTTACTAGTTTCTTACGCCCTTGTGGCATTTTTAACTTAATCGAAGAGGAGGAGAAAGATTTCGGAGAGGTCACACGACGCGCACATTTGAATCAGACGCCATCTGCCTATGTTTACGGCATTTCATTGTAACGTCTGCATAATTGCTACAGCAATTTTAAGATCATTGTTTTTCTGTATGTATTTAAGGGTAATTTTTGTGTTTGAATATTTTACGGCAACATCACGTATAACTACGTGGCCGACTGAAGCCAAGTCTTTGTATACGCCATCATTGCATTTTAAGAGGTTATTTATATAACATTGTATGTGCAATTGTTTATTTCAGTTATGTATTTTTCATTCAAGGTTGAATGTATTTTTCATGTAAATTGATGCTTTTGTATTTGACCACGCGGTCACAGTAACGTTTGATTTTACCACCATCTGGCATGTTACAAGCCTGTAAAAGAGAACCATTTGCCAAACACGAATAATATTTTATCTGAATTTAGTTTGCTGTTTCCACGCAGAAATATTGCAATTTCACCTGCACCACGTGGTCTGCTACGAACTTCATCCAGATGCATCTGTGCCACCTAAGCTTGTTTTCACACATGTGTGTATTTATTGTGAATATTCATCTCGTGTCCCATTTCATTTCATGTATCATTCAAGGGTCTATGTAATTGTGTAATTAGTGTATTGTGCAATTACTCCCGTCCTAGCCAGCTCTGAGTATAGGCCATCACCACACTAACCACGTGCTGGAGGGCGAGCCCCGACGAGTTTGTATTAGTGATGCCGAGTAATCACTCGTGTTAATGTGTATTAAGGGTATTCATTTGTAATTCACCATGTCCTGTCTTCAGGGAAAAACCGTCAGTCCACCCTAGCGGCTGTCGGCCCTCTTCCCTTGTGAAGGCTGTGCTTTCACACACCTCGGTGAGATCATCCATTTAGGCCTGCGCTAGATTAAGTACAAGTTGGGGAGCACCCAAGCAGAATTGGTTAGTCATGACCGAGATAACCATTTCATTGGCACGTTGATGTGTATAAACAATAACAATAAAAACAAGTCTACAGTGAACTCAATTTTTTATTCAGTAGTGACAGTGTCCTAGCCACATATGTTTATCAACTGTTTATATCAGTAATTTTATTAAAAGTTTAGTATTGCCAACGTGTTTGTAAGTACGCACATGTGAGACAGACACACAGAACCCACAACATCTTTGAGAACCCTGAGTCTCAATAGTGTGGTGATTGGGAAGCACCACTGGTGCCCAAATTACCAGTAAGTATTTGTGTCATAGTTCGTCTCGTGTCTCACCCGACGGCGTCAATTGGCGCCCAACGTTGGGCGTATGCAACTGGTGTTAAGTAAGCACAGTAAGACTAAAATGGTATTGAGAAAATGGTTGTGTGTGAGCGAGAGAGACAGACAGACATACATACAGAGACACACACACTCATGCATGCACGCGCACACACACACACACTCTCTCTCTCTCTCTCTCTCTCTCTTTAGCAATTGAATGGAGTTTGGAAAAGTATTGAGACCTACTTCTAGGATCTCTCCTGATAGTATCTTGTTTCATCATAGTTCTATGAAAACTTAGTTTGAAGAGTACTGGAAATCTGTTTTTTTCCAAGGAAATTTGTAAATAAGTTTGTTTGGGAATGTCACTTAATTATCGGCAATGTTGGGTCTACTAAGGTTTAGGAAACCATTAGAAAGGTCGTATATTGGTCAAGTATGCAGAGGAATGTGACTAAAGTTATAAGGTCATGCCTATTATGTCAGAAGGCAAAAATCCATGAGAGAATTTAAAGGGGGAGTTAACTGTAATTTTACCTACCAAGTCTCTGGAAACAATATTGGTAGATTTGTTTGGACCACTGTCAAAGTCGAAGGCAGGTGTCAAGAATATTTTTGTAGTTATGGACATCTTTACTAAGTATATGAAGTTGTATGCCATTGTAAATCCAACAGCGAAAGTTTTGCTAAGCAAGCTCAAGTCTAAGAGATTGGCAAGCCTGAAGTTGTTTTGTCCGACAAGGGAACACGGTTTACCAGTGAGGTGTAGCAACAGGGGATGCTAAGTTGAGCATTATTTTCACAACCACAGCTGTTAGACACCCACAAGGGAACCCTGGCGAGACAAGATTGAAGACTATAGGCACTATGCTGAGAACATATTATTGTCAGGCACAGCATAGCTGGAGAGATTATTTACCTCTAATAGAAGTGGTTAGGAACCACATGGTGCATGTCTTCACTAGTCTTCTAACCTCCTATGAAGCACTCACATTCGAAACTGCTGAATGAAATAACCCTACCTAGACTACCCGAAGTGGCGGATGGAAGTGTAGATAAAGCAGAGCTACACAGAGAGGTAACTAACTTTGTAAATGCACAACTCTACAGCACAGCACAAAAATAGAAAATTGAAAACATCAAAAGTAAACAAGTTAGAAATGGGAACACGTGTATTAGTTAAGTCAAATTCTATTAGCCAGTGCGCAATTGTTAGACGCAAATTGTTTAATTTATATCACGGGGCCTTATGAAATTTTTGAATGTATTCAAGACAATTGTTATGGAGTAACAGATTGCATAACCAAGGAATATATTGGCCGTTTTAATATTACTGCCCTGAAATTGTACCAGGAGCCTGTTGTGGAAGTTTGAAGATATGAAACACACAAGAGACCACACATAAAATCATAACTCAAGTTAAGTATGGCAAGAGGTCTAGGAGAGCGTGAATATTATGTATTGTACGCAATTATTTATTGAGGTCACAATATGTTATTATGTAAAGTATTATTATGTACCTAGGTTAAGTTACTATTGATTTAAGGGCTGCTCTGTGTTATTGATGCATTGTACTGCTATGAGAGCATACCATGTGACAACATGAGGCCACAGCAGGTGTGTTATACCTGCTTATTTTAAGCACTGTAAGTGTTTTGTGACTGCATGAAGTATTTTAACATGCCAAAAGTATGTATAGAAGCTCAAATGTATTCATGAGTGTATGTACATATGTAATATTAATCAATGGCTGAATTTTGTAGAACAAAGTGAAGTTAACAGCTGAATAACCATGGTCTATCCACACTGAAGCTAATAAGCAGATGAAGGGAGTACTGATGTTATAAACTTACCACGTGTGTGATATATTTTTCCCTTCATCTGGTACTGTATGTGAATGCTGGTTGTTGGTACAGTTTGTACGTCTGGTGGCAGTTTGAGCATAAGTAACAAGTACTTCACTCCAATTAGGTCTTGCCCATCTTTTGGCACATAGGGGAAGAAATGTTCACTGTGGGCACATCCAACATAAAAGCTCACCCAAATACTGCACTATTTATACAGCATTGGGGAAAATAAGCCATTTATAATTATATATTTATTATTGGACTGGGCAAAGTTTCACCTCCTAAATTACTTAGTTTAAATGATGTACATGTGCATAAGGAGCGTGCCAACTTTTCTGAAAATGGGGGAGGGGGGGGGGGGAGATGGGAGATAGTTGCAAACAACACTTTTGTAAATTTTTTCCTGGCTTTTGAATGTATAAAAATATATATTATTTCTGTTACACATGATTGTGGCATGTTTTTGTTTTAATACTGGGAATAAATTGCTTCTGATATAAATTTCAATACAAGGAGGTTTATTTGGGGTTAATGCCATTTCCTTACCACACCACACAATACACGTGAAAGAATATCATCATAAGAGAGTAAATTGTAACATTTACTGTGTTTGATTCCAAAAAATTAATAAAACTCTCAATCAACACACACATATAATGTTCTCTGTTTAGAATACATATTACTCTTATACAGGAATTACATCAGCATACTTCTCAAGCATTCTATATACAATTACCAAAGTAAAACTGCACTACATTTTTCAAATAATGGCAAATTATCGTATCTAATTCATTGAATGATATTAAGAAAATTATTTTCTCTAAAGCAAGAGAAAATTTAAAAAGTAAACATAATTTTTCAGGGAATTGCAAAACTCCAAATAAAATTATTTAATTTTAGTAAATTGAAAATACTGTACTAAAAGTTAACACATTGTATAGGCTATTCATAGTAAAATAAGCACTTTTGAAAGCCCTGCTTAAGATCTACTTGTATGCAAGTTGTGTATTCTTCAGCCTTATGTAAGATTAACATTGTCATGGGTCTCACTTCTTTATTCATGCGTCGGTGAAGTGAAATGGTGAAATTATTTGAAAAATTATTTTTAACAAATCTGCTCGTTTTTACACTTTAATGCATTAAAAATACTAGACAGTGAAAGAAAAAATTTCAGTTATCAGAAACGGTTACCTAACACTTTTTATTCAACGTTAAGATACGGAACTACTTCCCTTCCATTGTTACCAACTTAAATGGGTGAATGTCACTCAGTGCACCCATTAAAATATACACCAGTAGGAGCAGTAACTTTTTTCTAAGGTTGATTTCAAAAGTGCTCACTTTATCGTGAACACCCTTTAATACATTTTATTTGGATGCAATGCCAATATTCTATCACAGTGAGACCCTGCAGCTAAAAGGATAATAGTAAAGAGGATAAATTGACAGCTTTACAAACTACTGTCTTGGAAAAGAGAAGTAAAATTTTCCATCAATATAAGAGACAATTTTGCATGACCTCTGTTTCCATACACACTTAATCTGCATACATTAATAATATTACACTTCCTTACAAAGCAGCACTAAATTAAATATTTACATTCATTTGCATACCACATTGTACACAACTGCAGAGTGCAGAGTGGCGTAGTAACACTAGTTCGAATGTGTATTTGTTAGAATATCTCAGAAAATGTAAAGTACCTACACAAAATAGTTTAGAAATTGAGTAACTAAACATTTACAAAGCAAATAATTGAACAGAATGGTTTAGTACTCCAACCTTGCAACACAAGAACACACCTCTTGATATTTAAGTATAAAATTATTACAAGCATTACTTAAGAGACAAAAAATTGTTTCAGTATGAGTATTGTATGCATAGTTTGGTAATATGCTACTCATATTTAAAAAACACAGAATGTTGATTTTCTCTCTGTAGTGCTAGTAGTAAATTCTCGCAGGACATCGTTTAAGTCAAGTCCATCAGTATGCTTAGAGTGAACATGTAACAGCAATAAGTGTGTAAGTCTTTTTTGTGACATACTATTTTGCAAATAAGTCTTTACATATTAAAAAAAACTAAATGATCTTTCAGCAGACGCCGAAGAGGCAGGAACAGTTAGAAGCAAGGCAATTAGATGTACGACTTCATTCAATAATGCTAATGTGGTTTTAGGCTGATTCTTGAAGCACTCTGCTAAAGAAGAAACAGAGATGTATCCTTCACAGTCTCTGTCTTTTGTTACTGTTGGCAACATTGCGAGCTGGGTGGACAATTTTAAAGTATTGAAATCGGAATTGATTTTATGTTTGTGGAAGATTGTAGATCATTCATCTGCAGAATTAGGCTTGCCTTCTGCAGCACTGACCAAAATTTTTCTAGGTTTAAAAGTGTTTCCATCCCAGGTTGTTGGAATCTCCGTTGTAACTCATTGCTCACTATGTCTGTCACAGAGAAATACTCTTTGCGGCAATGACTTTTGGGAGCAATTGTTGCAGGTGGCGTATGCATGTTTGTTTGTTCCAGCCTCTTGGGGGGTTTCCGGTTTAGTCTGCATTCTCTCTCAGGAGATTTCAAACCAAGATTTCTTGCAGCTTCTTCTGAGCTGTCCCATAGGCTACTGAATTGCTGTTCTGTTCGCACGCTAGCAATAGTTTTCAGAACAATTTCTGCGGACTCTTTTGCACCATTAGCTGTGCAACTTGATTTTTGCAAACTTTTAGCCATTAATTTGCATGAACCAAATGAAGAAATTTCAACTTTTATGGCAAAATAAATCTACATGCAGTTTAGCTGATTTTGATATCCCTTCAAGGCAACTTTTCTCTCATCTCTTACAGCTAAATGGAGCAAACATTAGATTACGGACTATTATATTATTACATTTTTAATAAAACTCAACTAACCATTCCAGTGGTCTTTTGTTGAAGACAGCATAGCCCCAAGAATAGCCAAAATAACTTTCAGAGTCCTGCTGTAGCAAACCACCAATGATTCAGGGACAAAACTGACCTGGGACACTCCTATACGAGACACCGCTACTGCACAGCTTGGGGAGGGGGTCAGAGAACTTGGGATATGGTTCATGCAAGGGCTGAATATTCAAGAGGGAGAGACAAGTCACTCATCTGGTGCTGTAATGGCCAAACTGAAAACATTTTATCTTTGGTTGCTACATTGCAGTTATCTGAATTTATTCTCTACTATGGGTTCGCTCTGCACACATTTTTTGTCAACACAAAGACATTTTGATATCCCTACTTAATTTTTTTTACATAAAACAAAATAAGATATTACTTTGTTATTCTTAGCAAATACTTCAGCGAGTATTGAAAACAGTTTTATAGTCACCACATTATGATTTATGTGATTTCGCAGGATATTTTTTTCCCATGACACATTACATATCGTAGCAGCGACCATTTTATAAGACATGTTTATGTGTAGTGTTTTTAAAAAATACAGCACACACACGTTTTCATTTAAGTAAACAAATATTACACTTTAGGCTTTTTTTCTAGTTTTCTTACCAGGTACCTCACTTGCCTGTGTATGCATTCCAGTTCTCTGTGTACATGATAATCTATGACAATACTAATCACATCTTTCTTCTTGCTATGTAAAACTGTATTCCGTCTTTATGGGTGCATTGTCAGTGCAGCAATACCAGATAAAAGGAAAGCAACATAGTAAAGATGCTTGGGAAAATTATTCTTAATTGCCCCAAAAATCTCCATTCCCACGATGACCTGCCTCATAGAAGGGGGAGAGAGAGCAAGAGACATCCTTTGCCCCCCCCCCCCCCACCAAACTTCCAGGGGGGGGGGGGGGGTTGTACATCTCACCCCCCCCCCCCCCCCCTGTTGGCATGCCACTGATGTGCATGCACATGTGTTAATTTTTATTCTCCTCTGTAGCTTATTAGAAAATCTACAGATTATTTTCAAACTGTGTTGAAAATTCAATCTTTTTTAATGTTTTGAGTAAGTTCATTAACATTCAAATCCCTTTAAAAAATTAAATTTTTCCAAATTTCAAATTACAGTACTGTATTGTGTTTTTTTAAACTATTAATGCTACCAAAATTAAAATTAATATGTGTGCTGGTTAGAGAAGGCCAACAATAATGGTGAATAATGAAAAGAATTATGTAAGTTCCCAGCGAGGAATATAAATAAGTAAATACCACAAATAAAAAATTAATTAACTTCGATATATTTTCAATAAATGACAAGCTTTATAAATGTTACTGGCATTATGAAAATGAAAGACATTATGATGCAAATATTTATATTGTTTTAAATAGAGGGCCCCTTACAATAGGTATTTAGGACACAAATATGACTTATTTAACTGCCAGGACATTAATCATGTTACAAAAAAAGGTATAAAAAACATTATGCAATGATCATGCAGAATAACAAAATACACTTATCAAAATCTTGGAATCTTCAGAATTTAAATATGAAAACATTCAAAAAATTTCAAGAATGGGTGTTGAAACATACGGTAAGGATGAGCTGAGATGGCCAGCGGAGACCAGGAAACCAAAAGATGCCATGGTTGTTTCTTGATAAAAGTGACGGGCATCACAAGTACCATATCGCAGCTATGGGGTAGGACTGTAAGGCTACAAAAAATACACCTTGGTACAGTGGCACTGGGAACTCCTACTCTGCGATATTCCAAGGGGTAACTCTGTGACCTCCGTAACAGAGGTAGAAAACACTCTAACATAGCATTGCAGCACTAAAGAAACTACATTGATTGCAAAACAAAACAACACAACAAAATTTAGATATGCTTTGCAGAAACTTCATAACAAGTTTTTAAAATATAATTTGGAAAAAGTCTTGACCACAAGTACAGCCCCACAGTTGTTTACAGCAAGCCGGTAAAAAGAAGAATGCCGGCTCAATATGTTGTGCACGCTCAAAGAAGCACGCAGCTAAGCTTCGAGTGCTTGTTCCTAGATGTGGTAGGCTTACCCAAATGGCAGCTTTAAAGGTGTTCCGTGCCTGGCAACTACGTGAAAATGTTGATGTATGGTGGAAATTTACTCAGCTTGAAAAACACAGAACAAAAAAAAATGTTGCCAGATGCGATGGTAAAGAGAAAATACTCAACATGTTAAGTACACATCGTGTAAGGAACTGTGCGTGCAGTTAAGCTGTGGAAGTGTGTTGACACTTGGGTGAAGTGCAAAATCCTGTGAGGAGGTTAAGCCGAGAAAATGTGAATGCAAAAAGGCCCTCAAGAATGAGAGACTCCTCTCTCCCCCTTAAAGCAGATGCTAGGGTGTTTCTCTCATTTCTACTTATTCTTAGAAATAACAGTAGTACAGTAGAACCTCTCTATTACGATCCCTCACGGTTCTCGAGAATGGGGTCGTAATAGAAGGAGGGTGGTAATAAAAAAATATGGAAAATTTTGGGCCGATTTTGACCCACCCCTAACACCTATGCCACCAAGCTTGCCATTTTTTGCATGAAGTTCATGTTCAATCGTCTCTAGCACATAAAAAAACCACTTTTTAAAGTTAATATAAATATGTATGTATATTTTAATAGCTGGACGTCTTCTGATTAATTTTATACCCAAGAAAGGCATATTAGACCACCCCTGTCGGCCGACTCTTTAGCGTTTCATTACTAGAAAATTGGATGTATTACCCACAAAACAGTAACTAAACACTGTTGGCGATGCCTTATGTTTAAGCAAAACACAGCACTTTGTTTATTGATAATAGATATGAAGATACATATTAAAAAATAAATCACTCGCATGCTGGGGCTGGCAGCAAATACATTGCCGGCTGCCGTATCGTGTGCATAGCTGGGCGAGCACCTAGATCCTCTGTAGTGCGGCCGGGCGCGGGCGTGGCGGTTTACAGCTGCATCTCGACCCTAGATGCTTAGGGCGGGCGGGCGGGCTGCCCAGCCTGATGATCTAGGGCCAAGCTTCAGCAGCAAACCGCCACGCCCTTGCCCGGTCGCACTGCAGAAGATCTAGGTGATCGCCCAGCTACGTACACGCCACCCGCTCGCCGACACTGCAATCGTTACAGGGCCGGTTCACTCATAACAGCGGCCCGGCATTGGGAAAACATGCTGACAGATGCGATTCACGTCAATGTGTTGAATTTATACGAAATGTAGGCTGTGTGTTGGCCTGTGCACTGGCATAATGAGGCCCGGCAATGTTTACGGGAATATAAATATTTAGTGCGGTCTACTTTAAATATTAATTATCCCAAATTTTTCATCAAAAACATTTGTCGTTGCCTATACACGCACATGGCCTGACTCGCCATAATATGGTACTGGTAACATAAGAACACACTTATCTTTATTCACTTTATACATAGAATTGAATTCACAAGAAAAAAAACAATTGCCCACCATAAAAAATTAGCATATTACGTAGGCGTGAGCGCACATAAACTTAAAAATAATCATTAATAAAAAAAGGGCATTGAATAAAATTTGAAGTTATCATACATACACTGATTAAGAAACTAGTCTGTGTAATGTGCCACTTTTTTTTACAGCAAAAGAGGAGGGGTAATGGAAGTGAAATAAGACAGGGAGGGTAAGGCAGAGGCAGCATGTGACCAGGACAAAGAATAATTACTGACCTGGCCTGCAACTCTCCCCACCCTCCTGCGCTATCAAGGACAATACACCAGTGTCCCCTTCTAGCATTAAGTATTTTATTGCTTCATGCTGCTTGGGACAACAAATGTCAAAGTCTTAGATGGTAGCTTGAGAAATGCGCGACCACTAACATCAGTAAGGGCTAGTTTTCCATAGATTGAAAACCGTGGATAATAGAAACTGAAAAGGTCTACAAAAACAAATCCACTCATAACTGAAATTGCAGTTCAAGATACTGCGGTTGGTGAGGGACTGTATCTATTTTTAGACGTGCTTCAAATTTTCAACTTTTTCGACCCAAACATTTTACGGTTCCTCAGGATTGGGTCATAATAGAGAGGTAGTCGTAATAGAGGGGTTTTACTGTAGCACTATGACACGTGCCCAATTAGACTAGGCATGTTAGTCGAGGATTTTGTCCGCTAGACCAAAAGCGGGGTAGTTTGGTTTCAATAGTTGGCGTGAGACGAGGGGTGTTGGTGATTGAAGAACACCGCCGTCCTGGTTACTGCTGGAGATGCTGTTTGGGATTACAACTGAAGCAGGCACGACTGCTTGTTGACTGAATTCAGCGGCGCAGTCCCGTTCCGCCGGACTTTCCTGCGTATGATGGGATAATGCAAACCACGGTTTGAGAGCAGAGTGAGCCAGGAACTGTCCCTTATGTTTTATACCACTCCTCTTCTCATGAGGCATAGGGCAAACAGTTCTATAGTCTACATGATGCACTTAGACAGGAAGGTTAATAGTGTAACCCAATAGTGACTTGCCGGCATGAGTTGCGGGCTGATCAGGGATGTTGAGCTGTGTGGGCTGCCAAGCTTCTACTAGCTGTGCGATCGCACTAGGATGAACGGCAAAATTTCAGGCTACGGTCACCACGCACTGACTTAATGCAGATGGTGAGAAGCAACCTGAATCTGTCACGCCTCCTGGTGAGAAAGTGTTTCTAGTGGTTGTGGCGTCGCTGTTTCTCCCCCACAAGCACTGACTTTATGCTGATGTGTAACTGGGAAGAAATACGTGGCCTTCTAATATGTATGTCTGCTGACATGTGAACACCTGGAAAGGACTCCACAGTCAGGCTAACACAGTTTAAACAAATCTCCTTGATCCTGTCGGTAGTGCACAGCGTATTCTGTCTCCAAATGTTAATACAAACAAATACTCTTGAAATGAAAAACAGAAAGGTAGAGAACAATGCGTGTTTATTGAAGGTTCAATAAACATGTGACATGTGCTATGTCCTACCAAGTCATGGAGAGCTGAAGGTAACTGTGGTTCAAGGTGTAGGCGACCTGGTTCTAAGTAAAAAGGGAAAAGCTGGCTCTAGAGTAATACAAATTAGAAAGTTAAAGGGCTAAGTAAAAGGTGATTAGAGGAGACAAAGTGAAGTTAAATAATTATGTGATCATGTTCGCTGTTCGTCGGGTTGACTGGTCATCGTGGAAAACAGTAAGTAGCCGCTGGGGCGTACTTGAAAGTAACAAGATTCTCTGAAGTTCTCGAGCACTGATATAGCACTGTGGGAGGTTGCTAGAGATGCGAAAGAATGACTCCTGAGCTCGGCAGCATCCAGACTTATATAGTGGAAGGTTGTAGGCTGCCGGCGTGGGGTGCGGGGGTGGTATGATGTCCTCCGGCCCTGGTTGGCGTGGGAATACTGTGGTCAGCGATTCTGCTTCATGCCTCTTCGGAGGCACTCGGCCTTGCCAGAGGTCTGGGCAGCTTGTAGGCTCTCAGCGCGGAGAGAAAATCGATGGTGGTGGGGAAGGGGGGGGGGGGGTGTTTGCCGAGTTGCGTATTCTCCAGGTGAGAGGGAATCGCTCATAGTTCCTGCTGCCTGTAGGGTAGACAGCGTGTTGCTCACATCTGTAGTGGTGGAAGAAGTACTCTAGGCGATGAGTCGTAATCGTATTAGATTAGTTGTATAAGCGGCACACGTCAATTCGCCCCCCCCCCCCCCCTTCTCCATTTCTATGAAGACTCATTGTGGAAAAGGTGGTGGAGAAAGGCGTAGGCCCCCGCTTTGGAAGGTCTAGAAGGTCTCTAGAAGGTCTGGGTAGATGTTGGTAGATGTGCTGAGGCAAGTAGTATGAAGAAAATTTTTTGTAGACAGGTAGGCGGGACCCTTAATGTTGGGATGCTTGATTGCTGTAGCGGCGCGTGTTCTGTGTGCTTCTGGGAGACCGGCTGGTGAAGCAAAATGTGTGAGACGTGGAGTGGTGTCGACCAACCAGCGACCTGATGCTTTCTCTCTCTTGCGGGCAGGCATCCTCCTCTGCCCCTCGCCCTGGTTATTGGGCTTTGCTGATGCAGCGAGGGTGTGTATTCCTCCCCCTCCACCCAGTGTGCAAAGATTAGTGGGTTAGGAAGCAGCATGTGTCGGGTGTCCCACTGGCCTACATTTCATATGCGTGCCATTGACAAAAACCAGCATATGTGTGGTGGATATTACAAGGGAATCGTACATAAAAACCTGAAAGAAAAATAAAATGAAACAATGGCACGTCAAAATGAGGGGTTTAAAGTAAGAATATTTATAACATGTAAAAGCCTTACGGAAGGCAGGGAAACACCACTACTATCCTGGAACTTGCTGCAGTGAGTTAAAACAGAAAAAGGAAAATCTTTCCAGGGAATCTTTGTGTCTGTCAGCGCTAAATAGTTATATGTGACTAATTGCGAAGTGGCCAACCACAGGCCCTTTAATACCTGGGTTGACCGGCTAAACGAATACAAAGCGAGTACACTACTTGCATGATTAATGCTGCAAATTGTGTGCACATTGGTCACTGGAAACAATATACATACACTTAAAATGGAAGTTAAAATATCTTGCACCATATTTGATGAGCTTTAACTCTCAGAATGTGAACTGAGTAGGTGCACAAGATATTGCAAACAAAAGCACATACAACTATAAGCATATACATAAAAATACTCTCCATACAAAACTGCATTCTTTCTTGTAGGCAATCTTCAAATATACCCTTTCAAAACGTATTATGATATTTACTTGTGTGCCTACACATCAATTCAGATTCAATGTTGAAAAGCATTAAAAAAAAACTAACCAAGCTGTCCCTTGCGGGAGTTCATCTTATATTGTAGGTCTAACAGCTAGTATGTACACTGTGTATCTTTGTTGGAATGTTCACTTTTGCCCGTGCTGAAAACACACTCTTACATGACGGCATTCTTCATGTAAGCAATTTCACATAAACACTTTCAAAACATATTGTGACATTTATAGGTTTACTTACACATCAAGTCAGATTTATTGATAGTCATTATAAAATATAAAAAACTAAAATGTTATTGTAATGTCGAAATCTCTGTCTTCAACTTAATCACTGGCAAGATGGTGAGTGTCTTTACGTGATTCATTTATGGTAGCCATTACTGTCAATTTGGAGAGCATCTATTCATAATCCTACTTACTTAAGTGGACTGTTGGCCACTGAAACACTTGAACCTTGAGGTGTAAAATGTCTACCAAAAGTTACTGACATACAGCTTTTTACGGCTGTATATAAAAAGTTAACTGTCACATAGTTGAGTGATTAATTACTGGTTCATGTACCTCCTTGGTTCTTTATACTTGAACTGTACTGGATACTATTAATTTAGGCTAAATGTGATTGTTCTGCTTACGTTACGTCACTGTCTTTTGCTTGCGGCTAAATTAAATGTGGTGCACGTGACCGGTTTATAACAAGTCCTTTTGTTATGTGCACTTAGTAGTGGTTTACGGCTACTACACTGTTGTTAAACTTCGCGCACTTACTCGCGATCATCTGTTGCACTTTCAACGGGCCTCCCTTTGGACGAAGGGCAGCGTACAGAGGGTATGGTTACATATACCTGGTTGTGAGTCTCCACGGCGATTCCCAGTACCGGCCAGGCGTGTGGGCGACCTTGGCGGTACGTGGGGGCATCAAGCGTCGTGGAGCAACCGGGGTGTCATGACGTCTGCTTCTGCCGCAACAAATTGGGAGGGCACTCGTTCAAGGGACATTGAGGCAGTGTGAGGGAGTGACAAACTCTCCACCCCGACAGCACAGCTTCCTACCCATAGGGCAGGATAATTCTCTGACGGGGCAGTGCGGAGGAGAAAGGTCTCCATCCCAACGACTGCGGGCAGCACAGCTTTTCGTGGTGCCAGGTCGTGGGCGGCATCGACGGTCTCAGTGGCTAGGTCCTGGGGCGAGGCAGTGGAGGGGAGATTCACGTCGACCTCCACAGCAGGTGATGTGCCTGTTGAGGGGTAGTGGGTGGCACTGACGTTCTCGATGAAAGCGGCCTCTCGCGTAGCAAGATGGCAGGGCGGAGCACTTCCAATGTTGCAGCTCAATGTCCAGGTCTGCGGGTATTCCTGCATCGCAGGACCTGGGGACAGAGCTAGTCTGTTGCAGCTAGATGCCCGGGTAGCAGAATTTCCTGTGTAACAGGTGGCTGGGTTGGAGCACTCTTATCCAAGCTCGACGTCCAAGCTGGCGGGATTTCCTGCATGGCAGGATGTTGAGGCAGAGCACTTTCGGCGTGGCAGCTCAATGTCCTGATAAGTGGGTTTTCCTGCGTGGCAGGTGGTTGTGGTGGAGCACTCTCGACGTCCCAGGTTCCGGTGGTCTAGTGGCATCTCGTACTTCATCTTCGGAGCCAGACGTTGACTTCATTGAAGTAAGAATGTACTTGATTTCTGGCTTCAGAGTCATACCAGGTGGAGTGGTAGGTGCTCGTTCTTGGTCTGCGGCGTGCTCGCCTGTTGGCGGCCCAGTGGAGGGTACAGTAACCTCCCAGCATTAGAAACTGGCTTCGGGAATTCTCAGACGTCCTGGATTTATGGATTGAGAGTTGTACCAAATGGGAAGGAAGGTGCTCGGGTTGCTCCCATCTCCTTCACCATTGGCGGCTCATATCTCTCTGTAAATCCAATTTGACCAGAGAAGTGTTCGGCTGTCTTCCCTATCTCTGGGACTTTGCCACAACATTTTGGTGCAGCTAAGGGTGGCCCGGTCAGGTGTGACAATGACTCAGTGGCCATAGCTGGTCGGCGTCGAGGGCAGGGATCTAATGGAGACTGCTCCTCTGCATGATTGCATCTTTATTCTCCTAGGTGGAGAATAGGATAGCTCCCTGTCGGGTTCTGGGGTTTTGGGCCTCGGGTCGCTTCATTGGCCTAGGTTTGACTTTGGGAGCGGTCTTGTAAGACGGGGGCCCCGAAAGCTCTAGGTCTGGGGCATCTTCGGCATGAGGCCACGCATGACGTCGATGGGTTCTTTGAGCATGACTTCTAGTCAGGTGATTTATGTGGGCTCACTGGTTCGTGTCTCTCAGTAACTGTTGGAGACGGATCGTAGTACTGGGAGGGGCAGCATTCGGCTGGCTGCCTTCCCAGATAATGAGGGTTCTTCTGTCTCTTCCCAGTTGAAGGCGACATTGTCCATAGTCGAGGATGCAGTGCTGTTGAAGTAGCCATGGTTGTCCCAGAACCATGGATTCCCCGATATGGGGCAAAGCTATAAAATTAATGTGGGATGTCTTATTCTGTATCCCAGTCAATAACTTTGTACCTACTTCGACCTGAAGGAAGTGATCCGGTTGTGCGAGTCTGACCTTACTTTTAACGGGGGTCAGTTGGGCTCGTTGGCTTGGCGTAAGTAGATTGCTCTTTATAAAATTTCCTATGGCGGCCGAGTCTAGCACTGCAACTGTGTTTCCAATATTACGGCGGACCTCTACTGCAGGGAAATCAAACTCCTTAGTTAAATTTTGAAGTGAGATTGGGGGTTCTTCTCCCCCTTGTTCTGATACCGAATTCGCCCTCTCTTTCTTCGTGGGGCAGTCTCTATTGTGATATCGGCCAGCGTAATCCAGACACTTTGGCGACATCTGATTGCGGGGAAGGGAAGTCAAGGTTGGGGTTTCAGGCGGCGTAGGGGCGGGCACGTGGCCTGTCAGTGTTCTCCCCTCCTTCTCCTTGTCTGCCGGGCTACGGTCTAGCTCGGCTTACTCCACATAATTTTGCTGTTTCCCATGCATGTTCTATCAGCTCTGCTATTACCTGCGGCTTCGGGATTTGTAGAAAATTGCGCAGCTTCGGTAATAGCATTTGAGCTATGAAGCAAACACAATTTTCTTCATAGTTTTCTGCTGGAAAGAGGCGGTGGTAAATCCGTACCTTGTTTCGTATAAACAATTCGGCCTCTTCATCCATGTCCTGGGTCTGGCTTTAAAACTGTGTTGTTAGCCTAGCCAACACCTCCTCACCCATGAATTCCGCTGCTATCTGGCTACTAAACTGCTTCCAGTCCGTTAAGAATTCTCTGTATCTTTCCAACCATGTGAGGGCGAGGCCCTTTAATTGCAGTTGAGCCCAGTCAACTCATTGCTTCGGTGGCAGGTCTGTTTCTTTGAATTCCTTTTTGCATTCCTGCATGAATGTGACTGGGTCTTCATGCAGGCAACCTGCAAAGTCGGATATTTAAATACTGTCTCCACCGGTAGCTGGATGTAGATCAGAGAAGGCTTAGATCTGCAGGAGTGAGAGATGTGTTTTTTTTGACATCTCTCGCACTGGTAGGCCATCCCAGGCATAGAGACGCGTTCATCGGGCCACCTTATGCATAGATGGTGATAGGCTTCACTGTATGTCGTGTACCTGATGCGATTTATGCCCCGCCCAGGGCACATAACTTCGTTACAGAAACACGTTGGCTGTTGACTGCAAGCTGTACAGCGATACTCTAACCCATCTGTAACTTGGGTTTATTTGGGCCATTCTATGCAGGCATAATGGAAGAGTTTCGTGCAGTAGGTGCATTCTACCCTTAGTGTGCCATGGTCTGGGCAGTCAGCATGGCTACACTGTGTATTGGATACGTCGGGTTCGTTGTCAGAGTTCTCTCCGGCGACGGCATTGACCTCGGCGTCTGACATGGTAGTAGTTAAGGGCGCCACGGGGTGTTTCAAGGACTCACCGAAGTCCATTTGACTGGTCTTTTTGACCCTTAGTTCTCGGGATATGGTTGGTCTAGTTTGTGTCTTTTACTGCACACACCTATTTATCTGATGCCCCACGTTGGGTGGCAGAAAATCTCATGATGCGTGCCCGATTAGACTGACTTGGGACATTAGTCGAAGGTTTAGTCCGCTAGGTAGTTTGGTTTTGATAGTTGGCGTGAGGCGAGAAGTGTTGGCGAGTGAAGAACACAGTCGTCCTGGTTACTGCTGGAGAAGCTGTTCGGCATTACAACCGAAGCAGGCACGACTGCTTGTTGACTGAATTTGGCTGCGTGATCCCGTTCTGCCGGACTTTCCTGCGTATGATAGGATAATTTGATCCACGGTTCGAGAGTAGAGTGAGCCAGAAATTATTCCTTACGTTTTATACCACTCCTCTTCTTGTGAGGCATAGGGCAAACAGTTCTATAGTATACGTGATGCACTTAGACAGGAAGGTTAATAGTGTAACCCAATAGTGACTTGCTGGCACGAGCTCGATAAGAATCCCAATGATCCCCCACAGTTGCGGGCTGATCAGGGTTGTTGAGCCGTGTGGGCCACCAAGCCTCTACTAGCTGTGCGATTGCACTAGGATGCATGGAAAAACTTCAGGCTACGGTCACCGCGCACTGACTTAATGCAGATTTTGAGAAACAACCTGAGTCTGTCGCGCCTCCCGGTGTGAAGGTGTTTCTAGTGGTTGTGGCATCGCTGGTTCTCCCCCACAAGCACTGACTTTATGCTGATGTGTAACTGGGAAGAAACATGTGGCCATCTAATATGCATGTCTGCTGACATGTGAACACCTGGAAAGGACTCCACAGTCCGACTAACACAGTTTAAACAAATCTCCTGGATCCTGTCGGTAGTGCACAATGTATTCTGTCTCCAACTGTTAATACAAACAAATACTCTTGAAATGAAAAACAGAAAGGTAGAGAACAATGCGTGTTTATTGAAGGTTCAATAAACATGTGACATGTGCTATGTCCTACCAAGTCATGGAGAGCTGAAGGTAACTGTGGTTCAAGGTGTAGGTGACCTGGTTCTAAGTAAAAAGGGAAAAGCTGGCTCTAGAGTAATACAAATTAGAAAGTTAAACTGCTCAGTAAAGGGTGTCTAGAGGAGACAAAGTGAAGTTAAATAGTTATGTGATCGTGTTCGCTGTTTGTCGGGTTGACTGGTCGTCGATGTACGTAGTAAGTAGCCGCTGGGGCGTACTTGACAGTAACAAGATTCTCCGAAGTTCTCGAGCACTGATATAGTGCTGTGGGAGGTTGCTAGAGATGCGAAAGAATGACTCCCAAGCTCGGTAGCATCCGGACTTATATAGTGGTGGAAGCTTGTAGGCTGCCGGTGCAGGGTGTGGGGGAGGCGTGACATCCTCTGGTCCTGGTCGGCGTGGGAATACTCTGCAATGCTGTTTTTTTTTGTCAGCTGCGAGTGTCAATTGTTTTGCCGAGACGACAATAAATCTCCAGGTATTAATTTATTTTATTTTATTGGCAAACCTGGAATCAACAAACTTTCATTATTAGTCAAAAGTCTCCAACTCACCTGAGCAAGTCCGTTGGTGTTTACTGAGAACGAGAGATCAGGAAGTAACCTGTTACAAACTGTCTGGGTATACAACCAAATCATCCAGATAGTTGTACATGAACCTGAATTTAACATTGCGTAAACCCTGATCTAGTAGGCTGGTTAAGATCATAGCTCCTGTAGCAAAGCCAATCGTCACAACAGGGTACTAGTACAGATTCTTGGAACGCAAAAACTGGTAACATGTTTAGAATTCTTGGTGATTAGTGATAAGATGAATTTAGGTCAAAAACATTATATGTTTGGCTTTACTAAACCAATGGAAAGCAGAATTCCGATTTGGATGTGGAACACTTTCAATGTGAATTTGTTTTTTAAAACTATGATAAATGATTACCAAACATTGATAATTACCTTTCAGCACAAGAAAGGCAGGTGAACTGAAGAATGATTTTGAGGGTTCAATGACTTTAGTGTCCAGAAGATCCGAATTTTCTCTTGCATGATTTTCAGTTTTGAGAGTACTGTATTGTAGCTGTGCCATTTCACAGATTTATTGTTGACGAGTTTAATCTCATTTTCAATTCAATTTGTGCACCCTAGCACTGGGGTCAAAATATATGGAAAATCATCACATAAAATCTTAATTCCATGTTTTTTGCACTATTTAAATTATTCAAATCAGGATAATTTTGATTACTTATGACACCTTTAATTCCTCACTGTTCTTTGATTGTGAACCAGAAAATTGAATTATCACCTTGTGATTAATTCTAAACATGATACATCTAGCTTTCAAGTCAATAAGCATCTGTGTCTGAGAAATGAAATAAGCTCCTAAAATAAAATCTGTCATAAGATCATTGAACACAAGAAGAGGAAATACCCATTTATTTTTATTTGTTGCAAGTATTTATTTTTATATTTTGAATTTTTTAAAAATTTATATTAATTATCCTTAGTGAGTAAAGAAACTCAAGAATGTGGAACACATCAAAAACTTCCACAGTTTTCAGATACAAATGACACATTACATACATTCTTTCACATTATTTAAAAAGAGACAAAAAACCAAAATATACACAAAATAAAACTACACTTAAAATTCTTATTTTCACTAAAGTTACTATTTGTATTTGCAATGGTTGATCTGAAGCTGACTCACAATTTAAACTTATTGGCTCAGTACTCTTTCTTAGGGAATCCAGTTTCTTTTAATTGTTGAAAAACAGATCCTGACATGAGACTGTGAACTGAACCTGTATCAACAAATACATCAATATGTAAAGAACTAATCTGTATGCTGAGAAATGGCAAAAATGGCTGTGTTAAAGGCACAATTTTGTGACTTTTCTTTTCCTTGGGTAACAATTTACTTAAATTTTCTACATCTTCTGTTACTTAAACCACTCTACGTGTTCCCTAAATCATCAACCGTAAAAGCACTAGTCACCAAACATGATTTATCAACTGGTTTGACAGGAGTGAATAAATTTGTTTTCTTTGGAAAACCCTTATTTTTGGAAAAATGTTTTGTTTAGGTGACCTATACTTATTATGTTTAGACCACCACCTTACACAATTTTTTTATTATATTTCCTTTTTCTTTTTTTCTGACAAAAATCTGCACTCAGAAATAACATGACCAGGCTTTTTACAAAATTTACATGATTTGCTACCTTTACCTTGGTCGTTGGGAATGAATTTTCTTCTATTTTCACCCTATAGTTCAGACATTTTCTTAGATCTATGCTTCTCAGTTTTGAAAAATTATGTGGATTGGCTCATGAAATGGTGGTGAAATTTACTGCGGGATTGGTCCACAAAAGCAACGTTGGTGGAATTAATACACAAATGGTCCAACTCAGTAAAAGTCTGTGGTCTAGATCTGAAAATAGTGTTTGAACCTCAGTGGGATTTAACCCATCCAAGATAGTAGAGACTAGAGACTATCTCAGCTGTAGAAACACACTCGAAAACCATTGCAGCTTCTTTTATTTCTACAATATAATGGGCAAGATGTTCAGAGTGTTCTTATAATCGACTGAACCAATCCAATTGAATGTTTATCAAAAGTCTGGCTCAGATGAAATAATCCAATATATCTGGGTGATGCTGGTCAATACCGTAATTATTTTTTGATCGCCACAGTGGTTTTGTCACTCAAGGTTGAGCAGGAGAATGGAAAAAAACCATTTCTAACAGCTAGTTGTCGGGCATGTTTCCTTTTCTTTTAATGTTAATCAACTCTCTCAAAAATTATAGCAGTTATGGAATGCTGAGACTATCTGTCTTGGAGAAAGTTGCAAGAACTCTTTCATGAAGGTGCAAAAGTTTGCCAGAAACAGAAAATGATGCATCAGGGAGGGAGAGGAAAGGGATTTGGATTGAGGAAGGGGTTGAGAATGTAGTGTGTGAGGTGGGGTGGGGTGAGTGTGGTAAATAGCCTGTTGACTGTATGCCAAAATGTAGTGTGGTGTGGTGGGGGGGGGGGGGGGAGGGGGAGGGAATTTTGTGAGGGTGTTGTAAGTATAGGAACTGTTTGGTGAGGGGTAACTATAGCCTATCTACACCAGTACTGACCGACAAGTGGTAAGAAATTGGTAGAGAGTTTAACCTAGCACAGATTGTCAGTCTCCCTTCAGGGGTCTGTCAGTTATATACACACATCATCTTTCGACGGTCACCCATTCTGTTCACCTGGTGTTCGGAACAGTAGAGCACCAACTACTAGGTCATACCCCACAGAGGCGGGACAGCCAACCCAAACTGTGTCTCTACCTAGCTAATGTGCTGACAGAGATAAGATGTGGGGGATTGGAGGCCCTACATTTGTGGTTACACCCGGCATTGGCAGGAGAGTGGTCTATGACCCACGACTCCAGGTGCTTGCACTGACAGACAGTCAGGGAGCGCGCCGCCAGCCATTGTTGGCATTACACTATAAAGTCAGGGACTGTCAATTGCTTTTAACCAACAGGAAATTTGGTACTCTATCAGCCTACGCCATTCCACAGCAGGCACGGATCTCAAATAGTAGTTAAGAAGGCGGAGTTCAGTGCTGCCAAGCAGGTCTGTGCGGAAAACCTCGTTACACCAGGAGTGGACACTCCTAGGGGTCAAGTCCAAGCCAACTGTAGTGCTGCGAGACCGACATCGCCCATTGGAACAGCCGTGTTTCATTCTAACACAGTACGCAATTGCTAAGGCATGCATCCATTAGTCCGAGCCATAATCAGCGAGAGCGAAAACAGGATTGGGAGAGCCAATGCACACATTGGCAGCTGGGCCAGCACAGCGTAAAACCGTCGCCATCACACAAACCACTACTGGAACCTGACCTGCACCACATCCAGCGGTTCAAGGATGCCATATGCTCCACCTACACTACGGTAATGCCACCAACGAAGAACATCCCACCGAGCTCTGGTAAGTTAACCTTGCCCACAGGGACACTGTTGTTGTGACGCAAGTTGCCAAACCTAGTGTGACACAATATATTCCTAGTAGACAGCCTAAAAGGCAGACACTAGTATCTTGAAAGAAAAGGAACTAGTAGCACTGGTAGACAGATTGATCCAGCACATATTAAGAGTCTCTTGCCAACTAAAGATAAAGCAACATGCATCAAAGACTTTTTGGGTGTCCAACGTGCAGCGTCAGCATAAATATGTTAACCAGTAAGCGCGGAACCAGATCAGTAGGGCCCGAGAATAAGAGTAAATCAACCAGAACCGAAAAAGTCAGACTTAGAGGAGTCTTGTAAACACCTCGTGGCGCTCAAACCACCAACATGACTGACGTCACCAACCAACTAGAGCCACAGGCCAACAGCATGGCCAATGTGGCACCTACAGTGTGTAATTATGCAATTTGCCAGGGCTTGGGGATGACTAGAATCACATGCATCCAGTGCAATCAGGAATTCCACTATCTCTGCCTTGGCTGGGCCGACAGATACATAATACCAAGGGATTATAATTCAGTGCAAGCTGTGTCGAACTCGACAGGACAGATTTTGTAACTGGTTCACGTGCACAGGCCAAGGAATTAATTTAGTGTATTGTATCTTATGTAATGAACTATACCATCATATGTGTATTGGGAGGCCGGAGGAGCGGACAACTCAACCTGGAATAGTATACCGATGAGAACCATGCAAAAGAGCTGCAGAATAATAGACACCTAACCCCAGCCATCGGTTAGGGTACGTTCCGCTGAACAGTTCAGTCCCGGGACATTGGGCAACAGGAAGTTTCACTTAAGGTAGCATTGAAGTCATGTGTCTTCCTAAATATGAAGGCCGACCTCATGAAGACCCGGTGTCATATACAGACGAGCGTGAGAAAGAGCTGACAGAACATAACATACTCGAGAGAGAGTGGGTTAGTCTAGTTGAGGAACAATTTACTGGTAAAGCCACTGAATGGTGGGAACGGTATGGGGAATTCGTAATTTGATTGGCCTCAACTATGTAAGCGACTAGCAGACTACTTCACTGGCAAAGAAGTGGTAGTAAAACGCATGATGGAGTTTTATAGCAAAACAGAGAATCCTACCGAAGAGGCAGAAAAACTCATTAGGCAAAAGGAACAGATGTACTGCCACATCTTCCCCACTGGGAACGAAGCCTACTCCGTACGAAAAATTGGGTGAATACTACTACCCTACCTTCGTAATATATTACTCATGCCCCGACCAGCTACTCTGGACGAACTGGTAGAGCAAGCCCAAGAAGCCAAACAGAATTTTAAAGCACTGGTTACCGATAAACCCAAGGCCATCAAGGACAGTGAAAACCGACTGACTCTAATAGAATCGAAGGCACAGATCCCAGACTTAACCCTTAAACAGGTGTTCAGGCCTACGTGTTGGTTCTGCCCGGGACGTCACTACAATAAGGACTGTCCCCGAAGGAATACCGAGACGAGAAACCTGAGCGAGAGATACCCAGGTAGAACCGACAACTAGGTTGTACCAAATAACCCACCACACAAGGAGACGTAGTTGGGAAATGCAGAAGCTGGGGTGCGAAGACTGGCTCAACATACAAAGCTTAAACAATGAGGAAGTTGTACCAGTAGCTCCTCATATTGAAATAGAAATTAATGGCTACCAGGCATTGCCTCTCTTAGATTCCGCCGCAACAGGGAATTTCATTCGTGCCAACCCGCTTAGCAATAAGCAACGCCAACAACTCCATCCATATAAGAGCACAGTAGTAATGGCTGAGCCAGATGCAACCTTACAAGTTGATGGCCACATCACTCAGAGGTCACCTTACATCGACTCACTAACCCGCAGAGTTCATTGTCAGTTCCACCCTGACTGAAGCGGTTATACACGGATGCCCGTGATTGCATCAGCAACAGTGCGTCACTGACCATGGAAAAAAACGTGTGTACCTCGGGGATAAATATTGAGTCACTGTAAACTGGGAACACAGCCCAAAACTCGTAATTCCTGAGGCCCTTGATCCAGAATTACTCAACCACAAGTTGGTGGAATACGCTTTCAATGAATTGAAAACAGTGCTAGATGAACATGCGGGGCCTTCAGACAAGGAGGGTGACTTCAACAAACCAGGTCAATACTAACATGAGATCTTGTAACAGGTTACTGTCCTGTTCTCACATTATAGTTCTCAGTAAACACCAATGGACTAGCTTAGCGTGAGTTGCAGACTTTGACTACATAATAATGAAAGTTTGTTGATATCAGGATTGCCAATAAATAAAAGAAGTTAAATGTTTACTGGAGATTTATTATCATCTCGTCAAAAAAACGAACTGGCACTAAAAAAAAAAAAAAAAAAAAAAAAAAAAAAAAAAAAAAAAAAAAAAAAAAAACCAGAATGGCAGCCTCCCTAAAACATAACTTTCACTTCGAAAGCTACGAAGACGAGAGAGAATCGTTAATTTTCTCTCCCGGCATCCTATTGACTCCTTGCACTGACGGAAAATAAATTTAATAGTTATTTGAAATGTCCAAATAAAAAAGAAGGTTAAAGTCGCAAGCGCTGGTCGGTACGAGTTACGTGATCACTCGTTGCAGCTGTCCGACTGACAGCAGACAAACTATCGTGCTGCTGCGACGAACTGTTGTGATACCCAAGAAAGGTCGTACTTCCTTATATATTGGTAGAAAGTTTATTCATTGAAAACATATTGTTTTCGAGTAGTCGGTCATGTCAGCTAAAGGTTACCTATGTTATTTTCTTCGTTTCACCATGTCGTGCCTTGCGGTGGCTGGTGGTGGCTGCTTTGCGGTGGCAGTGTTTTTAGTTTATTAACCCAGTGAAAAGGAAAAGATGCGCTATCGTCCTATGACGTCTGTTTTTGCCGTCTGTTACTACTGATGAAATGAGGAAAGAAAAATAACAAATTTGGTAAAATGAAAATATATGAAATACAAACAAGTTATAATTGCCACAACCTTTCAAATATTACATGAATTACTATCCTTGACTGAAATATAGACAATTTAAATACTTCCCGAATATACCAATTTAATATCACACACACACACACACACACAAAATATATATATATACATCTACAATGCTACAATCTAGACAATGACCGAGGCATCAGTATACTGCTGGCCCTATCGAGTATCGGAACAGTGAAGTCAATTAATCATGGACCAAGTTAATGACATGAAAGAGCAAGTGAAAGCGGAACCATCAAACTCACCTTACAATTCAATGGTGGTTTAAGTACCCAAGAAAGACGGCAAACTGCGATTCTGCGTTAACTATAAAGCATTAAACTAAGTGACCCACCCTATAGCTCCCCCAGCCATCAACCTATCACACACGCTACAAGATATAGGAGGAGCAAAAATCTTCAGCACCCTAGACATGGAGTCAGGGTACTGCAGATATTAGTACACCCAGATAGCCATAAATACACAGCCTTCACCACTCCAGAAGGAGACCTTGTAATTTAGAGTAATGCCTTTCAGGCTTAAAAATGCTCCGGCCACATTTCAACGCCTCATGTCTGCCAAGGTATTCATTGGGTACATCTTCGAGTTTTGTTTCACCTAATTGAATGAAGTAATAATCTACTCGTAAACCTGGGAAGAACATCTAACCCACATTCAATGGGTGCGTGAAAGACTAGAACACCATGGCATCACCTGCTAACTCCCCAAGAGCTTTTTCGGGAAGTCAGCAGCAATAGATTATCTAGGACATGTAGTGTCACCGGAGGAAATTTCCCGCAACAGAAGTCAATCCGAGCTATAGAGGCGGCAGAAGAAACCACTAATAAAAAACCACTACGCCGTTACTTAGGATTGTGCAACTGGTTACGTGAATTCATTCCGAACATGGCTAACCTGATGGCACCTCGACATTCACTTCTCGAAAAAAGAAACTAGATGGAAATGGGGAGCTGAACAACTTCAAATAAATAAACACCAGGTTACACTCCACCAACAACAGGACCCTGAGATTCTGTGATTATTAGAGCACTACCCGGAGTGTTTCAGATTACAAGATGATGTAGTCTGAAACCAAAGTGGACAACTGGCTGACCCATGGAAAAAATGGGTGCCCCAGGCACTACAGGAAGACTTGTACCACCACCACCACCACCACCACCACCACCACCACCACCACCACCACCATCATCCACAGGCCAGCCATCCCGTAATGCGAGAAACCCTGTTGGATATAGGGAGCCTTTATGGCTAGGATGGTATGAGCCGAGACGTGAGCCATTACATCAGTCAATGCCAGACATGTTGTCAAGGGAAGACATATCCCCGAGCACTGCCAACAGTCAAACCCAGGAGACCGAAAACTGCCTGGACACATCTAGCAGCATACCTAATGGGCTCCTACCCCAAGAGCACCAAAGGCAACCAGTATTTATTGGTGGTAACAATCTCTTCTCCAGATGGGTAGAGGCATTCCTTCTGCCCAGCCAAGAGACAACGCTGATAATCAGGACGCTAGCGTATGAAGTGTTCATTCATTGGGTTTACCCGCAAGCCATCATTACGGATAACGGAACCCAATTTACGAGTGCCCAATGGCAATTGGCGTGCAACCACTGGGGAATAGAAACATGAACAACCCTACCTTACCACCCACAGGCCAACCCCACTGAATGGAGGAACCAGAAAATAAAGAAATGCCTCCGTATCAGTGTGGGCAACAATCATAACCACTGGGATAAACATATCCCCACCATTTTGTTTGCACTCTGCAGGCGAACCAATGAGGCAGTTGACACCAGCCCTAGTCAACTTCTCCTAGGCCAGCCACTTCGAATATCTGGAGACTGACAGTGGGAGAGTGACCTGACCAACATGCTGCAACCAGAGAATGCAAGGCCAGCCTCATTAGCATGCATGAAGTGAGCTCTAGATGCTCAAGAAGCATACATTCATAAGAAGTATTCACCACCAAAGACTAGCGTTAGAGGATTCAATTTAGGCGAAACGGTGCTCGTAAAAAGTCACCCGCTAAGGCCAGCACCCAATTCAGCACCTGGAGTAGCCAGTAAGTGGGATGGACCATATAAATTGGTAGGCCAACAAGACCATGTTTACTGGGTGGAAGACATCAGAGGCCGCATTTGAAAGACCACATGAGGTCAGATGCGCCCCTTCCCTGGAGGAATGTCCAACAGGGATAATGAAATAACAACTGCCGAAGTCTTTGACACCTTAGATAACAAAGATGACCATGCCGAAATAACACAGGGCCTAATAGCCCCACCACCTCAGATTGAAAAACGGGCACCCAGGTCGTACACCACCAGTCAAGCAGCCCCACCGCCGAGGGATCAGCAAATGGGACTGCCCAAACACTGAGGAGCAGTTTCTGTTAGATGACTGCCCTCAACATCTACCAGTTACGCACGCAAACGTCACACCACATGCGGACATACATTCTCGGCAAGCAGTGAGATCTCTTGGCGGAGTCCCAGGGACCGAGAACCCAGACAAAGACCTCACCGCTCCAGCCGAATTTCAGAACAAACCGAATCTACACAAGCAAAAGAGGTGAAGACCTCCAAAGTCCTCCGCCACCACCCACTACTACTCCAGAACTTAGGGTCAAAGCATCTAGCCTGGCAATAGAGTAAATTGCAGACCCAGGGGTGGCCCCACCAGCAGTAACCATGCTGCTCAGCCCCGCTGATACAAACGGTCCCCCAGCACAAACTGTACAAGAAGCAATTGTAGAGGTCAGCGAGGAAAAGGACACTTCCAAGCCCCCTCAGATCTCTACCCAGGTGACCGATCATGTGGACCACAAACCCACAGCAACCGGCACACGCCTGCTGAACGTACAAGTGCTCAACCAACTAAAGTCCCCGATAATGAGGAGCCCGACAGGCACTCACTCGAGAACCAATTAGTACACCAGGGATGGCTAGTGCCAGCGAGGCCGACGCCCTACAACCACAAGCTGACAACGTCCAAATCACATCAGTGAACCCGAGTACCATCAAGGTGGTAGGGACATCCCTCCCTTCGGTAGCTCATACAGATGTAGATGGTAACACCGTCCAGCAGCCGTCCCGTCAGGACGTCTTTGCCATTAGACACAAGTGCTGCCGAGGTGATAGGGCCAATCCTCCCTCTGGCCAACAGTACGGATGTCGATGGCAACAATTTCCAGCTGCCGCCTGTCCAGGAGGTGTGTTTATCATTTAATACGAGTGCCTCTGAGGTGATAGGGTCATCCCTCCCTCTGGCCAACAGTATGGATGTCGATAGCAATAACTTCCAGCAGCTGCCTCACCAGGAGACACCTTTGCCATTCAACACGAGTGCAGTCGTCAAATATATATATGGAACTACTTTCATTTCCATTGTTACCAACTTTATTGGGTACATGTCAAGCATTGTGCCCGTTAAAATATGCAGTTAGGGCAGGAACTTTTTTCTAAGCTTGATTTTGAAAGTGCTCACTTTATCTTGAACAGCCATTACTTAAATTATCCGAAATACAACTCACCGATGAAGCTGGGATGGGGTAGTCAGGAATGTCAGAGCATGAAACTGTAGTGATGGGTGGTTGAGGCAAGAAGGATATATTATGTGAGTCCCCTAACTCTAGTGCCCTGGAGACTAACGACTGGTACTACCACTTTTGAAATGTCCAGTTTTCAGATCATGTACTAGGTTAGATGCAGCAATGTGGTCTGCTGAAGTCTGTGTAGCAGTGATGTTAACTAGTTGGTTTGCCAGATCATTTAGTAACTTTTATTTTCTTTTAATTATCAAGCCATTTGGCTATCTATTGTATGTACAGATTGTGCATACCATGTTGACCTAATAAATATAGATTGGTGAAATGGTGAATTATTTAGGCTCATACTATTGGGAGCAGCTTGTAATTAAACAGCTATTGCACTTAACTTTTCTAGCTTGTCCACACAAATTCTGAACTCACCCATCCAATCCATGCTGTTTATATTAAACATGGAAGGCTGGACGTGATTGTTAAATGCTAGTCACATATTTTTGCGCAACATGAGCACATCACCTAATGCATCTATGTTCCGGACTACTGATTTGTTTACTGATGTTCATAGCAGAGTAAAAAGCCCAGAATGTGAGCATGTGTCATTTCAATAATGAATAATGGAAACAAGTTGTGACGGAATGGGGATATAACCCAAGTAAAAAGTAGGTGTGTGTTGTGTATGGTATGCTATGTGTTGTGTGTGTGTGTGTTAGTTATATATATATATATAAATTAATTATTAATTTATATATATAATAACTGACAATATTTGTAGAGAAACACCCTAATTATATATTAATGAAATGTTATAATAATCATTTGGGAAAACTGAGAGAGAAAGACGTGTGAGATAACTTGTAAACAAAACACGTCATGCTTTGCCCGAGATGGCAGTGAGGAGGAATACATAAATCACTGGAACTGTGGAACTTGTGATGAAACGCAGAAAATGGCGAAACACATATTGAAACAAAAGTGATAAAATATGTAATGTAAAAGTTACCTGTTTCAATGCTGTCAAAAAATAATGGTTCAACGGACATTTATGAATGAGAGAAAAAAAAAAGACTTGTGGTAAAAATAATAGTTGTAAAACATAAAACTTACGCTATGATACCAAAATTATTGTGGTCTTTATTAAAAAAAATACTGCTACCAAAGTTAAAATAAATGTGTGCTGGTTAGATACGGCTAACAATAAAGTGAATAATGAAAAAAATTATATAAGTTCCCAGAGGTGAATATAAATAAGTAAATGCCACAAGTCAGAAATTAATCAATTTTGATATATTTTAAATAAATGATAAACTTTATAAATGTTACTGGCATTGAAAATGAAATACATTATGGAAAAAATATTTATGTTGTTTTATATAGTGGGCATCTTACAATAGGTACTTAGTGCACAAATATGGAAAACAATTATGCAATGATACTAGTTTCTTGCAGGATAACAAAATATTTTTATCAAAATCTTGGAATCATCAGAATTTAAATATGAGAACATCTGAATAAATTTCAAGAATTGGTGTTTCATAAGGTAAGTATGAGCTTAGATGGTCAGCAGAGACCAGGAAGCTGCCATGGTCGTTCCTTGATGAAAGTGATGGGAGCCACAAGTAATGTATCGCAGCTATGGGGTAGGACTGTGAGGCTGTATCTTTCCCAAAATACACCGTGGTACAGTGGTACCGGGAACTCATACCCTGCGATATTACGAGGGGTGACTCTGCAACCTACATAATGGAGATAGAAAATACTCTAACGTAGCATTGCAACACTAAAGAAACTACACTGATTGCAAAACAAAACTCAAATTTAGATATGCTTTGTTAAAACCATATAACAAGATGTTTAAATATAATTTGATAAAACATCTTGATCACAAGTACAGTACTGAAGTCAGGTGTGCCATGACAAAAGTTGTTTACAGCTAGCTGGTAGAAAGAAGAGTGTCCGATTGATGTGCTGTTCATGTTAAAAGAAGCACGCTGCTAACCTTAGGGTGCTTGTTCCTAGATGGCATAAGCATACCCAAACTGCAGTTTTCGAGGAGCTCCGCACCTGACAACTATGCGAAAATGTTGCAGTGAGGTGAAAATTTACAGCACTTGGACATGGCACAAAAAAAATAGCTCTGGATGCTGCGGTAAAGAGAAAATATGCAACGTGTTAAATACACCTTCTGTGAGAAATTATGCATGCAATTAAGTTGTGTGGAAATGCGTTAGCTCTTGGGAAAAGCAGAAATCCTGCGTAGGAGGCTAGGCCGAGAAAATGTGAATGTAAGAAGGCCCTCAAGAATGTTAAAATGAATGAAATCCATCAAGATGCAGTGGACTCTCAATGTACCAAAAATGCATGAACCGATAAACTGTATCCACAGCAATTTTCTGTGGTACTGGCAAAATTCCTATATAAATGATGATACATTTACTTGCTTGTATCATTTATCGGATATGTCTTCAATTGAAGTATCATTTGGTCCTATCACTGAGGATTCCCACAACGATAATTTTGAAGCTGGTTGTTTATGCGTATCTCTAATAACTGGGCGTGAAATATGTTTATTACTGCTGCACGGTACTCTTCTCCAGTTCTGCTGGTGGTGTCAGCACCTCGGAGGGCAAGTCTCGAATGCTCATTTCCCTTACAAGGTTGACATGAAGGGAAATGCTTACCTAGCAACCAGCAAGGCATACTTGCTATATCTCTTCAACTATCTAACTCTCTATCTATCGATATATATTTCTCTATTCACATCTATCTATATCTCTAACTAAAGCTATCCATATCTCTAACCACATCTATCTGTATCTATATATATCTCTATCCATATCTCTCTGTATCTATATCTATCGATCTCTATTTTATCAATCTTTCTATGTCCTTTCTCTATCTATATATGTATATCTCTATTTTATCTATCTATCTCTATCTAATCTCTCTGCCATGCACCTTTCTTCCTCCCCTTACATGCCATTGAGAAGGGAAGCTGTCTAGCAAAAAAAAGTGCACCCTCTCTTATCTCTCAGCCTTATGCGTTTGCTTCCACCCCTACGATCGTAGAAATGTAAAAATCTTCACTAGTATTACAAAGCAAATGGTTTTACCCAAAAATGTTAGGGCAATATATTTTAACGAGGAATTATTTTTTGCACAGATGTTTTCTTTTGTGTTTAAAGGTCATTTTCCCTCCTGTAAAGTTGCTGTTTAATCATATCTGGCATAAAATAGACATGATTTTTTAACAAAAGAATAATTTAACTCAATAGGCAGCATCTTAAGAATAAAATTATATTCCCTCCCCTTGCAGCCAAAAATTGTCTGAACATCGAGCAACTTGTATTAACAAATATGAAGTTCATTTTCAGTAGCTTATTGCATGGAGATATGTGGATTTATATTATTTTATTTCTATAGAGACATGTCTTCTGAATAAACTGATGTCCTGGAAGGGCATATTTTACACCTTTTGTCATCAAATAATGCAAAAGCACCGAGCCCAAGCACAGCATGACTCGCAACAGGTGTTACGTGAACAGAAAAAACAGAGGACGAATTTTGATTGATTAATTATCGAACACCGCAAATAAATTTCAATGGCGTATATTCTTCTCTGTCTCAAAATAACAATATTTTAAAAGTGAAATATTATTAATTACTTCAATTACATACTTGCCAAGCAACATAAGCACAGCGTCGCCACATAAGTGTGGATCAATTAAGATGTAGCTTGAATTGCGTAAGCTTAGGCTATTCTCAGTGATATTCAAGGCTCATTTACTCCCCTTACATGGCTAGCAGGGAGGGAGCTAATTGCCTAGCAACCAGCGTGATGTCCTTGCACCCTTCCTGTCTGTCTTTGTGCATTACCTGGTTACTAAATGCTACAGTCAATTAAAATCATGCCCCTCTAATTTTTTTGAGCATTGTAGTATATTTAAGTAAAATATAGACATTGTTATTGCTAGAGTGCAATGAAAATAGATACTTTTTAAGTGCTCTAGTTTTTCAAATATAAACATGAATTCTACCAGTTTCATATAAACAAAAAGATCCAATAGAAAAAATAGAAATATCAGTTGGACTACCATATAATAGTCACGTCGTGCCCGGCTATTGACTATGTGGCACGGTCGTCGAGATTTGATCCGCTAGACCAAGTGCGCAGTTATAGGTAGCTGACGGAAGGTGTAGAAACCTGACTTACTCTGAAGGTCTTTGGTCGGTTGGTAACGTGGATTAACTGGCTGAGTGAAACTGTTGCTACAGTTCTTGAGTTAGATTACGTTATACTTCAAGTTCCCGTCTGCTGACTCTTGACTCCAGAAGTTAGGATTAGCTAGTCCATACCTAGCTTCAGTCCGGTAGACTAGACCGCTCACCACCGGGTGATAGTCAGGACTGGTTCGGATGAGCAGTGGAAAATGAATATATCGTACCACATGGACAGCCGAGACTGCCCATAATCTCAGTGAGGCGGCGCAGTCCCGTTCCGCCTGTCTTTCCTGCGTAGTAGGGGCTAAGGTACTCCGCTGCTGGGCAGCTAGATGAGCAATCTTTTGTTCCCTATGCCTTCGACCGTGCCTTATCTTGTAAGTCACAGAGTTTGGTTCACCGCTGAACAAGATACGGTATGCATTCCGGACAAGAAACTATTCCCCTATAATAGTATAAGTCCAGTTGCTGATTCACGGCATACGCTCTGTAAGAGTCTCCACTGATCCCCCATGTCTGTGGGCTGATCAGAGATGTTGAGCCGTGTGGGCCACCAATACTACTACTGGATGTGATTTTCCAGCCAAGGCCAGGCCGCAACCCCCAGGCCAATACCTCCCCCAGCACCTAGGTGCTATGATAGGTGATGCAACCTAGGTTTGCTGTTTCTCCTTGGTGGTAGGTATTCTTAGTGGTCGTGGCTCCTCTGTTCCTTCCCTCCAGCACCTGGGTGCTCGGGGTAATAGGAAGCAACAGGCGGCCATCTAATGGGTATGTTCCAGACTAGACGTCTTCACAAAAGGGGCCTCAGTCAAGCTAGTTTGGATTTACAGAAGTACTGGTTTCTGTTGGCAGTGCACAATTCACCTTATTCCTAGCCAGCAAAGTAGACGTTACTCTATAAATAAAAGTGTTAGGATAGAGAATAAGATGTATTTATTGAGGACTCAATAAATATAGTGACTCATGCTATCTCCTACCGAGCAGATGGAGTACTGAAGGAAAACTACAGTAGCCAGGTGTAGGCGACCTGGTTCTAAGATGGAGGGAAAGTGAACAAGAAAACTGAATATTTAACTACTCAACTAAAGCTGTCTAATGCGGGTGTCTGGAAGAGACAAGTAGCAAGGTAGCAAGGTTTAAGTAGCATGGTATTTTCGTGTTCACTGGGTGTTGAAGACTGTTGTTATCGCAGAGGGTAGCCACGATGTCTACAGAAGACTCTAGGTTTTGCTGGAGGCCCCAGCATTAAGGAGTACTCTGGGCTAACTCAAGAGAAGAATTAAGAATGACTGCTGGAGCCCCGCTGCACACGGACCTATATAGTCAGAAGTCTAGGCTGCCGCAGTGGGGTGCGGGGAAGGCATGTGACGTCCTTCTGCCCTGAAGGCTGGCGTGGGAGGTAGGAACCCTCGTCAGCATTCTTGGTTCATGAATTTTCGGTGGCGCTCGGTCATGCCCGAAGTGGCTGACAACTTGTAGGCACTCAGCGTGGGGGAGGGGGAAGAGGCATGATCTCTGGTTGCGTAACCTTATAGCCATGTGTTCGGCAGCCTGGCAGATTCTCGGCGGCAGAGAACTTATGTGCAAAGTTTCGTGTGCAACAACTCTCATGTCGGTGATTGAAGGGTATACTTCATGTAAAGAGCGGTGAGTGATAATTGTAGTTAATTAGTAGTATAAGCAGCACACATCAATAGTTTATTTTTTATCTTTTTTACTTTGGAAAATACAAAGAAGATGTTCCAGTTATTGCACACTTCAGGACTCAGGTTGTTACAACTTTTATTAATTAACAGCTCTGTAGCAAAGGTTCTTTAGAGTACTGCTATATTTCTGACAGCACTTGTTAATAATACCAGTGCATCTACATTACCATTTTACTGTTACTCCACCTTCGGTGATCACACAAATCAATGTGTGTCAGTGAACTGTTCCATGAAAGTTGTGAGCATTCTTATAATTAGCTTTTTATTCGTCAGTTAGTAGAGAGGAAAACGATGAAAGGTGCTGGTAGCAAACAAAGTATAAAAATGGTGACATGAGCCATTTAATTACCAAAAAGTGGGGCAAAATCGATCAACATGGGTGAGATTGATCACATGATCACATGTTAAGGCCAGGTACACAGGTGGGATGAAAATGACCAGCAAAGGTGAGATTGATAACATGACAGTTTTCTGTTCATGTTTAGGTCAGGTACCATACCTGACATTAATTTTATATTATAGAACATTTTCATGTGATCAATCTCAGCTCTGCTAATCAATGTCACCCAACTTTACAGTACTACTGCAAATTATTTCCAGAAATTACCCTTAAAATGTTTAACCAGACTACTTTCCCAGTATGTATCTAGGATTCTCCAGTGTGCTGATGAACATGGTAGTGTGAAAGTATCCATGATCCTATGCTATCAATGTTAAATAGGACAAGTTTACGTTCCTGTAACTTTGCAACCGATAAAGGCAGGGGTGTGAGATTCATACATCTGATCTAGTAACATTATTTCTATACACTAAAGTAGAATCGTAATATATATATATATAAAACAAAACTATTAATTTTTTCAAAAAATAACATTTTTACTTAAAATATTTATACATGAAACCTTCTTATTTTAATTCTATATAAAACTGTGCTGTAATTCATCTTCAGTAGGTGTATCAATGTCCAATAAAATGCCTGACCAAATTTCTGACTCCTATTTGATAGTTTTTCAGATAAAGGAACATAAGCTGCAAAAAATGTCAAATTGAGATTTTCAAGATCAAAATTCAATCCACTCATTTGGAGTAAGTAGCATCCAGCAGAATAGTGACGATCCTCTTCCTTGTCCCCATTCTTCCCAGCAAGCATTTTTCTTCCAGCTGACCTTGCCTCTTTGGTGTTGAACTAGGCTACACGCTGTGCCTTGCATTCTTGTCTTACAAAAGTTGCAGGCCCTTTACCGTGTGAATGCCAGGGACGATGTTGAATTGCTTTAACACTCTTATTCTTCCAATGTTCCCACCATTGAATGTCGACACAGTATCGCTGACTCCCCATTTCAAAGTTTTCAACCCCAAAAATACATTTTTGGGCACTTGACTCGAGATAATGTCGTTAAACGACTCGTTAAGATTGTGAGTACGTCTATGTAAGCACTTTTTGAGGAGGTCTGGATGAGCCAGGTCTCTGTATGTTGGCTTGATGGCTTCCATAACAGCTACAGGAAGAGAATGGTGTTGGAAACTCTTTCCCAAAGCTTCATATTTTCGGAATTTATACCATGTGTTAGGTCCAGACGGAGAAAGTGAATGTATGGGTTTCTCGTCATTTGAGAGTTTGTGGAAGTTTGTGGCCCAAACCACTTTCCTCATACTCTCTGAATCGTGTGTGTTATTTCTGATTGCCATACCATAATACTGCTGAAGTTCATTGATTGTTTTATTTGTCAGTCGACCCCCCAGATGTTTCCCATCTGACAGTACTGTGGTATGCAGGGTTTTTTCAATTTTCTAAGGCATGTGCCCATCCTCTTTTGTACATGTCCAACACACTCCACCTTCATCTTCCGACCCTGATATGGTTTTGATTCAACAACACTCTTATATGCTTTAGAATCCCCATCCCCAAGGAACTGTACATAGCGTACACCCCTTTCCAGCACGGAGCGCCTGAAAATTTTCACAGCAGCATCAGCTTCCTCCATTAGTCCCTTCACTAGTTTTTCTGGCAGTTTTTGTGCCCACCGCTTGTATTTCCATCGCAAAAATAGCAATGTTTTGTCAATGCCTCAAAATCAATAACTTTAACTGTGTCTATGCTGGTAAGTGTGGCAACTGAGTTCTTACAGGTGTGTCCTCATTTTACCATGTCCCATAAAATGCGATTGGTATGTCACTACAACCTTCATTCAGTTCTACAGCCTCTTTTGCAGCAGCTTTCATTGAAGAGGATGCAACAGATTCAACAGCTTCCCCTATAATTTCAGAGTATTTCTGAATTCTTGTAGGTGGTGGTGGAAGATTCATCAATGCACAGAATGTTTGAGCGGCACAGAGACCTTTACCAATAGCTCTTATAGCATAGAACAGTCTAATGTTAGCCTCATAAAAATTGTTTTTGCACTGTTTTGAAGCAACAAATTTCTTTCTGCTTTCATAATTTGTACAATTAATAACTATTGTTGTTGTAAGTCCATTTCTTCCTGAAGCATCTTCTACAATTACTTGTCCACCACAAACATTGCAACATACAAAATCAGCCAACACTTTACTGAAAATGTTCTTATCAACTAAAATGTAGCCTAAATTAGAACTGTCAATAACATTTTCTTCTAACTCACACATGTCTTTAAATTATATAAAGGACAGGAATCCAAGTACTCACAGTCTAGTACTTGTCGATAGGCACACACACAAAGTAGGATAACAGTTTTTTCACACATTTGCGCAATCACAACGTTTCGCTGGCTAAGCCAGCTCCATCAGGTGGCGAGTTGTAGTTGTTTATCAAGTTTAGTCTTTGAGACACTGGTAGGACCTTTGTCTTTCTTGCTGTCTGGTGTAACAATTTTATCATTAGTTTCTACACTGTCCGAGGATTCTTGTACTACACAAGAATCACTTGCCTTGTTTCTAATCTGCTTGTTACCACAAAATATCCATTTTCTAAACACACTAATTTTGAAGTGTATTTAAATATAAAAATAATAACTAACTGCACCAATAACTTCAAAATACACAAATTCACAAGAAAACAACTATAAACAAAGCCATAGAGTAAATAAACACAACTATGGGGCAGAGGTTTAGTAAACACAAAGGTGCCACCAGGATATAGATAATCGACTATTGAAAACAACAGTCGACTATATGAAACTGCCAAAGATGTAAATAAATTCATGTGCAAAATGTACTTATTTTCTCCATGCACAGATTTTAATATAAAATTAAAAAAAAATACTTCTACATATCAGGCATGGATAAATAATATACTCTTTTAATCAGATAAAACTAAATAATTTAATAAGACATGTTTTGGAAAATACCCAAACATTAACATTTTACCTACAGACTCCCCTTAAATGCTTAACCACACTGCTTTCCCAGTACGTATCTAGGAGTTTCCAGTGTGCTGATGAACACGGTAATGTGAAAGTATTCATGGTGAAAGTGCACATTTCAACATACCTATATTAGCTAACAAAATCTGCCAGTCCTTATCTGTAAGCATTAGTGCAAATTATTTTGTGTTTCAAATTTAAATACTAAACATAACATGGTGAATTTTGAAAATAATATTTCGTATAATACAAAAAAAGAAAGATTATAAAATTAAATTTTATTATTGTATGTTATAAAAAATCAGAAAATAAATTGAAAATAATAAATTTTATAATTTAAAAAACTTTTTAAAATTGTGACTTTTTTTACTATTGTACGTGTGACGCACAAGAAATTTATCTATGTGTTTTGCATTCTTTCTTTAAGAGATGCAACACCTCTTGAATCTGAAAATAGAAAAAAAAAAATTATTTCCTAATGTTATTGGGAAGAATAAGACCATCTTCTTTCTTCAGAAAAACATTTATTTTCAGTGTAAATGTTACAAAAATTTATAAAAACATTTTGTAAGCATTACTTAAGTTTTTTTTACACTAATACACTTTTGTAATGAAAATTATGAACTGAGATCCACAAAATTATGTTAACATTTCCTCCTGAAGAAATTAAATGGCCTTACTCATAACTTAATCAGTACAAAATTATTTAAACTATAGCTAGTGTTTTAAAATACTTGTTTATATTTCAGTAAATACGCAGTCTGTACTTTTTATTCCTAATTATGCAGAGATACAGTAAAGGTAGCTCTGAAAATCTTACACATTCTCATTTTTTGTGGAACAGTGCTGAATCGATATCAATAAACTGAGTAAAGTAAGAGTAAGAATGGTGAGAATTTTGCGGAAGAAGTTATTTTTGGTGAAATAATTTGATTGGGACAATGAGTTTTGTTCTAGGTTTGTTACTAACACATTTTAAAATATTTCCCATATAATTACTGGTTTTTTGCTTTTCTGTAATCAAGCATATCTCATTACTGGAATGTTTTGTGCTTACATTAGCACTGGAAGTTTCATTTTCCACTATTTCAGTCTGTATTACATGGATCTCATTGGCCTTATCGTTGAATTTTTGATATACTGACTCTCTGTTCTGTGCAAGCACTGAAACAAAGTTGTTTGACATTTTACTGGCTGGATTTTTAACATCAACAAAGCAGTGATTCAGACAAGTTTGGTTGCACTGCTTTGCAGTCTCCCTTTTAGAATCAACATACTGAACTCTATCAATGACTACGGTATCTGCATGGGTGATTAAAGTGACTGGTGTGCAGTGATTGTTGTTAATTTGTTTTGAATCATGTTCCAGTGCCAAATTGTTTGTTAATTGAGGGATGCATACACTACCACTTTTGGTGTTTGTGAAATGCTCCCTAGGATCTGTTTTTGTGCAGTGTGCATAGTTAGTGTTATGTGTGCCAACACATGATAATGTTTCTGTTTTGTTGTTACAATGGTGTCGTGCAGACTCCAACTCAGCTATACGTGCCTCCAGACGTGCTCGTTGGTCATTGTGGCGTTTCTCTAGGACTTCACTTTTAGTCTTTGCCTTTGCCAGATCACTTTCCATCCTTTTTAACTCATCGATTAAGGATTTCAGCTGGCCATCTTTCTCTTTCAGCTCTGCTTGCATCTGCAAAATGACGTTAAAACTTTTAGTATGTACATACTACTTAAACTGTACCATTTTAACATTTTGAAACAAATGACACAATCTATTCATACTGAAAGAATAACTAATTTTCATTTAGCTCATAATTTAAAGTGCATTACTGTTTTGTAAACTATGGTTCCCTCACTGGTTAGTCACTGACCTCACACTACTGAGGCTCCCCAGTTCAATCCCATATTCTGATGAGCCACAACTTTTGAAAAGGGGATTTTCATGTCGGTAGCATGGTGAACACTGTTACAATGTGGGAGTTTCCTTGGTTAGTTCAGTTCCCTCACTTATGTTCATTTCATCGCTACTTCATCCCTACCTCTTCTAGCTTCATCCACTCTTCAAACTGACTGGGAACAGTGGGTCTGTCCTTTAGGATGGTAAATCTATTCTCACCTCAGCTATGTGATCATGCCTCAGATGGAAACATGGATGATATTAGGTCTCCCGTAGCAAATAAATGGCTTGTCAATAGTTTTTGTATTCAATACTTTGCATTTGCCAAATACAATGACAGTGTAAAGGTAAAGTTGGAAAGTAAATTTTTTAACTGAACCTATTATTTTTCTGACAAGTTAAATCAGTATATCCACTTAGTGAAATCATGTTCTAAGACAGCATGTCAAGAGAAAATGTCAGGAAAATGTAGAATGGCACAGTACCACACAGTGCATGCATTGCATATACAAATATACAATTTCAACATGACATGTTAATGTTGCATGTAAAAATATTTTGTTAAAAAAAATATGTAACATTTTTTTAAAATTATGTATTCATCTCTTTTACGCAAAGGTTCTTTTTTCATAGTTTATATTACAAATTCTTAAAAATAACACAGCACTGAGACATGTGCCCACCACACCTGTTTTCATATCACTGGTCTTGCTAACCTAACTCTGCCATACTGAAATATCAGAATAAGGGAACACAGAAAATTAATGCTCTGTGCTCTGATGCCAAATTATAATTTACGTAGGTCTCTCAGTCATTACCAAACATTCTTCCCACCTTTAAATTGAAATTTTGAACCCAAAAGGACAACAATGTAAGACATTAGACCTTGTAATAATGCAGTTTATTATAATAATTAAATAGGACATTTTGTTAATTTTTTTTGGGCAAGGAGTGTAATGTTTTATCAGTACTGTATTTGAAGTGTTGGCTGTGTTCGAGTGCTTATCTGCAGTGTGTTTGCTTTTTCTGAAGTCTTAGTTCAGGTTGCATCAACATTTAGAGATGAAAGATTTTTCCTACTTTGTAAATAGTTTTTATTTTGAGAATGTTCTAGAAGATCGATAAAATTTTGCTGCAACGCACTTTGAAAGAGTGTGGGAGGTGATTGCAATTGGGGTCATACAGGTTTTCGAAGGGATTTCGGGCTGCACTATGCCCATATTCGGTCACATTTTTGGAACACAGGTGCAAGAAAGGGCAGTTAGCATGTGGCGACCTCGGCTCCGAGTGCATGTTGTGCACAGAAGAATACTACTGGCCGGCCGTGATGGGAGCATGACGTGGTTGCGATTCTCTTGCGATGCAAATTTCGGAGTGACATCAATAATTCACTGACTACTATGGTGCTGTTCTGTTCCGGTTGTCTTATTAAACTGACAGTTCATGCCTCTGAATTTCGAGATGATTGTGAACTTGTTTGGAATTTAAATAAAATTGAGCAACTCATCCGAGACTGGAATTAATTTTTTTCTCAAGATGGTGCCTTGTTAGTTTCATGTCTCAACCTTCTGAGTTAAATTGACCTGTGATGTCCAGTTGTTATTTTGACGACTGCGATGCAATGTTACAACCTCTTCAAGAGTCCATGGAGGATGTGCACACTACTCTGGTTACTCTTGTCTTGTCTGAGATGAAGTTCGACTACTTGATTAAACACCACAGTAGAGGTGGTACCTCATCATTTTTCAGGAACACCAACATACTTAAGGGGGACTTCCTAGTAAAATACTGTCTGTAAAATCAGTGTTTGCATGTACACGCTTGTCTCAGTTTATAAATGTTCTGAGAATACAACATTTTCTAAGAAATTCAAAACGTCACTTTATGCTTTCATCTTATTAAAATTATTCAAAGAGAAAGAATACAGAAAATGGTTAAAAATGACATTTTTAGGGCTTTCTTGCACAGTTTCCTCAAGGGAAAGAAGAGTACAAAGTGGCAACCTTAATTTAATTCACTGGCTTACACTGAATGTAATAACATCCTCCTAATACAAATCCAGAAATGCACAACACACAGTCTTAGAAGGGCCCGTCGCAATGCTTATGGCCAGACATGACCCAGAGGCATTTGAAATTGGTTACTATGGATTCCCCTTAAAAGTCATATTGAGAGAGCCTGATCTACATTTTGTTCCGTTTTAGTTATGTACAGGTAGTTTATTTGTGGCACCTTTCCCAAAAGTCTTGATGAAAGTGCTTCAGTTGACATTTATTACAGTGACTCCTAGCTACTGACATCAGGTCAACCTCAGTCATGGGTTCTAAGGTGAGGAAGTGTTACCCAGGATTTGAGGAGTCCTAATCATTTGGATCAGAACTCACGAGAAAATAGTGTGAATGAGAATGTAGATACGAAGATAAGACAGTGTGAATAAACTTGTAGATCGAAAGATAGAAGGTGTGACAAGAAAATTGGCAATACAAGTGAAAGAGTGGGCAATTTTGAGTGTAAGGTAGAACAAGAGGTGAGCATCTTCAAAAATGTTATACTATTTGTGACGCTAGCACTGTCATACAAGTCATTCTCTTTGGTTTTTACTAGATGCGGTGGTATATCTATGCTCTGCTCTGATTTTCTCCTTTTTCCTTCTCTGTTCTCCCCCCTCGATTTCCCCTCCGTGCGTGCATAATAATTTTTTATACTATTCTATTCAGATAGTTTATTTAAGTCCTTGCACAGCTGGTGCCCTGCTTATTCTACGCCCTGCCGTTACCTGTATCTGTCACTAGAAGAATACTGAAAATGGTCTGACTGCCGCATTTGTCGATTACAACGTGGAAGGCATGATGGAGCGGATTTTAACTTAGTGTTGTGGCCTGAGCTATCGAGTGTTTAGGGCAAATTAACGGTAAGTCGTGGACCAAGTTTGTGTGCCATTTGGACAGTTATTAAATATTTTAGTCTTTGTGTGGCATAGTTGTGTTTGTCTTGGGTGAGCCGTAATTTTTTAATGTGTCGTATGTAGTCTTGTTCACCACCCAAGAGGTAATCATTTTCTATATCAATATTTGGTGTCCATGACTCTTGCATAGGGCAGTTTGTATTTTTTAATGTGGGGTCAAGCAGTATTAATTTTATTCGGTAGGAGCTTTGACGGGTCTTTGACTTCCTCCACCGAAATTATCTTTTGTTAGTAATTTTAAATTGTTCTTTTATTGAAACAGGGGCTTTACTGGGCTTGATCAGCTGCCCTTCTGTTTAAATGCTCAAATATTCTATTCTAGTCTGTTTTCATATAATTGTCATCTTTGGTGTATGCAAATTGTCTGTAATGAATTTAAGCATTTTATGTAAATCAGTATTATTATGGACTGTGATCATTTCTTTTTATGTAGATCAGAGTAATATTCAAGTATATGATCAATAAATCAGTTATGAAGGGTGCTTAGCACATTTTTGAATGTACTATTTGTTTGAAAATATACGTTTCATTGAAACTTTGTATATATTATTTGTTATTTGTGATTGTGACAGTTGAAATCTCTCAATCTCAACTTAAGTGTTTGAAAACTAAGTGTACCAAGGACACTCATCTTTGGTAGTAGCGAGAGGATGATGATGGAGGAAGGCCACGAGTACTCATTTAATAACATCTTTGATAAATACCAAATTTTCTTTATATACATTTTAGTAACTGGTTTTCTGAAACAGTAGTTACAGAAGGGAAGTATACTGATAACTAGGAGCAACTTGCAACTTATTAAAACCCTTAAGAAGTTTTTACTAAGCACACATTTTTCAGTGTTTTTCTGAAACGTCTTAACATGGTTCACTGCATTTCAAATTACTGCAGTTCAAATATACTGCAAAATACCAAACAACTCTTTAATGGGGTTGTCGTTAATCAATCATGATGATGTTTTCAAATAAATCCTGATGGTCAGAAAATGTCTTTTGTGCTGATAAAGTGATATTATATTTCACATACCTTTTGATGATGCCGTCTGTAAGAATCCATTTCACTAGCAGCTCTGTCTATCTCTTTTTGTTGGGCTGACTCAGTGTTCTGTAGAATTATGATTAGATCATTTCGCACTTTCAGCAGACAATTCTTCTCATGAATGAGCTTGACCATTTTTTCAACCTCTTGCCTCGCATCTTCAAGTTCTTGTTCTATACAGGTATTGTATTCATAGGCTTTCTCGAGTGCACTTTCCATCGAATGTCTCTGAAATGAACATACAAGAATTTTAGGAGTCATTGCAATGAGTGAAAATATGATTACACTGCAATATTGCAGTATACTTTGAATTAATTTATGAAAGAGTGAATGTTGTTTATATATTACACACATAATGGTTATTCAGTACTTGGCATTCTGGTGCATTGAAAAAAGAAAAAACACTTTTAAAGTAAGCTATTAAGTAATGTTTGTGGTTGTGGTTGAGTAATAAATCTCCCCATCTCATCTTTTCCATAAACAGCGTTGTTTCCGACAAAATATTCCACAAGTTTATATCCATCTCTGCTAGGGACATACATCTTAATGGCCTGTCTCACTTTATACATAGGTGAGTGGGAAATAGTAAAAAGTGTTTGGTTGAGATTTTGTGTGCTGGTGTTCTGCAGTTAGTAATATGAGCAAACCCCTTGTTATTTAGAAATATCCCCCAATGAATAACATTAATATGTTTGAGCTGAACAGTAGGCAGTTCACACAATTGCTTACAATTTGCAATATGCCTATCTTTATACAATAAATATTCATTCCATTTATCACAAAGCAAACTACATTAGATTTTATAAACTCAAATTTTACTAATACATATAGCCATTATATGAAATGATTCTCAATAACCGTCAAAAAAATCCCAAAAAAAAGTACAATAAAAACAAGAAATTACATGAAAAATTAATTAGAACTATATTTCCTAGCCCACAGAAATAAAATACAGGGGCTGAAATGTCTCTGTCATTAAATAGAGAATGCTGCAATATGGTTACGGGAAGGAGGGGGGGGGGGGGGGGGAGGTTAGCTTTTGTTGAAAACTACGGCCTGCACGAAGTACGTATAGTAGGGATGCCATCTTCCTTTGTGCCCCTTGCATGATACAGTCTTAACGCTATAATTGATATCACCTCTTCTAGTGTCTCCCTTCTTATTGAATTCCTATGACTATCGTTGTACCGAACATGCATGTACTGATAAACTGTATCCATAGCTAATTTTCAGTGGTCTTGGCAAAACTCTTATATAAATAATGATAAAGCTACCTGCTTGTTCGTTTATTGGATGTTGCATCGATCAAAGTATATTTTGGTCTCATCACCTAAGATTTTCCACAATAATCATGTTTAAGCTGGTTGTTTATTATGCAAACGTCTAGTAACTGGATGTGAAATACATCATGTGAGCCACCGTTTATCAATGCTCTGCAGCACTTAGTCTTCCCAACATGTCCGCGTTGCGGTTCGAGTCTGGCTTGCTGTTGCTACCTCCCCTCATATGTCCGACGAGACGGGAAGTGGTTACCTAGCAACCAGCATGGTGACCTAGCATCATCTCTCTCACACTTCTTTCTGTCTCTCTCAGCCATGCATCTTTCTTCCTCCCCTTACATGCCTTTGAGAGAGGAAGCGATTGTCTAGAAAATAAAAAAGCACATCCTCTTTCTTGGCTGCTACTCCTTACACAACTGGCCTCAGTGCAACTAAAGTGTGCCTGGCAACCGTAGAAATTTTATCAAAGATTATCCATCACTTAAAATAGTTGCACCTATCATCACTAGTATTCCAAAGCAAATGGTTTTGCTTGAAAATGTTATGCAATACATTTTAACAAGAAATTATTATTTGCAAAGATGTTTTCTTTTGTGAATAAAGGTAATTTTTCTTGTAAAGTTTGGTGTATAATTGTATCTGGCGTAAAATCAACATGACTTTGAAACCAAATATTAATTAAACTCAATGGGCAGCATCTTTGCCAATAAAATTATATGCCTAGAAGCATGTACTTAACATCTCCTTGTCACCAAAAATTGTTTGAACATTGAACAACTTGTGTTACCAAGCGTAAAGATCATTTTCAGTAACTTCCTGCGGGGGAACCAGAGGATTTATATTAATTTATTTCAATAGACATGTAACTTTTGAATAAACTGATATCCTGTTGACACGTGTCGGGCTGGTTACTATTTAATTACCTAAGAGGTCAGCAAGTTCCATTCAAAGAGATAGCCAGTCTCTCCTCTGAAAGGGGTTCAGATCTGACCTTATACCAGGGCCTTGCCAGTATAAAGAACTGGCCATGTGGCTACTCGGCAGAGCACAAAATCTTGGTTAATAAGGGCGAATCTGTGTTTGGCAGGTATGGCAGATGGAAGGTCACTTGGACAACTTTTCAATAAGGCAGGAGCCTTCTGTGGTGCAGATGCTTGTGGTGTTGGTGTAGTGGTAGAACTTTCCTGTAGCCAGTAGAATGAAGGTGTCAGAAGTACTGTGGGGGTTAAATAAGCTATGGCCGGTGTTGGTGGCAGTTCAGGCTTCCAGTATTCTATAATGCAGTAGGGGTAAGCTGCTAGTCCAGAGCGTACAATCGGCGAGATCAGATGACTGGGCACTGGAACAACTCTTGGCTCTTGCAGTCATCGGTTGAAGAGTTTGCGCTTGTTCTCTGGACTCACAACTAGTTATCTGTTTGACTGCCGAGGGCTGAAATTTGTGCACTCGGCCCGATGCAAAGAGTGCCTCTCTCACTTTTTCCTTCAGTCCTCCCCCTTTGATAAAAGGCATCGGGAAGTTGGAAATTACCCCACCAAGCTGCTTTGCACATGCAGGTACTCACTTGTGTGAAGTTATGTCTTTCATCGTAAGGGTGCATGGCCTGGTAACCGTCCACCACTTTCGGGATTAGAGGTCCCTAACGGAGTCCGCTCTGGGGAGAAGTAATCACCAAATGCAGTTTATGCAGTTTCACAGACAGTGTAACTTTTGATGGCTCGTCCATCCCCCACAATCCAAGATTGTTGGAAAGGGATGGCCAGTACTAGTGGGTGTTCTGTGAACCAAAATACGTGTGTTTACATTGAGCAAGCTTCCCGTGAACACCTGCAGGTACATGGCAAGGGTAACTACAAGGTACTACGTCTACAAGGAATTAGACACAAGTAAAAGTACATGCAAGTTTTATTTTCAGAAAAATAAAAACAGGTGAACTTCTTGCTAGGGTGTGTACGTGTTGTAGAAACGACGTCACTGTATCGCTGGCACTTCGCTTGAAAAACTAAGCATGGGAGTGACAGGATGGTAGCCTTTAAAAAGACTGGAATTAAGTCCACTGCAATCACGAATGAAGGCAGTGGGTGTAGGTATGCGGGGTACGTAGCGGATAGCTCCTAACTGACGTAATCCTAACCTACCTCAAGCTCTGGTGATGTGTACCTTTGGCAATGGGTGTGTTCTAAGCAGCGCATGCTGGAACGAAGGCAACAATACAAAACTAGTGAAGCGGAGAATGTTGGCCTAAGCAATGCGTTCTGGGCGCAACTATAACAATAAGCTAGGCTTAACACGGGGAATCAGTTCCGAGCAACGAGTGCTGGAAATGACTATGGCAATTTGATTGGATCTGAGCAACGCATACTGGAAACAAAAACTGGCATCGAGACGTCGGCCATGTTTCCTTTTATACTCATCGCTGGCTGCTGCCCGTCTGTGATTGGCTGGTACACTAGAGGAAGGGCTAGTCACTGAGCAGGGGTGCAAAGCACGACTTGCCTCTGTGGCTTCACCGGCCGGCTGGAGGGGAATGCGAAACAAACGACAAGCAATATTACTACTAGTGTGATCTACCGTGGCATAAATGAACTCGCTTGTCCTCCAAGCATAATATGGTGGACTGGTGAATAATAAAAGCTGCAAGGCAGACAGTACAATCTCACTTTTAACATAATAATTTTAAGCTTCAAACTCCGTGCAAAATACCTGGAGGATTGAGCTGAAGTCGTTTAAAACAAATAACTCAAAAAGTATCATGTATTAATTCACCCCCCTGGCCCTGCGACTGAAGCTCATTATTGAGGTCTAGGAAGTCTAGTATCCGCAGAGTACTAGCTCATTCTTCTAGCCATCATCCTTGCAGATGAAGATTCAAGACGATTGGATAGGGAAAATTACACTGTTACGCTCAGCAGTCCTGACTACAGAGGGATGCAGGAGTCCACCAACCAATTACTAAAGAAGTGTACCAATACTTGCAGGCAAGCCTGTCTTACGATTCAGTGGCACTTCTCTGACTACATACATACTTCTAGAGGGTTTGTAAGATTCTAGTATAATTTTCATGTACTCAATTTTATTAATGTTGTTTACATGAAATAATTCTTATACACTGATGCATGACACCTTGGGACTGTGAGGGTTGGCACAACAATCAAAAGGATGTCTTTGTTGGTTGCTAAGTCAGACTGTTTTCTGGCAGGGTTTCTCTGGTTTTTATTCTAGTCTTTATGTGGCACTGGTGTACGTCCAGTGTACAGAACTGGCCTAGCAGTTTTGCGATAGGCTACGAAATCGGGTTAGGCTAAAGTGATCTTACGCTTCAGATTCTTAGCTTTCGATGGGATACATGGGCGATGCGTAACCTTAGCGGTAGGCTTGGACTTGGAGATTTCAGTGGGGTGTACGTGAGCTGCAGGAGAGTGTGTGCTCTGTGTCCTGACATTCGAACATGCCTGTGGTGGCAGAGAAACTGGTTAGAGTCTGAGGTAGGCGGCAGGAACTACTGAGGTCTGATCTAGCTGACTGAGGTATTCGGCGATCCAGGGGTTAATTTCCTTGCTCAGAGACATTGGTGCCTCAAAAAGGTTCTTAGGGATCTTTCGAGTGACGGGTATCACAAGAAGACGTAGAGCCTGTACTTGTTCCCTAGCTGCGAGCTGGTTGAGAGTGCTGATGAGAGGGGGGGTAAGCTCTTGCAAGCGCCTGGATGCCGTTAGCACCTGATTCACCTTCTCAGAATACAGTTTCTATGGGAATAAGGCATCTGGTAAATAACACACTCTCATGTCTGAGAGGCGAGTGCAAGTGACGTGTAGCCCTAGCTGATGAAGGACCATATGAAACGGCTGTTGACTTAAGGGACACCATATTACAGTGCTCTGTGACTAAACACAGTGAACAATGGGTGTCAGGCCCTGTTGTCAACAGTCCCTGCATGTGAGTGTGTGTCTCAATTCAAGTCTTCCCAACTCAGGGAACGACCCCTTTGGTACTAAAACGTAGTAGAGAGGGCGATCACAGAATCAACAAATTATATTATGAGATTGAGTACTTGGGTGTGGGCATACCGTGGTATGCAGAAAGGTTGGCCTACATTAGTGTGTATGGGTATACTGGCAGTATATTGGCTCACATAAATATATTTCCTGGTCACCTACAATCACCTGGTTGGTGTGAGGTACACTGGGAGAGGTTCTACGTCTACAGGAAAGGGATACCCTTGAGTCGGTTTAACTGTGTTTAGTCTACCTGACAGGAAATAAACAAGTGGTGTCGCACTACTTCCTAACGCTGACAAAAGAGCTTAGGGAAGCTTACACCAGGTACTGATGACATGGTCCTGAAGTAACAATGGTGTGGTAGACAAGCGCTATTAAAATAACTTAAACTGATCTAACTCCCTATGAATTTGTTACCCAAAAGGGGCCGCAGTATCTTGGTGTGTAGATGACGTGGAAGTTAGGTTTCTTCGGTACGAATGTGGTGAAGACTAAACAGGATAAGAAGGATGGCTTTGGCGATGAGTGCGGTAGAGACTAAAGAGTAAGTTTCCTTCAGCACAAATGCAGTGAAGGAAGGAAGGGTCGAGCTAGGAGTGTAGCTGAGCAGGCTGGTCGGTGTCCAGCAACGAGTGCGGTGGATGCCTGAAGACTGGTCCTGAGTAAACGTTGCGGCCCACTCTTTATACTCTGGCAGGGCCTACCCCTTATGCCAGCTGGGTAGGGGTGGTCGCTGGAGAGGGGAGTAATGATAGCAAAACTGCTTGGAGATGTGACATCATCAGCCGGCTTGGAGAGGGTAGACAGCGAAGCGATACAGGTGTAGTCGTCTAGCAGCGTGCAGTTGAACTCGGTGCCTTCAATGCATAGTCTCGGTGGGCCGGTAAATAATAAAATCTGCTAGCTGAAACATCCATTCTTGCAGTGGCAAACAGTAATATCTCTTAACGTCACATGGGAGTTAAAAATGTAGACTCCATTGAAATCAGACGCACGGCTATACTTACTGATGAGCTGAAGTGTTGTTTCTCCCATTGTTGCAAAAGACATCATGAGTTAACACCCTCAACAAAAAAGTGGAATGGAGTTGAGTGGAACAGAGGTGTTTGGGTGCCTCTTAACACTGGGGTTGCGTTGCTGCTGCGTGGCGCACTATTCTTAGTGGCGCCATCGGCATTTACATTCATCGGTGAGTTTGTGTGCATGCTTGGCTTCCCTCCCCTGTTTCCTCTATGTGTCCCATGTTCCTTGTTTCCCCCTCCCCTCATGCATGCATATTTAATTTTCTATTTGCTAGCTCAGCTTGCTTAAAGTAATTGAGATCTCACTTCATGACTTCTACTCCCTAGCTACACTACAAGCTTACTTCGATGTAGCTGACAGATCACTTTATGGCGCATTTAGCCATGGAAGGGTCAGTCATCAGTATATGTGATGGCAGTTGGCCATTTAACATGTGTTCGTAGTTTTTTAATTGGGGTAAAATGTAGTCTTTCGGGGCACGCTGTTGTTTAATAGTTTTTTATAAATACTGGTTTGGTAGCCTTTCAAAATTCTCTTTCAAGTAACTAAAGCTGCTTCATGGCAGCATCATTTCCCTTTTTAATGTGTTGTGTTTGTGACGTTTGGCATCCCATTTCTCATCAACAGTTTGCTTGTTTTAAAAATACATTCATGGTCATCCCATTTCCTGTGTAATATTGGGTGCAATTTAAACTACGGATGGGTCAATACCACATTTTCTCGATACGGTACTCGATGCCAGTTTCGATATCAAAACATTCTCACGATACTCAATCCTGGCACTTTTCTCGATACCAAATTAAAATTATCATGAACACAAAACAACTTGGTCAAGGAAATTGCTCATTTTACTAGTATTGCTGACACAAACTGAAACTATGTAAAAACCCACATCAAAGATGAAACAAACAGTGGATGACATGTAACTCAAACAACCTTAACCAATGATAAACCAACAACACCGTCTGCTTCGATTTTTAAAACTATTGTTTACACAGTGAGCCCTGTAATCAAACTTTGAGGAAAATTATGGTTCAGTACACACTTATTCTGAGATTCCGCAGATTTTTTAAACTTTATGTTGAGACTTCAAGGAAATTATTGCAACATTTGTTTACTAAAACGTTGGATAACCAAGAGTGAATTGAGTGATAAGCTCGGCACAAGGGGTGGCTTTGCTTCACTCCCTCCCCTTACATGCCTGGCAAAAGGGGAAATGGTTGCCTAGTAACCACCTCAGCACCCTTCCCACTTTTGTTTCTTCTTGTGGGAGGGGAACTACAACTCGTCACGGTACTTCCAGATTTGGTTATTCCCCTCCAGTGTCGTCTGTTCATTGTATTGTTATGACGCTGGAGTTACAAACAATTCGCAGATGGTTTTCCTTTTTTCAGTATTTAAAAATTATTGTGCGACTATTATGCGGCAGCAATAATTATGCGATAAAACACGGTATGCAAATATTATGGGAATTTTGTAATTTTGTGCTTCATGAAAAAAACATGCATGGTTCAGTCAACTCTCAATGTATCGTTATTCAGGGGACTGCCAAAAAATTTCTATACATGCAGGATTTCAGTAGATGAGGTTTCTGACAAGAACATCAATAAAATACAACTTCTAACATTATAAAACTTTATCTTGAGTATAGTAAGAGGTGTACATTATCTGTGAATAAAGTTTAGCTAATAAACACAATAAAAATGGGAATTTTAGAAAAAGTTTGCAAAAATTTCAAACCCTCTGAAAATGAAAATAATATGACACAGAATGCAAGTCAAATTTTGAATGTCCTGCACGCATTCGAGCAGCTGAGAGCGCATGGAGAAGTTATTGATCTGGTAGTGTGTTCACGGTGGCTGGTTGAGGAGGGGTGGTGTCTGGAGCTTATCGATACCATCCATGTTGTAATGATGCAGTTAATATTAATTTAATTGGGACATTTTAAAAATTTTCTTTTGTTTTTACATGAAATTGTAACAGCTTATTAGTATTTGACGTTTTGACAGTGTTCAAATATTTATCTGTCATGTGTTTGCTTTTACATATGCAGTTGAGGTTGCGGCAGTAATCTGAGATAAGTGTTGTTACCATATTCAGAGACATTTTTTTTCATTCGAGAATGTTCTAGAAATTTGATTATTTTACTACTACACAGTTAGGCTGGCTTGGGAAGGTGGTTGCGATGGGGGTTCGCACAGTATCCGAAGAGGTTCAGTACCATACCATGCCTTTATTTGGTTAGGTTTTTGGCACTCTGGTGTGAGGAGTGGGGATAGAGCATGTGGCAATTTATGCCGGATGCCCCTGCCACTCACTAACAGTAGACAACCAACTCTCGGAGAAGACGTGTTGAGCTTGGCAAATTTTGCTTACACCAGCAAGCACCCGTGACCGTTCTTTCTTTTTTGACTTTAATTTTCAGCCAACTTCTATATTCTACTAGATTATTTCTGCCAGTGTGGGAGGTCACTAGGCTGTCAGGAGGGAACTGAATCTCTCCTGTCTTCTTAATATTCACGCAATGCAAGTTTTAAGTGACATGAATAATTAATGAACTCTGCAGCACTGTTCTGTGTTTAGAATGCCTCACTAAACTGACTGTTTGTGACTCTGCATTAATAAATTGAAGAATGTGAACTATTGTTAACTTGAAATAAAAATTTGGAGGAAATAATCAAACAATTGAATTCTATAATTTTATTTTAATATAGCACCTTTATGAAAGTCTCATGTCTCTACCGAGAGAATAAAATTGAGTTCTGATTTCCGTTCACCAAATCTGACATCCGCGACATTACTATGTTAGCACATAGAAACACAGTCAGATGCTCTTCACTCCTTTTGGATCACTTTTTACTGCAACAGGCTGTAGTAAATGCCCGACTTGTCTACGTTGTATACATGTAGGATTTGTGTTGTTTCGGAATTTCTTCCAAAATTGACTGCCAGTTTTGCATAGTTTGACTAACTGCTCCCGCTTCGTCCTATACTGTATGCTGTGCTACACTTATTCTTTGCTTGAAACCATGTAGCCACCCATTGCTGCAGTTGAAATAATCAATGTTCATTTTTAGTGCTAATTCTGATGCTTTCACCATAAGCATAGGACCCCTGATTGGCAAGCCTAGAGAGCGGTGCTGACTAAACCATTCAAATAATGTTGACTGATGTGTTCCTGATGTCCACGTATCCCTTGTGCCCATTTGTTCCATCGCAGATGCATTAACCACACAGCAACACTCAACCAATCGACATTAAGTCGCAGTCTCAATCAGTGCAGGTCGACAAGAACAGTGTTTACACTTTTCTTGTTGCCCTGCACCTCATGGCTGCGGGTCATAATATTTAACATTCATCACAAGAGGTACCTCTCGTGATGAATAGATATGTGGCCTAAATGAGTGTGTCCCGTGAAGTCATGACCATTAGAAGCAACAGCCATTGGAGGGAACACTGGGATAAGCGGCGCCACTTATTCCCACATCTTTCCTATGTGCATGATGTTGACGGGCCCCATGGCCGAAACCTGAGTGTGATGTGGCTCCAAGTAGTGTCAAAAGATGGGGAATCACATTCCCGCAGGAAGTGTAAAGTGGTGAGCGGCTCCCTAGCGGCATTAATTAATAGGAGCATTTTTAGGCAATTTTAGTGGTGATTGGACCACAATTAACTAGGGAAACTGCCCGCTCCAGCATAGAGAGTAGATAACATACCGTAGAAGACAGGGCGTAGCTCCGCCCCTAGTGACAAAATCCATATGTCGTCACATCCATATGCATTCCTGTAATTATAACCATTATGCAAACGCCAATTTTAAAGTGTTAATTATAAAGTCTACATGTAATCATCTATCAAGAATCAGCCACCTGAAGCATCATTTCATTTAATATCACCCTTCAAGTGCGGTGACATACTCGTGATGTCACATTCTAAGCCATATCTGGGGTTCCGACATTAACGGGTATTTCATTAATGTGTTTTAATTTAGTAATCATAATTATGTACAATGTCAGTTTCATTTATCAAGCTAATTATTAGGTACCATTTTTTCACGTTTTCATTTTTGGTGTCGGATTCGCAGGATGTGCAGCAAAGCCGATGCCATGTCGTTAGTCAGACTTCAGCACTCCAGACAACCGGCAGGGCAGATGGTAAGCTCCACGTACCCCCCTCGGAAATTCAATATAGGCTGCATTTTCTTTCATCGCAATAGTTAATGTAACTCAAGAACATTTAAGTACTTTTATTTAACCGAGGGAAGGTCTCCCTGCATCCTGAAGTAGCATACCAGGACTTCATGTGGGGGACATGATTTTAAGTAACTCTAACTTAAGGCCTAAGCCTTACTTTCCACAGTAGTGACCTCCAGCAGGTCCAGAGTGCCGGGTCCGCTTAACCAAGGGTACGCATTTTCATGTGCAGCAACATTTCATTGTAACTTTGCGGTAATGAAACTGTCATACCATATTAGACGTGCTTTATTGTATTAACTCTCCAGAGTTCATCGGGTACTGCACCCTCATAGCAGCATCAACTTTAAAGTGTCTTTCATTGTGTGTGTTGTATTTACAGGGCCTCGGGCCTGCCTCCATCAAGCAGAGTAAATTCAGTGATAATATAGGCATGCGAAGTGGCCAACATCTTCGCCAAGCGAAAATTGTATTTATGTAGCCCTTTTCATGGAAGAAGTGTTGTGTACTCTGAACCTTTTTTAAATACTTAACAAAAATTGACTGCAAATGCTTTAACTACTGGGAATATGAATACCGTATTTACCCAAAAGGAAGACGACCCCTTCCTAAAAAAATATTTTTGAGAAAAAGTATAAAAACTTGAATAGACTACACCTATGAAGTGCTGAAAAAATTATTTAGGTTGAAGTATTTTTGCATTAATTTATGACAAACCCTTCAAGAAGAAATGCTGTTATATGAATAGTATGATGTATTTGATTTACTATTAAAGAAAAGATAATCACAATGAAATAGGTGTGTCTAACCTAGCAGTATGTTAGCAGCATTTTTCTTACACTGCAAAACTTTTGTCGGTGTTATATACCTATTCATGACTTAAGCCATTTTGCTTCCCAGCAAAACACTTCCTCTTTATGGCTGGAGTGCTTCTTCTTTACAGCAGTGACATTACATAAGTGGACCCTTGTCAAAGTCGACAGGCACAGTATCAGCACTACAAAAATATGTACAACCATAGGAGACACAGTATTCAAGAATTAAAAGCCTTTGTCAACATCACCTAGGTTTTGAATTGAAGACAATTCCCGGATTATAGACGACCCCTCATTTTTTATATACCTTTTCTGTCAAAAAACCTCACCTTCCTTTCCTGTAAATACAGTATATGATGTTCTTTTGGGTCCGAAACAACTGTTTCTAAATATCAACATTCACACTTCGGAAAAAAATTTGAGTACTTGAAAATTCAAAGTATTTATATTCGACATTGAATTGAATACGGATATTTAATTATTCAAAATGGTATTCAAAAATTTGAATATTCGCGCAGGCCTAATTATTAAATTGACGCCGGCTAACAGCCAGCAGCGCTAGAGCCCATGACGGCGCTCACGTGTCATGTGTTCCGCACGTGTGCAAAAAGTCCGATAATTTTTAACTTTCATATAAATGTTATTTTCAGTGCGATACATGTGTTATATTGTCTTTGCAGTGTTTAATATGTCTTTAAATGTTTTAAAGTGTTTGTACTAATTTTAATTGTTTGGTTATAAAATTCAAAGTGCCCGCGGCACCGAGATTAAGAACACTTAATATTCCGGCATGAACGTCATCATAAAGAGACGCTAAAATAATATTGAAATTCATAAGAAAATTATAGAAATGTAGAACAATATTTAATTTAATTTGTGCCATTTTATTTTCAATATAAAATATTTCACTTCCGCTTATGTGAACCCCGTAGACGGCCATGGTAGGTTCATGCGACGCTTGTATCTCAACAGTCTGTCGAGGAGAACTGGCAAGATAAGACACTGTCGCGTACACACTACAACTTTTGTTCACTGATTTAGGTTTCCATAGTAAATTTAGTTCACTGGTTAACCTTTGGTTGCATCATTTTTTCCAGACATTTTCCCCAGCATTATGCTTCCTCTTTATTAATTTCTTACACCCTTGCGACATTTTTAACTTAATCGAGGAGAAGTAGGGGAAAGATGTCAGAGAGGTCATGCGACCCACACATTTTGAATCAGGCACCATCTGCCTATATTTATGGCATTTCATTGTAACTTTTGCATTATTGCTACACACAATTTTAAGAGCTTTATTTTTATGTATGTATTTGAGGGTAATTTTCGTGTTTGAATATTTTACGGCAACATCACATATAACCACGTGGCTGACCGAAGCCAAGTCTTTGTATATGCCATCATTGCGTTTCAAGAACTTATGTATGTAACATTGTATTTGCAATCATTTATTTCAGAGTTCTATGTCAATTTTATTCAGGGTTCCATGTATTTTTCATGTAAATTGTTGCTTTTTGTACTTGACCACGCTGTTACGCTAATGTTTGATTTTACCGCCATCAGGCATGTTACAAGCCTGTAACCACTCTAATCATAAAGAGGATCACTTTCTCAACAGGAATAATATTTGATCTGAATTTAGTTTGCCGTTTCCTTGCAGAAACATTGCAAGTTCACCTGCACCACGTGGTCCGTACAAACTCCATCCAGCGGCATCCGCACCATCTAAGCTTGTTTTCACACGTGTGTGTGTTTATTGTGAATATTCAACTCATGTCCCATCTTATTTCATGTATCATTCAAGGGTCTATGTAATGTTGTAATTAGTGTACGGTGCAATTATTCCCGTCCTAGACGGCTCTGTGTATAGGCCGTCACCACACTACCAACGTGCTGGAGGGCAAGCCCCGATGATTTTGCGTTAGTGATGCCGAGTAATCACACATGTTAATGTGTATTAAGGGTTTTCATTTGTAATTCACTGTGTCCTGTCTTCAGGGTAAAACCGTCAGTCCACACAAGCGGCTGTCGGCCCTCTTCCCATGTGAAGGCTGTGCTTTCATGCACCTCGGTGAGATGGCATGCACTACATTAATTACGGGCTGGGGAACACCCAGGAGAGATAATTATTTCATTGGCACTTTGGTGTGTATGAATAATATCAATAAAAACAAGTCTACAGTGAACTTAATTCTTTTATTCAATAGTGACAGTGTTCTAGCCACATACGTTTTATCTGTTGTTTATTTTCAGTGATGTTTATTAAAAGTTTAGTATTGCCTACATGTTTGTAAGTACCACAGGTGAGACGGACACACAGAACCAACAACATCCCTGAGAACCCTGAGTCTCAGTAGTGCGGTGATTGGGAAGCACCACTGGCGCCCAAATTACCAGTAAGTATTTGTGTCATAGTTCGTCTCGTGTCTCACCCGACGGCGTCAAAACTATAAACTTATATTTTGCAATAATAATCAAAATAACCAAAAACTAACACATTCATACTTCCTCTCGATTCTCGATTATGTTGATTACAGCAATCGAGGTAATCGAGGAATCGAGAAATAACATTTCCCACTCCTAGGAATAACAGTCAATACATATATTTATTTTATCCTTGGACATTAACTTCAGTGCTGTGTAATATACACACTGTGTTTATCAAGTACATGGTAGTATTTAATTTAAATGGTTGTTAAAGTATAAAAAGTAGCTGAAAGGAAAAAAGTAATTAGAGCTTCAAAAATGCTCACTTTACAGTGAACTGCCTATAATATTATACCACCATAGTTATTACTTGGCTTTGGAAAACATTTTCTAATCATCAATACAGTGCAAGCTGGAATTACTCCTCTTAGAGATTTCTCAAGTGTATTCCAACCATTAATTCAATAAACAGCAAACACAGAATAAGACTGTATCTACATATTGCGCTTAGCAGTCATCTCATTATCATGTCCTGTCTAGCTGTATTTTAAATATTTACAATTAGAGTGATTGCTTCAAAGTTAAGTGTAAGTGGTACATTCATCTCTACCTTTAAAATTATTTATAACATAACATAAACATCCAACGTAGTTTGTCATCACGAAGAGTTAGCACAGTTGCACCATGTCACAACACTGTCTCCAGATCGTCTGTTCTTGCTGATTTGCTTACATCCTGAACACAAGTTAAGATTAAAAGAATCCTTCATACACAATAAAAACTACAGAAATAAACCGTATAAACAGATGGGCTAAATTGGTCAGTAGACAGAAGTACACATGAATGACGGAGCACTACGGTTTGTCTAGCTTCTTGGCTTGGCTCCTACAACCTGTTATGATGTCACTTCTTGTTTAAAGGACTCTCCCTTTGTTTAAAGGACTCTGCCTAGCAGTGTTCACTAATCATCATATGACACTCTGGCAAAAACCAATATGACTGTAGTTTTTATTATATTAACAGTATAATTAAGTGTATTTTTTACTTAATTACTCCCTTTACGAGAGGTGGGGGATATTTAATTGGGAGAGGAGGGGTGGGGGTAAGTATTCTAATTAAAAAAAGGCTGTTCACGATAGAGGGAGCACGTTACAAATTAACCTTAGAAAAAAGTCGCAGCATCTGCACGCATATATTTTAATGGGCACACTAAGTGACATTCACCCAGTAAAGTTGGTAACGATGGATGGAAAGTAGTTCTATAGCTTAACATTGAATAAAAAGTGTTAGGTAACCATTTGCCATAACTTAAAATTATTTCCTTCACTTTCTGATTTTTAATGCATAGAAGTGTAAAAATGAGCAGATTTGAAAAGTATTTACTTTCTTAATAATTTCACAGTTTAATTTGACCGATGCATTAATAAAGTGATGAGGCTCATGGCAATGTTAATTATCTATGCATAAGGTGGAAGAATACACAACATGCATACAAGTAGATCTTAAGCAGGGCTTTCAAAAGTGCCCATTTTATCATGAACAGCCTATAGTAACATTTCATTTTATAGTTGTGTGTTTGATTTACTTCTGAATTTGTAACAGAGCTACTATACAAACTGATTTGTGCATTATGTAAATTAAATAGCTCTTCAGGTAAGTATTTAATAATGTAGTACCAGGCCTAAGTATTTATTGTACATTGACAAAAAAATTGCATTTGTATTAACATTTTCTTGCGATTTTGAGTTTTCCTTTAAAAAAAAAAAAACCCGAGTTTCCACTAATCTAAATACATTCTGTTAAAAAAAGTGGTTATGTTACCTCTTTTGATAATGTTTCAAACTGCTGTTTTGTAGTATCATTAGCTTGAGAATCCTGCATGCTTCTGATTCTATACTCTAGCTGAGTGCATAATTCTTTACTGAAACATTAACATCAGCATTTCACAACACTCTCACCCTCATGTAAATTTTTAAGATAGTCAGGAATGACAGTTGTAGTTGCAGATCTTACAGTTAAGAGCCTATTAAAAAAAATATACACTACCAGACAACGAAAATAGTGCATTGGTGTTGGGGATCCTGTGTGCCCACAAACAATTTCCGATGCCTTACGGAGATGAATCTGCGATCCCAGTAGCCATTAGATGTGCTGCCATTTAGCTGCAACAGCAAAAGTGACTCCATTGACAGTGATAACAGGCCCGAGCAATGTGGACTGCCACAGACTGGTGATGTGTAATGTTTAGCGATGAGTGCCACTTCATTATGGGGACTGATGATCACTGTGCCAGTGTGTGAAGGGCCCCTGGAGAACGCCACTACCCCAACCTTGCTATCAAGCAGCACATTTCCACCCAAGACAGGCATTATCAGCTGGGAATCATAGCCTACAATAGATCTGCTTTCATTGTGTTACATGTAATATTGACAGCCCAGCAGTATGTCAGTGAGATCCTATGCCCCCACCTGATCCCATTTCTGGTCAGGATTCAAGCATAAAATTTCAGTACGATAATACCTGACCGCACACAGTACGGGTTGCTCATTACTGCCTCCGCCAAGTCCAAACACTACCATGTACTGCCCACTCCCCCAACATGGCCACAATCCGGCACGTGTGGGACCAGTAGAAATGCCAGCACATGCAGTGGTGCTACAGTCTCTGGGATTTGGAGCACACTGTCTGTCCACCAACTGTGGGTTTGTTTGCCTCAGGATAATATCCAGTGTTTGCTGGATTCCATGCCAGACAGTGTTGCAGCAAGAAATACAGTGCGAGAGGGTGTGGCACACTACTGAAGATAACTGGACAGTGTACCACAGCCACATTTGTAACTGTCCTGCCACTCTGTTTTAGTAATCATGTGTATTACTTATCTGTATCATTACCTACATAAAGTTTCAGAACCATCCAATGTATCCTTCTGTCTGCACTATTTTTATTGTCTGACAGTATAGTATGAATAGCTACAATCACAAATTATGTAATGAGAAAAGTTTTATCTCTACATTGAACTCCATTTATGCTGTGAGCAATTTTACAGATATAACTACATTATTAATGCTGCACTCTGTGTCCAAATTACTAACAACTGGGCATTGAAGTGAACTGGGAGCATTACATCCTCTTTGTTTTTAAAACTTTATCATATTCTACTACTAAAAAATTAGTTGCCTTTGCAGATTTTCAAGGTGTAGAACTATTCCAGTTAATATTTTTAGAATACTGTTTACAACATTCATGTAAATAATCAAAAGTAGCTTATGTTAACTAACAAATATAATTTTTCCAATGTTTGATTTTATTTATAGGTTTGCAAAATCAGTATTACTAACATGGTGCCAAAATATCAATGTAGTGCTTAAGGAAAAAATTATAACGGCCGTTATTTAAAGAACTACATCTCCACTGAGATAGAGATAGATGCAGCTGCTTTGCAGACCATAATATCTCACCTACTGAGAATGGGTGTAGCTCATGGTGCTGGGATATTATTTCCTTATTAAAATGTTGAATATAGTCACATGAACTGGCCCAGTGATACTGGTTGACGAAAAAGCATTTTACCTGGAGCAATGGCCTCTATATTGGTACTACAGCTCTGCGGGAGAACACCTTTGTCCAGTCCTGGTGGAAGTGGAGTGAAGTGATTTGGGAGGCTCTTAACAGTGGGGTCTTCAGAGCCAATGAAGGTGAATCAAGGTGAGTATTGAGCTGTACCGGAATGAAGTGATAAGGGAAACAGGAGATCCTCAAGAAAACCCCCTAACTAACGTCATTGTTTGGCACGATTCCCACATGCGAAAATCCAGGGAGCGACCCTGCTGGGAATCAAACCTGATTCACCTTAGCGGGAGGTGCATAGTCTACATCACTGCAGCCGTTAGTTTTGGTAGGAGTTGCTTGGAATGCCAAGAGAAGTTAAGGTGGAGAAATACCATTAATCTTGGATTTTTTTTACAGATCTTCATACAAACTTTATGGTTGGGAATTAAAAATCAAATCTTAACATGGCACAAAGGCTATCTAAAAGAATTTTTTTTAAGTTTGTGCCATTTCAGTTATATCCATATTTTTGCATGTGCAAGAAAAATGGTTAAATAATGAGGCAACATTTGATTACCATTACAGGTGTGAAATGAGTAACGGGAGAAAAAGAAGCTGGATTTTGATACAACTGTTTGTGAAATGAGCAATGGGAGGAAAATAAGTTGGATTTTCACAAACTATGCTTTGACAATCTTGGTTTTTATATATTGAATCTGGAAATTAAGTTGTGGAGGAATGTAAAGTCAACATTCGCTACCTTTCATCCCTGGAAGTTTCTGATATTTCTAATTAAAAGCATTTAGTTTTTTCATTTTTTGGGGATGGTAACCCTCTTAAGGATCACTTTAGTTCATAAGCTGTACATACGTTACTAAAGGCTGTTCACAGTAAAGTGAGCACTTTTGAAATGAACCTTAGAAAAAAGTCATTGCCTCTGCCTGCATATATTTAAACGTGCACGCAGAGTGACATACGTCCAGTAAAGTTGGTAACGATAGGTGGGAAATAGTTCTATACCTTAAAGTCAAATAAAAAGTGTTAGGTAACCATTTGTGATAACTTAAATTATTCCTTTTGTTTTCTGTTTATTTTTTTTAAATGTATCAACGTACAAAAATTTGTAGATTAGTAAAATATTTACTTTTACAATAATTTCACAGTTCTGCTTGACTGACAAATGAATAAATGGATGAGACCCATTGCAATGTTAATTTTACATAAGGCAGAAAAATGCACAACATGCTCACACGTAGATCTTAAGCAGGGCTTTCAAAAGTGCTCATTTTACCTCATTTTTATACAGGATCACATCCCAAAAACATTGTAACATATTTAAATATGCTGTATATCACCACCACACTGAACTTGACCCAAAATAATAACTCAGCTCAGTTAACCATGAACTGACAGAGCTGGCTGAGTACAGGAAGAGAGAGTGGCTGAGCTGATATTAAAAGAAGCCTGCTCAGGAGAACAATTGCACGCCCATCCATGACTATTGGCTCAAAAAACATTTCACATATCAAGCAACTTAAAAATTGAAAAAACATATATTTCAATATTGCTCCAGAATTTTCCACACATTAGGGTACATTCTGTATTATTGGAGGCAATATTAATTTTTTTATGTGTTGATTTGCATACAGTTACACTTATCAACAGCACGTTAAAAAATTGTAACGTACTGGACTTGAAATGACAATACATATGTTGTTGCCCTGGTTGGTTCAGTCTGTCAACATTAGTCATAATATAATTTTTGCAGCTGCACCAATGAGGGTGAATAAGAAAAACTTCAACAACAGTGCAGTCAGTGCAACATCTCTCCACCACAGTGGTCTATGTTGTCCATGGTGAATTAAAGCTCATAATTTTTTAATAGGAAAAGGGATAGACATTGAAAGTGGTGGGTTTTCTTGAGGTTCTTAAGTTTCCACCACTGCTTTCTACCACTTTGTCACTTCCACCTCATCCCATCCATTTTTCAGGCTTTCCACTAACAAAATGTATGTGTGTTAAGGCAGCTGGCTTCACTTAGAACCATCTTCCAGCTGTCTCATCTATATATACTCTACTTCAGATGAGAAACAGCAAGCAGTTGTTACATCCTTTACATAGAAATCTGTGTAAAGTGTCTAAAAATGTTATTACTACCTGGAACTAATTTCTTTTCTGCAAGTTTTCAGTTCTTCTTGCAGTTGGTGAATTGTACGTTCTTTCTCTGCCAGTAGTATATTGCTCACTGCTTCAGTTTCCACCTACAGAGTATCACATAGTTAACAACACATTAAGGCAACTCAAGAAGTACAAGAAACATCTTTGTTTGTTCAGTTAATTCCAAAAAAGTACCATCACTCAAAACAATTGTAATCAGTTCCAAATTATGACTGCATCTGGCTTTACACTGAAACAAATAGGAAATGCTCCATGAGAGCAATCAATTCTTCTTAGAAATTAAAAAAAAAATTAATATATTAATTTTAAAGATTAAGTACTGTTTCCCCTATAAAAATATTTGAGTTTATGGAGTAAGCGTGTAACATTCATTGAGAAGGTTAGTGATTTTCTCTTCCCATCAAAAGCTCATAGAATTTGTTAGCACCTCTCAGAGCTGCTGCAGGCAAGTGTTAAAGATACCTGTCATAATGTGATACCTGTAAATGCAAAGCTATGGAGCAAGACCAAGTCAGTAGTCACATGGCAAGATTTCTTAAAGCTAGCTGGCTTTATTCCAGTGTTATTTCATACTGAAACATGAAAATTTTAAAAATTATAAAAGAACCAAATAATTACAACAATGCCTCAATTTATCAGACCTTTAATCAGCCGACTTTGTATTTAACGGACAAAATCTAAATCCACAATTACTTTTTTTATCGCTGTGTCCACTTACCGCTTGTATGGCATGAAAAGTGTTGTTCAGTGGTGAGATATGCACACGTGTGAACAGCTGTGTTATGCAGGTGGAAGGAATGTTATTTTCAGAACCTTGCAGTGGCTCAGCTATGGGCATCTACTATAGCTGTAACCATAATTCATGACACATGTAACATTTCCTGTGTAGGATGTGCTCTCTATGATAGTGTGCATAACTCATGAATGCACCCTGCCCAATATTTATGTTTCTGTTTACTGCAGCAAGTTTGTATGTTTTTCAAATACATTCCTGTGAATTGCTGCATTTCTATATAATTTTTACACCTACATGTTGCCATTAGCGATTCATTTTGTTATTTTTCATTGTGTTCACTACAAACTTAAGGTAATAAACTTTTTGCTACTTTACAGCAAGCAGGAAGTTGTCATGAAAAAATAGTGCACAAAAATACCTGTAAATCAAACCCTTAATACCCTAATTCGGCATCTAAAGGCAGCGTGCATGTACAGGCCGCACCATAATTTTTAGCCTCTAATACTGGAAAAACAAAAATCTTGTGTAATGCGGTAGAACCTTTTTTTAAAACCTGAAGTTTGTTCATGTACAGTAACAACTGACATTTGGCGCACAACTTTGTTAGGCTGTTTACAGCTGTGCCTGCATTGTTGCTTCAGTTCATTCACTTTCTCTGGTGTGACGTGCACTTCCCAGATACATAAACGTGAGTGATAGTGGGAAAGGAATGAGCAAGTTATAATGCAAAATTTAAGTTAAAAGTTGTGGAATATGCATGTGAACATGGAAAAAGCGCAGCTGGTCGACAACTTGACACAGATGATAAAAATGTACTGCATTGGTGCAGCGTGAAAAAATATGTGAGAATGACTGTCTTACAACAAATTTGTTTCGCAAAGCAAAAAGTGTAGATACCCAGAACTGGAAGAAGAGTTGTTTCATTACGTGCTTGCTACTACAACGTTTTCCAGCAACTCAATTGCGCAATTCAACGGCAACTTGATCGTGCAATATGCCAACAACTAGATTGCACAATTGTTGGCAGCTGTTCAGTGCATGATAGTGCATATAAATAATTTAATTGTACTCTCTGGGCTATTCCCTGATGATGTGGGACCTTAGGTGCCATTTTATTGTGGCCAGAAAAGTTTTTTACATTTTACCAGTTTATTTCCCCCCAGAAAGTTTGGTGTACAGGCTGCACCCCCATATTCACATGAAAAGTGAGTACAAAATGTACAGCCTATACAAGTCCAAATACAGTATGTATTTCCCACGAATAAATTTATGTGTTTTTATCATGCATTGCCTTTCACAAAAGGATATTCATTTTCAACAGATTCTAAGTAACTACACATAATTCTTAAAATTTTTTTGAAAGCAAAATTTATTTCTAAAGTGTATTCTTGCCTTTCTCTTTGAAATCACAAATAAATACATGCTGAATTTTATTCTACACTGTACATCGTTTTTATCAACATATCAACTTGTCGCTTGTAGGACGTGAAATGTGTTGTTACTGTATACCGGCGAGATAAGCACGCTTGCTTGAAAGGCAGGGGAAAGGAAGTTATTTTTTTAGAATTGTGCAATGGCTTGGTTATATGGTCAATAAGCATGGTGTTGCTCACATGTAACAGTGTACAATTTTATGAGCTATTCACGGTAAAGTGAGAACTTTTGAAAGCCCTCTCATCTGGAATAATAGTCAACAAATATAATCTATTTTAGTCTTAGACATTAACTTCCGAGTGCAGTGGAATTTATACACTGTGTTTATTACTTAAGCCCTACATGGCAATATTTATTTTAAAATGTGGTTTAAAAAAAAGACTGAAATAAAAAAAGTAACTACGGCCTTAAAAGTGCTCACTTTACCGTAAATAGCCTATGGGGAAATACCATGTGCAGCTTATTATAGCCAATCCTAAGTTCAAGATTGTGCATGTTTGTTGTATGAAATAATTTCCCCTTCAGGAGAAAAAACTAGAAGCAGGCGTTTCAGTGGCAAGGCTACACACTACATCCACAGTAATAAAAATGCCACCATTTATTGAAGTGCTTAAAATTAATTTTAAAGAGAGCTATGATATAGACAGAATGTCTGCCTGTTGTGATGCATTGTTAGCTGTCTGAGGCATGGGAAAGAATAAGCAGGTGGGCAAACGATAACATGACCGGAAAGTCAAGGTTAGTGTCTACGTACAGATGGAGTTTAAAGAGCATGGTCAAATGTGACATGGCCCGTTACATGGCAGATGGTAATGCTATACACAGTACGCCTATTATAGTATTCTTGCTGCCACAGGACGATCAGGACATGTACTTTTCTTATTTATGAGAAAAAATGAGCAAGTGGTAAATTGTAAATATAGAATTTAGCCGCCACACAAACACACATGTTCACAACAGGGGGACGGTATGCTGCCTGTTTCAGTTTCCAGATTATCATCAAAGCCAGATGAAGTTATAAAATGCAGAAAAGAAAGGCACAGGAGTGGAAATGTTGTCAAGTTGGGATTGAAAATAATAATTAAAAAAAAAGAAAATCACAGTACAAGTTGATGTGCTCGCGCAAATACGTACTACTCAGCCAAGACCCAGAAAAAATTCTAACTACACAATTTCATATTGTTCCTTCCTTTCCCTTGGACAGCTAATGATCAGTCATAAATTACCAGAAATACTTGCAGCTCACTGTCCCTCCTGGCTGCACAAACATCTTGGCCACACTAAAGTGACCCACTTAAATATCCATACCTGTAGATTTTTTTGGTACTTTGCCATTTACCAGACTTTCTGGTTTTACTAGACTATGTCTCTATTCCATTAGTCCAGTAAATAGAGGTTTTACTATGCTGTCATAATACATAATAATCTATCTTTGCATGTAAAAGCAGACCTATTGTGACATTACATTAGAAGATGCACAATATGGCAGTACATGTGCTGTCCACAACAAAATTTTTAATACAAGACAAGAGGTTTTAAAAAAGAAAAATAAAATATCAATATTTTTAAGCATTTTAAATGTATTATTCTGCACCTCAATGAATTCTAAGACAAAAGCCAGGTTGCTGTTGGTTACTTTGACTCACACTTGATTGCCTTAGTTTATTGCCTGAGTCTGCTCACTGATTTTCAGGAGTTAGGATTACAAAAGCTAACTGTCAGTTTCAAAGTTAAAGGCATTGCACTTAATGATACCCTTAGTAGCACACATTGTTGGTCCAACATTGGCAAATGGCTGGCATCTCTGGCAAACTGTTGGTAGTAGGCTACAGTTGGCAAACTATTGGTAGTATAGTTGGCAACTGTTGGCAGTATAGTTGGTAGGTTTGATAATCAAAATTTGTGGTTTGCCCCTACTCTGCTATAGCTGGGCTGCCAATTGTTATTTTCCATATAAATTTTGCTGTTGGTACAAAATAGATTGTTTAATGTTGGCCCTCCTGCCACTTCTTGTCTGTGTATGGCAAACAAAATTATTCCTTCCTGCAATAACAAATGCTCTTTAAAATGTCACTCAATTGTTTTGGTTGCATAAATTGGATGTCAAACATGAAATAAGGTATTGTCAGTTTGCAAATACAACTTACGAAAGTCATTGCTAGATTATCAATTATAATTTTCCTTTTAGTCTCAAGTGGTTTCTCTCTAAGATTTACAATTGAAAAATTCCATTTAATGAACTACAACATTTTTGTAGACCCTTCTCAGTTTATATGAGCTGTGGTTATTAACATGTATTTTAGTATTTTTAAATAATTAAAATACATTCTGTAATGTTTACAAACACCACACAGAAAATTAAGTGCTTGAAAGATACAATCACACAGATGCATCACATGGCTGTGTATTTTGTGAAGTGACAAGAACACTGCCTAGCAGTATGGTGCTCAAAAAATTGTGTATATGCTATTCATGGCAAAGTGAGCACTTTTTGAATACCTTTCGTTTTGAATAATAGCCAATAAATGTATTTTATTGTTGTCTTAGATGTCAACTTTCGAGTCCAGTGAAATATATACCATGTGTTTATTACTTATATGGCAATACTGATTTTAAAAAGTGGTGGGAGGTTAAAAAGTGGCTGAAGGGAAAAAAGTAAGTATAGCCTCAAAAGTGTTCACTTTACCATGAACAGCCTATAACAGAATATTGTATTTTCCAGATTTGTTTTAATTGTAGGTCTTTGTTGTAAATTTCTGTTCAGCTTTTTCACCTGTTTGATAATTTATTGTTTGATGTCAATGTTTTAATGACTGCTACAATCCACATTGTGTTTCTTATTTATTTGTTGTCCTTTTGCACATTTGTTACTGTACTTGTTTGTGGTAATCCTGTTTTCTTTTTTCAATTAATTTTTCTAACTTGTGTTTTGCAATTATGGCAATAGACTCAGTCCAGTCAAATTGTACTTATATCACTGCCATTTGAATTTTAAAAATAATTATTTGGAGAACTCATAATATTATTTTTTATGGATCAGGGGAATATTGCGTACACTAGCATCCCAATTAACTAAATCACAATTTTATGACTTTCCAGATTAACCGAATCTCGACACAGTGAAAAATGAAGTTTTCATCTAAGCAATTTGCATATTCTATATTTGATTTATACTCTTAGTTACAAATGAATTATTTGGAAAATGCTTGCAATGTTCCATAAAAATATTATAAAATGTTTTAATTTAAATTAAAATATACATGTGCATAATAAAATAAGTCGGTACTCTAGCACAAAATAACGAAAGATAAAATATGTAGGTACAATATTAACAGACAGGTTATATTCCCAGAAAGTGTCCATTATGCAAACCGTTCATAAATTAAATCACATTCCCCAAAAGAAACAATGTAATTGGCTGAGGTTATTGTTGCGTATTAACGTGTAGATGGTGTGAAGGTAGTTAGGCAGAGACACTTGGCACCTGTGAGTTCAGTGTCTTTGGGGCATACATGTTTGAAATAATGTATAATGCTTGGAGGAGGTAATATATCCATGTCATTTGTGTGGCATCCATATGTATCGAGAGCCAACCAATGGGCAAGACATAAAAAGGGCAAAGAAGATGGAGTAGTGTTTTGGGTGAAATAAAGTATACTGAGGTCCAGTCTTCTTTGAATAGTCATACATGGGACAGTCGGCAAATTTGTGTCAGACCTAGATATGTGGTGGTCTTACAGTGAATGGTTACAGTTATATTTTATTGCAAGTAAAATTGAATACACTGTTGCAAAATGAGCTGTTTTTTACACTCTGTGTGGGGCAGGATTGTACAGAATCATTACGTCATTATTGTCACAGAGACGAACCAACACAGTACCATTGAGTGAGGTGCTAACACGGCTTATAGAGCATTTCAAGCCCAAACCAAAAAAATCATGGAGACTTATAAGTTTTTAAAATATGACCCACACAAGGGTGAAGTTATTGTAGTATATGTGGCAGAACTGTGTCGACTATCAGCTTAGTGTACTTTTCCTAACCTTGAACAGATGTTGTGCAAACGATTAGTGTGTGGAATGTCTGACAAAACTGTTGTACATGTGCTTCTGGCAAAAGAAAAATTGACACATAAAGAAGCAGTCAACATTGCAATGGCAGCAGAAGCAACGGGATGAAACCTACTATATTTATGGGCATCTGTGGTAGTGGAACACAAAGTCAAGCTGCATACCTTACAAGCCTACAGGCACAAACGCAGCCAGATTGATTAATGGGGTCTCCTGTGGACAGAGAGAAACCGGCGAGATACGCATGTTGGAGATGCAGTGGGAATTACAGGCCGGAAACATGTAGACATGTATCCACCATATGTCGTTACTCAACAAGAGAGACCACCTAGACAGGGCATTTATCACTAAGAAGAAACAGAGGAATGCTGTTTCTACACAGAAGTAACAGGAACCCACCCAGGTACGACACGGCAGAACACAACTGTTAAGGTGGGTTAGGCACCGCAATATTGGATTTTCACAATTTCTGCCATAATTTACACTAAAGAATGTTTAACAAAATTTCTTGCCCAACATGCCATAAATAATAGTTTCTAAAGCTTTATTAAACTATTACAACTCTACTGCGTTGCGTTTACTCATTTTTGACTAGTGATGGCCGGTAAGAAATAAATAATTTTTTCTTGCGGTGGTTACAGAAATGATCTTGGCAACAATAGTCTACCAATACAAGTTTTACAACATGTGCAAAGCAATGTTCTATGCCTTGCTGATGCCCAAAATAAAATACAAAATCTGTAATGCAAGTTAATAGGAAAATTTTGCAAATCCAAGATGGTGGAGCTTTCACAATAGAGCGGCGCGATGTGGCACGTCGCGTCCAACACTTGCAGCCAGCGACAAGCGTTATTTGCATCTTCACAATAGGGTGATGTTCAGTTGCCGACCGCCGGCGACACATATCGTGCTGCCATCTGTTAAACTGCAAGGAAGCTCCCAATTAAATGCTAAAGCGAACAGAAATCAGTGAATTTTTTTTGCCATTTAACAAGTAAAATTGTTATTTTTTAATGATATACATTTTTCTTTAATAAAAATATATTAAAATTCAAAATTATGATTTAGAACATGAACAACTCTTCAGGCATCAGGAAACATTATCTCTTTGTTTTCTTAAAGGTAAGAAAATTCTATATAAATTTGAACTCCAACTAGTATCTCTGCAAACCAGTACCACTTTCCCTTCAGAAGGTGGAGATGGCCTGTGACAAGCTCATCAAACGAGGGGTCTACGAACTGGTAGCATTCTACATTTGTGGGACACCCAATGTTTCTGTTATGAAGGGGAAAGGCTCAATTACAATCCATGGGGACTATAAAGGTATGCTCAACATTGTTAGCTAAGTGGAATGTTATCCACTTCCAACAATTAATGAGGAATTTTTTTACCTAGCCGGGAGAAAATATTTCACCAAGTTGAATCTAGAGGATGCCTACCTGCAAGTGGCTGTGGATGAGTCCACGTCAGAGTTGTTACCAGTAAACACTATCAAAGGGCAGCTTAGACCTCATAGTTTCCATTTGGAGTAAGTGGGGGGTCCAGAAATTTTTCAACTACCAGTTGGCCTAGGATGGCTCAAATGAGGAGGAGCATTGGGCAAGGGCATGTGAGGTCATTGCCCACATAGACAAAGCAGGACAGAGATTAAAGAAGACAAAATGTTTTTCTGCAGCCACAACAGTAAAATATTTGGGGTACCTGATTGATGGAAGAGGCATTCATCTAACACAGGAGAAGTTTGCAGCAATACACAAACACAGACACAACAATGGGACTTACAAGCTTTCCTAGGGGGCCTGAATTTCCACAAACAGTTTTTGTAGGACAAAACAATGTTGCTGGGATCTCCTCTACATTGGTTTTGGACAACAAAGCCACATGGGTATTGAATGAACATCATGAGGTAGCATTCTAGAAAGGAAAGTAACACTTGCAGACAGAAATGGTGCTGATCGACCACAGTCCCAAAAGAGCTGTAGTGCTGACTGGTGATTCCTCAGAGTTTGGCGTTAGGGCAGTCTTAGCTCACATTATGGACAATGGGGAAGAAAGACTTAGCTTTTGGTTCACAGATGTTACATGAGTAAGTGAAACTACACTCAAAATGACAAAGATGCTTTGGCAATGATGTTCACAGTTACAAAATTTTGTCAGTATTTAGTTGGTCAAACATTTACTGGATTATAAGCCCTTGTTGCAGTTGTTGGACCCACACCCGCCCATTCCTGATATATTTTCCCCCAGGATGCTTCATTTGTGTTTGCAAATGGGCATCAGTGGCAGCTCATGAGTCCGAAAGTAGGTGAAGCACCATGAGCAAAGGGTGGGAATAGAATTGGGAGTTTACTGGGTTAAAAAGGTGTTGCTGCTAGGAACATATCACTAGAAACTTTTGATAACTGTGATAGTAAAACTAATAGTTATCTTTCAAAAGTTATGTCATATCATGTACTTATATATACACAGCATATACACATACACGAACACACACACAGCACAATATGTAGTCAATAACAGTAAATAAATACAACTGCTCATTATGAATAACATGTTGCTATATAGATTGTTGTGGATATAAAAGGTCTCCTAATTTACAACTCAGCAAACTGCCATATTCTATTCACTCTTAATCAAATTGTATTTTGCATACTATCTCAAAAACAGTGCATCTTAGAAAAATGTATGGGACAAATATGTGGGCAACTAAAATCTTATCCTATACAATAAGCAGACTGTCTCTGTCTGTCTCTCCGTCTGTCTTTAATACTTCTAAGTCCCTTGAAACTCAATAGAAGATCTTCAAATTTTGCAGAGAGAAGCCTTATGGTCAAATACAGGCCAAGTTCGAATTTCAGCATGATCAGATTACGCAATCATGACTTTTGACCCTAAAAACTCATTTTTTAATTATTATTTTTTGTATGAAAGTTTTGTATTAATGCATAGAGATATGAAGGTAATGGAATATCATTTTTGTTTACTTTAAATCTCTCACTTCAATGTTGAGTTAATTAAGTGGGGCCATAGTGGTCAAGTGGCTAGAGAGATTCAAAGTGAGGCCACAGTGGCTCAGTGGATAGAGGGATTCCAAGTGGGGCAGTGGCTTAGTGGATAGAACTATATCCAATGTTTAGTTAATTTCACATAATTTTTTTTAAGTCTTCGTATGATTAAAAAAATTTGTAACATCGCAACTATTCTAGGCATGTGACCATTCAGAAAACATGGTCACTGGCTAACCCCTAGTATAAACAATAAAGGTCTCTACAATTTTTTCCATATCTTAGACGTTTTCTGATATATCACAATTAATTTTGTGCCAAAGTTTTGTTCCAATCATCTTAAAACTTTAAAATTGTGTAGCCTCATATTCATATAATTTTTACATAAAAATAAATAATTTTTTTATTTACAATTTTTTATAGCGTTGAAATTTTTATTCCAAGTCACATCGCAGTTTGTCACTCGTGTACAAGTCACGCATAGCAAACATCACCAGTACGTAATTCCTGATAACTCCGTGAACGCACAACATAAGGATAATGGTCTGTTACAAAACTGCTTGGAATTTAGTTTGCTTCCCCAGGGCATAAATATAACTGGTTCAACATTTTTAGTGACAGTGCATGTGCTAGGCAATCAACTGCAGAACTTGTGCACCTGTGCGAAACAGTATATCACAAGGGGGGTGAGAAAGTGCCGCCGGGGGGGGGGGGGGAGGGTAAATACTCTATTATTGAACACAAGAGCTCCTTATGCACTGAAATAAGTATCAAGTATAATGCTGAACAGCAAACATGGGAAACAAAATAAACATTCCAGATAACAGCTGCCACACAATCACTGATATTCATCATACCACAGAGTTTTAAATTTCCTAACAAACTGTCATTAGCTGCCTCACTGACACACATTTTTTACACTAATAACAATGGCACAGGTCTTCCATGCACTCCCAATACTTTCTGGTCATTATACTTTCACAGATTACTAGGCATTTTTCTCATGTCACACACAATATTGTTAATTTGATTCATATTTTACACCGTCATAAACAGATATTTACGTGCTGCCAAGCTGGGTCTTTGGCTCGGCTCGAGAAAACTTTGGCAACATTCAGATATTGACACAAAACAGTAAGTGCTGCCAATTACATGTTTGTGGCGAAACAGCTAGCGCGTCAACCATGCTGTATCTGTGTATTCTAATGGTGTTCCATGCCTCAGATAAAGAACCGTGTAAGAAACAATTTTTTTGGCTTGAAACTTGTGGAGGAATTGTATAAAACAATGGATTATACATATAAAATAAAAACAAAGTAAACAAATACTACTGTAATTATAAAATTTAGATGAAGCAGTGCATCAAATGCATCTATTGCGAGCAGCCACTGCAGGGCATGTATGATTTGTAGCTAGTCTACAAGCCTAGCAACAGGACAGGACATGCAGATGCTCTGAGCAGTCAGTACTAGTGATTTGCCAGGAGTTACATATGATGGCCAAAACTGAATGATAATATTGAGAAGATGGTCCAGCACTGTGAGGTTTGTCTTGGGAAGAGCCGGGCTCCATCAAAAACACACGTGGCATGGACCATACCCCAAACCCTATGGTTCCACATACACATGGATTTTGCAGGACAGTTTATAAGAAGATGTTCTTAATTATGATAGACGAGTGCTTGAAGTGACCAAAAGTGCGACTGATGCCATCCATGTAAGAGCAGAGGTAGTCACTGAGTCCAGAGAGACACGTTCCTGTGAGATGAAAGAGTTTTTGGACCAGAATGGTATACCTACAGACAGTCCCCCATACTATCCCTCCACCAATGGACAAGCATAACAGACTGTACAAATAGTGAAGGACAAGCTAAGAAACTGTAAGCTGACGATTGGTGCACAAAGCAGCAAAGAATACTATTCATGCTACATATCACCCTGATGACTACAACCCACAAATCTCCATCAGAACTGTTGAACTCAAAATTATCATCGACAAGTTGCATTCCAGCACACTATGGCACTTCAAAGACAGGGAAAATAGATACAGGTGAGAAATAACCAATGTACTTTGCAGAAGGGGACAGTATACATTTACGTAGCTATGGGTCAGGTCCAAAGTGTATTCCAGAATGGTAACAGCCAGGGAGGGTCCAGTTATGTACCAAGTCGAAGCTACAGAGAATCACAAGGTACACCAGCAGCATGTTGACCAGTTGGTGCATCATCCATCTAAGGAGGAAATGTCTTCAGACCTACCTGCCAAAGCTATAGAGCTAGGACAAACAGTTTTTCGAAAATCAGCACATACTGATCACGTGTGGGGTTCCAAGAACATTGTAGCATTACAGCTAGATATATATAATTGGTATAATCGGGAAGCATTTCAACTGTCTATATTTGAGTCAAGGATAGTAATTCATGTAATATTTGAAAGGTCATGGCAGTGACAACTTGTTTGAATTTCATATATTTTAGTTTTTCCAAATTTGTTATTTTTCTTTCCTCATTTCATCAGTAGTAACAGACGTCAACAACAGACATCATAGGACGATAGCGCATCTTTTCCTTTTCACTGGGTTAGTAAACTAAAAACATTGCCACCGCAAGGCACGACATGGTGAAACAAGGAAAATAACAGAGGTCACCTTTAGCTGACGTGACTGACTGTTCGAAAACAATATGTTTTCAACGAGGAAACATTCGACCAATATATAGGGAAGCACGACCTTTCTCGGGTATCACAACAGTCAACGAGCAGTGAGCACATCACAACAGTTCGTTACAGCACAATCGTTTGTCAGCTGTCAGTCGGACAGCCTGAAAACGAGTGATCACGTTACTTGCACCGACCAGCGCCCGTGACTTTAACCTTCTTTTGTTTTTCGGGCATTTCAGTTCAAATATCTATTCAATTTATTTTCTGTCGGTGCAAGGAGTCAATAGGGCACCAGGAGAGAAAAGTAACGATTCTCTCTCGTCTTCGTAACTCTTGAAGTGAGAAGTTTTGTTTTATGAAGGCTATCATTCTGTCTTTTTTTTTTTTTGTTCCTCAGCTGCAAGTGTCAATAGTTTGTTTTGCTGAGCCGACAATAAATATCCAGTAAACATTTAACTTCTCTTCTTTTATTTATTGGCAATCCTGGTATCAACAAACTTTCATTATTATGTAGTCAAAGTCTCCAACTCACGCTGAGCTAGTTCATTGGTGTTTACTGAGAACTGTAACGAGAGAACAGGGCAGTAACCTGTTACAACATCAGTGTTCCCGTATGGCCGGAGCAGCAGTTGTCAGAATCACCTTTAAAAGGGTTCCCTGAGGCTTCAGAAGTGGATGTGGCAGCATCTCTGGGCGACAGTGACAGCAGAGGACATGACAGCATCTCACGACTCAGGACCTTACAGTCAGAGGGTACCCAGTTAGGTTTGTCAGTAGCACAAGTGTGTGTTGTAACTTGGAGGGAGAGAGTATGTAATGGTATTGATGTGTATACTGTATGAATGAAGGTGTTAGGTGGAGACGTTAGCACTGTGAGTGCAGCACCATGGTTTGTCAGTAGCACAGTGTGTGTGTACTTGGGGGAAGAGTATGTAATGGTATTGTGTAACGTAACATGAAGGTAGTGTGGAGACAGTACACCTGTGAGTGCAGCACCATGGCATGCAACTGTGTATGATGTTTGCAAAGGCAATACATCAATTTGTGTGGCATACATAGGTTTCGAGGGCTAATGGACAGGGCATAAAAGTTAGGTTCCTCAATTATGCATAAATACCCACATTTAGCATTTTAACTAAAAAATTGAGATTTGAAAAAAGTGTATGGGAAAATGTTTAATTTACTTTAACATATATTCTTTCTCTTAATGTGTATATACATAGTTAAAGCACCTCCGCTTCTGGTTTAATCAAATCACCCTTGGTCCCATAAAATTCAGTTAAATAAGACTCAAGTGTATGTTGAAGTTCATGCTTATTGTGTTAAAATGTGGTACATTTTATATTTTGCACATCATGATCATTGTGACTTAATGAATAATAGTTGTATATACCTTTATTATATAGAGATAAAATACTCTGTGAATAAGCTATCTCGCTGTAAACTTTAGTACTTTATGCACATACAGTAGACTCTCGATGTACTGAAACTCCTATATAAATAATAATAAAGCTACCTGCTTCTATCGTTCAACGGGTGTTGCGTCAATTAAAATATCTTTCGGTCCCATCACCTTATATTTCCACAACAATCGGTTTTAAGCTGGTTGTTTATGCAAACGTGTAGTAACTGGATGTGAAATACATCATGCACGCCGCTGTTTATTACTGTTCTGCAGTGCGTGGTCTACCCACCACGTCTGCATTGTGGTGAAAGACTGACTTGCTGTCACTACCACCCCTAACACACCTGATGAGAGGGGAAGTGGTTACCTAGCAGACAGTGTGGTAACCTTCCATATTATTTCTCTATCTCCTCTTTCTGTCTCATCTCAGCCATGCTCCTTTCTTCTTCCCTTTACATGCCTTCAATAGGAGAAGCTGTTGTCTAGCATCTGGCTGCACGCGCTTGCCTTCCACTCCTTACACGCCAGGTCACAGAGCAAATAAAATGTGCCTGCCGATCGTAGAAATTTTATCAAGTTTATCCTGCACTCAAAATAGTTGCACTTGTCATCACTAGTATTCAAAAGTAAATGGTTTAGCCTGAAAATGTTATGCAATACATTTGAACAAGGAATTATAATTTACAAACATTTTTCTTTCTTTTGTGAATACGGACTGGTTTCACAATGTCTGGTTTTGTTCTGATTAAGGTCTGATTCAAATTTAAGCGTTAGTTAGAGACATTTTCTGTTTCTGAACATATGGCTACTAATAATCAACATTTAATTTTCCTCTAACCAATGGTTATAAACACAAGAGTAGGTTCCGATCACTGGACTAATCAAAACATTACATTGAATGTGGTGGTTGTTCTTGGCTGACGTGAGGTTGTATTTATGTATTTAAATTGTCTAAATACGCAGATTTTGATTGGTTATTTAGGACGATAATGGAAAAACTATTGAATTAGTCAGTCGGCCGCAATTATTAAGCCTTAATTAAAGACAAGTAATTCATTATCAAATGAATTTTATAGATGCGAAAATGTGTTTTCGAGACTTATGAGCGACATTGGGATGGGTACCTACACACACATGTAAATGGATAAAAATAGGCTAGAAACACTTCTCTGGTGATGCAATAAGTTAATAATAAATGTAATTAAACATTACTTGTTTTCAAAAACTACTACTTTTTTCAGAGGCTCAAACAACCCCTTAACTTTAAAAAATCAAATCAGGTATAATGCCACCAATATGTTTATTCTATAGATAGATCTGGATGTTCTGGATTTAGTTTTAAGGTATTGGGAAAAGTTAGTTCGTCCGTTTTAAATTATTATAAATGTTTTTGCAAAGGTCCACACAGTCGTAAAATTATGTGTTTTGGTAAAAATTCATAATGAAATAGGCTATGAATTCATGACAGCTACTAGTATAAGATGAATATAAGTATTTCTGAGCACATAATGAAATTTGGTTGAATTCCATGCAAGCTTCGTCTATGTAATAAATAATTTTGTGGTGCAGTGCACGTGCATTTAAAAATCTCAGACAGCCATCTGGGGGCAGCTCAGATATTTTTAAAATGAAATCTATTAAACACATTAAAATTTCATCCAATTCTGTTTGGTATTGAGGCAGTATATAAGGCACTTTTTATTGTCATTTGTGAATATCTTGCAAAATGCCTAGCCATTGCACTTTGGGGCGTGATTCGGCTAGCAAATGCACAACAACATTAATAAAATTAATAATCTGGCCTCTGGGATTTAAAAGTTTGTTGCTTCAATATTTCATTACTAAGTTTATCATTAGTTTTTGCATGTTATAAATATGTCAATTTATGTAGCTGTGGTGCTATCTGTGGGAACTTGCTCAAACTCTTTGGAGTCATTGAAAAAGTAGACATGCAAGAATGATTGCTTGGCAAGAAAGGTAACTTTTATATGATCGTATTATTTTTTCCAGAACTCATATCCTGAGTATTTTCATAATAATTATACAATCATATCACACAATATTTTTCTCACTCAAGTTGTACTGAGCTGTACAAGGCTAAAATTGCTATCAAAGTATTGCTAGTATTCCACATTTAGGCAGGCATGTACTGTCATATTTGCACAGTTGTGATTTATTTCTCATGTGTGCATGATGTGTTAATATTAATATACTAGAAGTATGTGCATAATATTTGAGTAATTAAAATATACATACATAAGGAAGTGATTAGTCGGCACTAAACTTAATAAAACCTTTAAATACATACTTAAACAGTAAAAATTTTTAAATGATGCATAAAATGATGCTGATAGGAATACTTACTGTTACTGTCATAAGAAAATGTAAGTTGTACTATGTTGACGAGATCATCCACTACTGATACACATTGAATCTGAACTTTTTTCAATACTTCAACTGTTTTTAATACTTCAACTGTTTTCAATACTTACTAATACTGCAGCCTTCTCTTTTTCCAGTTCGCTGATGCGTAGTTCTTGACTTAAGAGTCTCCTTTCAAAACTGCATTTTCCCTCCTTCAATGCATACAACTGAGATGAGAGTCGATCTTCTAAAAATGGTAAATAAGCATTAATATCTTTTTTTTTGCATACAAACTATACTTACAACGAAAATCCTGCTCCCACCTCCTCGTGGTGTACCCTGGGGCCTGAGTAACCTGATTTAGGTTGGGTGAAAACCCCAGCAAAAGGCAGATCAGGTGCAGATGGAAGACAGGGGGCTGGTACCCTAGAGCTGGTGACGAAGGAACCAAATGTTCAATGGCAGCTCCCACAACATAGTAGAGGTTACCACCAGTAAAAGTGGCACACCTGTGAGTAGCAGCCCCACCGCATAGGTGTAGGTTACTACAGGCCTAGTAAACTGGTAAGTGAAAGCCCACATTCACTCGTGAGAATTTTGATAAATGTCAGACTGATAAAAATTGTAAAGAACAGATGCTGTGTCTAGAGACTATGAATATTGGACAGTTAACTGGGAGGACAGAGAAGCTAGTAGGCATGATGGAGTACAGACACATAGATGTATTTGGAATGAGTGAAACTAAGTTGAGAGGGGGAGGACAGATGGATATGAGAAAGGGATACAGACTCTATTGGATGGGTATCAATGAGGTAAGGAGAAATTGAGTGGGGTTTGTAGTGAAAGAGAAATGCAATGTATAAGTTGAAGGAATAAGTGATTGTTTAATATGTTTAACACTGAACTGTAAGAGACAAGTAGAAGAATACTGCAAGTGTATTCACCGCAGGAGGGATGCTCTACAGAGGAAATGGAAGGAGACACCATGGTGGAATGATAGATTAAAACAAGCAGTACAAGGGAAGAACAAAGCATTTGGAGATTGGTTCAGAAAACAAAGCAGTGAGAAAGAATATCAGTATAAAGACAGAAGAAAGAAGTTAAACATGCAGTAAAGGAAGAAAGAAAAACTTGGATGTAAGAGTAGACAAGAATGTTGGAGGGGGATGTATGTGGGAGTAAAAAGATTCTGTACAGTCAGATTTAGAGGCGGAGGAAGAAGAAGCAAAAAGTGAGAATGATAAATGAAGAGGGAACAGTGGCAGAGATGGAGGAGGAGGGACAGGAGTTATGGAAGAAATACTTTGAGAACTTGCTGAATCCAACAGAGGAAACAAAGAATAAAGGGAAACAGAATGAGAGAATAAACAAAGAAAATGGCCAGAATATTACATGGAAGGAGATAGAGGACACCCTCAAGAAATGAAGAGTGAGAAAGCACCAGGTATGGACAAACTGACAGTGGAAATGATAAGAGCAGCAGGGAAGATTGGCCACAGTAGCTGTACAGAGTGATGAGAGTGTGTGGATGGAAAATAAGATCCTAGAGGATTGGAAAAGAGGAGTCATAGTAACCCAAAGTAATGACAAGGAGATCCCAATGCAAACAGTGTAAAGGAAACAGAATCTAAAAAAAATACTAACATCACAGCCTAATAACTAAGCAATTAAATGTAGCAAACAATTGTAGGTATTTAAAGTTGTCATATCATGATATCATGTAAAACTACTTGCACTAGAATTTCTTGTAGTTTAATTTTCTTGATGTGAATAGGCATTGTTCCATTGTTAAAAAAATACACATTCTAATAATTATTAACATCTGTGCCTGGGCTGCAATTATGAGCCCTTGTCTAAACTTCAATTCTGTGAAACCAGCAGATCAATCGCACCTTCCATTTCAGAAATATTCATGGTGCAAGTTTTAGGTGATTCACCCGGTATTTCCATGCCCCGTAGTGGTAAACCGGACTTAGTATGTGACGTTATTTCTTTTTGTAGATGCCATGGAGGTTAAGTCATACCGTGTTAACTCGGACTGTCAAACAACAGTGGTGGAGCAATCTTACAGGGATGAAAGCTGCTGTGCAACTAATCCTCTCCACTTCCTAAAGTGCTCTGGGGTCTGCACATGTTATGTCCCTTGTCCTACTATAAGGATAATTATGACTTATGTGAGAATAAAGGTAGACACTGCTCTGGTGTGATGATGTTCCCCTAAGCAAAGATGTTCTCCAAAACAAGCAGTAAAGGAAGAAAGGAAAGTGTGGATGCAAGAGTTGACAAGGATGTTGGAGGACAAAATGGTGGCCATATAAATAAATTAAATCAGTTTGTTATATTTATTAAACAATTTAATCAAATTCAATCAAACTTTGTATGCTGACAGCATCTCTTAAAAGTATTGTGTACAGAGCTTACTTTTAGACCTTTTTGTACGATAGCAACAAATGGGAAAATAAAGTTTTTACACATCCTGTTTCCTTCCTCATCCCCTGCCTTCAATCTGCCCTGCTGTCTATCCTGCCCCTGCTGTCTTATCCACCCACAATTCATTCTCTTCAGGCTGGCCGGGAATGACAGGTCTGTCCTCCGGGAAGGACAGCTGCTTAGATTACCATCAGCCGCCTTTCTTCAAACAGGAAATGACATGCAAATGTTTAATTGATCACAGCATATTTTAATTTATGTTTACTGCGTACCATTAATGAATGAAATTTAGTTAAGTAAAATTCACGGGAACATTTGAGTCTTAAGTTATTCTTTTCAAAAAATTGTGTTTAAATCTAAATGAGCTTATCTTTTTGAATTGTGATTTAACCTTTTGTTAATACTATTTAGGATGACTATGTAACTAATGATATACACAAATCTTGTTTTGTATTAAGAATGTTTGGATATTTAAGTTACCATAATTAATTCATAAGCTGAATCAAAAGCACATTACATTAAAAACTTCATACATGATGCCAAAGTTGGTAACATCTATAACATATTTATCAGAGACAAGCAAAATTATGACACAAGTGTTAGAACTCTGCTGGTGCAATGACAATTCACAGGTCAGTACAATTACACTTGTGTGTGTGTGTCATAAAGCTTATTTCAACCTGGCAGGTAATATGATGAAATAAGTACATCACCCCAGTGGCAAAACATCTCCAACTTAGAAGGTAGAGAAAAGGCTATAACCCAGAAGCTAAGAAGTATGTATATAAGTATTATAAATGCATTATAATAATTCACTAAAAATTGTATACAATATTGTGTATCCACTAAAGATGTACACAATTTCAGGCTGTGTGCAAAAGTTGCATTCCTGAAACATATACCATATGTGGAAGTTTTGTATACTATGGTCAGTAGGTCTCTCTGTGTGCATCATTTGTTGTTCAGAGAACGTCCAGATGATGGTCCAATTCCATCCATGTACTCTGCAAAATGTACGGTGTTACATGAACGAAGGCTGCATAAATGCATTTTTGGAGTTCACCGATGGGCCCAACATTTGTCTTGTAGATGATTTCCTTGATAAAGTTGCAAATGTAAAAAAAATCACATGGTGTGATATCGAGGGAAATGAGGTGACCATTCTATCTGACTCGCTTATCTGATCCAACGTGCAGGGAAATTATGGTGTAAGCAATCCCAAACATACAGAGACCAGTAGGAAGTTGAACTGTCCTACTGGAAGAGGATGTTGGGAATATCATGGATTTGTGGAATAGGAAATTGTTCTAATTTGTCCAGGTAAGTAGTGCCTGTGACAGATTCCTTTATCAAAGAAATATGATCTCCACCACTCTATCATTAGGCCACCCCAAACAATCTTAAGACAGTTCTGTTTTTTTCATATTCTCAGATCACATGGGGATTTTCTGTAACTCAGATTCTGCAGTTATGAGTACAGACTATTCCTGAAACATGAAACATTGATTTACCACTAAAATAGACCCGTGAAATAAATCTTGGTTTGCCTCTATGCAAGTAAGCAAATCCACAGAAAATGCTTTTTGGTGTAGCTTCTCATTTGGTTGAAGTTGTTGCAGTAACTATACCTTATATGCACAGAGTTGGAGATGTTTGTGAAGGACTTTGTGCTCTGATGCTCATGGTACGTCAAGTTCACAACTATCAACCCAGCTCAACTTCCTGGGGCTCCTTGTAAATGTCTCATGCATCTGTTCAACATTTTCTGCCACAATGGACGATCTGCCACTGCTAGTGCTCTTTAAAACACTTCCTGTTTCTTTGAACTTATTCATCCACTCATAAATGCTCCTTCATGTTGGAAGGTGTCTGTGGTACACTTTTCTCAATTTTCACTGCACCTGTTACAGATTTTAACACAGCAAGCTACAAGACACACATAGTTTTTTTCTGACAACAAATTACTGTTTATTAGAGAACTAGTGCCACCACTCGTTGGAGGGCCCTATCACAATGGTAAAAAGTTATGCATAAACTTCGACAGTTGTCAGTACAATTTCCAAAAACAGATATATCTGCAATAATGTTTTCATTTTACAGGGGCATAAAGTTTGTAGCATGGCAGCTAGATATATATGATTGGTATATTCGGGAAGTATTTCAATTGTCTATATTTCCAGTCTAGGATAGTAATTACATGTAATATGTGAAAGGTCGTGGCAATGACCTTATTTGTATTTCATATACTTTCGTGTTTCCAAATTTGTTATTTTTCTTTCCTCATTTCATCAGTAGTAACAGACATAAATAACAGACGTCATCAACAACGATACCGCATCCTTTCCTTATCACTGGGTTAGTAAACTAAAAGCATCGCCACCGCAAGGCACGACATGATGAAACTGGTGAAACAAGGAAAATAACAGAGGTCACCTTTGGCTGACGTGACCGACTGCTTGAAAACAATATGCTTTCAATGAGGAAACTTTCTACCAATATATAAGGAAGTGCGACCTTTCTCGGGTATCACAACAGTTTGTTGCAGCACGATCGTTTGTCAGCTGTCAGTCGGACAGCCTGCAGCATGTGATCACGTGACTCGCACCGACCAGCGCCCACAACGTTAATCTTCTTTTGTATTTTGGACATTTCAAATATCTATTAAATTTATTTTCCGTCGGTGTGAGGAGTCAATAGGGCGCCGTGAGAGAAAAGTAACGATTCTCTCACGTCTTCGTCTTGAAGTGAGAAGCTTTGTTTTGTAAAGGCTGTAATTCTGTCTTTTTTTTGTTTGTCAGCTGCGAGTGTCAATTGTTTTGCCGAGACGACAATAAATCTCCAGTAAACATTTAACTTCTTCTTTTATTTATTGGCAATCCTGGTATCAACAAACTTTCATTATTATGTAGTCAAAGTCTCCAACTCACGCTGATCTAGTCCGTTGGTGTTTACTGAGACGAGAGAAGAGGACAGTACGTGTTACAAGTTGTCGACATGATTTGCTGACACTGTGTTCATCAATGCATTTCAGTGAACATAAATGGTTTGGGCGTACATTTACTCTCATTCCGGTGCCCTTTACCTAAACTTAGGGAACGGCAATGTCTATACAGCCCAACCCCCCTTTCCCCTCCTCCTTTCTTGCTATGTCACTGCAACACCTTCTTCTTGGTAGTTCACAAAAGGTTTATGATTATTAGAAGCTAGCACAATTTGAGATTCAGCCTGTCTGTGGCAGCATGCAGAACAGTGAGCTGCCTGGTGTCGACATGAAGTAGTCCAATGCCAGACAAGCCTTTACTTCTACCTATTCCCTATAAGCAGCATGTGAGAGATGGTAGGAAGCTCCAGCCCGACATGGACAGAACTGAGCATAATTCCCTGGGCAACAGGAAGCCCTCCTTTGCGCCTTTTAATCTTGTTTTAACATGCATACAAGTTTGAGAGCCCAGTACGATGTGCTATCATTATAAAAATTAGTTTACTTTATTAAAATTATGCCTACCATTTTCTTTTTTTTGTGTTACAATTTCTTCCAGCTCTTTAATTATTTCTTTATTTCTGATTTCTTTTTTTTTAATCTCATCCAAATCAGTCATCATTTTTTTCCTGAAACAAGAACACAAACTTTTCACTCATATTTTTATATGCTGTCATACTGTTGCATGTCAATTATAGCAACAAGCTGCACTGTACAACCACAAATTGACAAAACTTAAAAGTTTCAATTTAGTAAATATTTTCACATTATATCATACTGTCTAAAATAATACCTGAGAATTTACTAAGTTGCCATGAATACTCATAGGAGGAAGCCTTGTTACAAAATCCACCACCACTGTTGGGTTTTCATAAATAGACTGAGCAAAATGTACAGAATTTATGTAATGTAGGAACATGTAAGAGATCAACAAATATACGTACATTAGTAAGTGTACTGGAGACATTTAGGCGGCTCTTAATGAGGTCTTGAGAGCAGATATGGGTGAAGTGAAGTGAGTATGGATTGGTGCCAGAATGCAAGGACAGGGGAAACTAGAGATCTCCAAAGAAACCCACTGACCAGCGGCAATGCCCAGCATGATTCTCACATATGAAAATCCGGGAGTGACCCCGCCGGGAATTGAACCTGGTTCACCTAGGGGCGATAAACTGATCGAACCCACGCCTGTGACTTCAGGGAGGCAAGTAGCTTATGTATCAGTGAGAATACCAGAGCATCAAATAATTAAATTTTTCAGAAATTTAGCAAAAGTGCATAGGATGCAGGGTCGGATTTCCCTTGTAGCCGCCTATAGGTCCACAAAAATGTGCGGCCCCTCCTCCAAACTGTTTTTGTTTTCCCCATCTCATCTAAAATTATTATTGTTAAGATCCTTGTAGAACAGACAAGGTGAGATAAATGTATTTAATTTGAACCAACATGTAAATGTATTATTTTAAATCACTATATTTAAAAGTAATTAATACTTAGTGGTAAGAACAGTTTTTAGTAATTTAAATAACAAATATAAAATTCTAAAATACACAAGAATTTATTAACATTATAAATTTTATTTTTAAAGTCTTTCAAATATACTTCTTTAGCTCAGACAAATTTACGTCCTCAAAAATTACATCCTGCAGCATCTTTCTCTTGATAGTAGTAAGCTGTATCACTGCAACTCCACAAGTTTTAAATTGTCCACCTTGTGCCGTTTTAAAATACATCACTATGATTTTATTATGGTGTCAATGGTGTCAACTATTTTTTTAACAATTTTGGGACATAATTTTCAGTTTTTAAGTCATTAGCACAATGGCAAGTATTTTATTAAACATCTCGTTACTTTGTAATTTTTATTATTGTGGTAAACATTACCTTTGTGTGCTCATTTTGAATAAACTACAGTAGAATCCAGGTCATCTGACCTTCACTAGACCGACCTTCTGTTTTATCCGACCCTGACCTGGCCACCACAGAAAAAATCCATTAGCATATTGCACATTACTGAGCGTAAACAAGTATACCGTGCTCGCACGTGCACACCACTGTTGTAAAGACCCGACTGTACATGGGTAGGTCCACATAATACATGTCAATTCCAGCCGATGAGCTTGAAACGTCTTATCAGGACACTTGTAGCGGCCAGAGATGGGACACACACATTATTTTATAAACAGCAGTGCCTGACCCACTCAGCCGAGGGGTATATATTGAGACTGCGATGTACCACCCCCCCTCCCCAAATGATCAGAAGCCGTACTACGTGTAATTGTCGGAGCCGACGATGCCGAGGTCAAAGTGGGCTGAAGACGAAGGCAACACTCTTACCTAGGCCTTGAGAAGCTCATAACCGATTGCATCTAAGACTTCTATGGTGAGCATAACCCGGTTGGCAGTAGGGCGTTAGGCTATCTATCTTAGTTTGGCAATTAAGGTTTAAATTCTGACAAATTGGAAACTGTACAAACGTAATTACGTCTCTCATGAAATGAGTGCTGAAATTTAGCAGCCTGATGCCTGTGTGTAGGTGTACATATGTGAGTGAGAGAAAATGAGTGAGAGAGAAAATAAGTGAGTGAGAGTGGGAGTGAAAGAGATTGTGAGAGAGAGTGAGTATGAGTGAGAGAGTAAGAGAAAGAGTGAGATAGAGGGTGAGAGAGATTGAGTGAGAGTGAGGGAGAGTGAGGGCGAGAGAGAGAGCAGGAGTGATAGAGTGAGAGTGAGAGAGTGGGTGAGAAAGAGTGAGTGAGTGAATGCGTGAGTATGAGTGAGTGAGTGGTGTGGTGTGAGAGAGTGAGTGAGTGTGGTGAGTGTGTGTGTGTGTATTCCCTACAACTTTTGAATGCCAGAACCAAATTTCACCAAACTCTGTACACATCTGGTACTCAAAAAGGACATCCGACATTTATATTTTTCAACCATGTGGGGACTTAATATCCAAATAGCAGCCATTGCAAATTTATGGTGATAAGTTATAACTCAGGAACCATTCAACCTATATATCCCAAATTTTATATGTTGACAGTGCAACATGAGTAGTGTGCTATAGCCAGTCCGGTGACACATGCATCAGGCGTTTGGAGTTTTCCGCCATCTTAGCTGACGTCATCTGTGCGGCCAGCAGCCTTGTTCATCTCCCCCTTGCCACTCCCTTCTCATGGCCGGCCATTCCAGCAACTCGTAACCATAGGAATGATTTCAATAAAAATTACTTTAACAAAACCATTATTTAATAAAAAATTATTTAAGGATTTTATTTTTTAATATTGACTAGCTAACTTTGATCTTTAATAATAATTGCCCGTTTTGCATATAAAAATAAATGGTGACAGTGTTGCCGCAGATCATAATGTCTTTTTAGATTTATTTATTGGTTTTATAGTTATTATTTTACAATGACAGTGAGTTTTATTACCTCAACATTTAGGGCACACATCACTTCTGCCACCTACAAGTTACACTAAGGAGTTCATTAAATAAAATGATTGTAAAAATATTATTTTAATTTAAAATGTATTTTATAATATTAAAAAAAAAAAGACGTGAAATGTATTTAGTGTTACATATCACTGGACTCGTCTTTTCAAGGAGAATATGATCTCGGTGTCATAACATTTATGTAACCCAATGACAGGACCACAATATTGGCTTAAATAAGTATTCCCCTTTCACCCCTTCACCATACACGCCAGCTCATCACACTAAGCTCTCGAGACCTTCAGCTCGCACTAACTTGTTCGTGCAAGGCTGGCAGCTAGTCTGCCTTGTCAAAAATTATAGTAAAATGATCTGACATCTAGGAATTGATGCATTCATAAATAATTACAATTATTTGATTTCAATTCATTTTATCTAATATTTGAAAAATGCCAAAATCATTCAAAATACAGTTTAATGTATTGAAAATGTGTTTTTAATGCAAAATTGGTTTAGAAAATTTCAACTATGTAAAAATTTGCCTTTTCCCAAGGCAACTGGTATCATAAAAAAAAAAAATTCTCATGAAGGTATGGGGATTTCCACCCACAACCTCTTGAACAGGAGTCGGGTGATCTGACAACTAACCTACATACGTGGCGATAAGAAGAGATGCTTAAATCTTGTATAATAACCACTAAACAAAGAGGCTGCATTTCCTTATACAATTACATTAATGTATTAAACATTTTGTTATATTATTTTTATATTTATTTTCAGTCAGTGCATATATGGCTCATGACCACATTTAATGGAGAACTTTTTTAGTTTAAATTCTTGTATTTTCCATTTTAAAACTTTTTAATGGCAAGAAATGTATTAAAGAACTCTTACTTATTTCAGTCAGGTATGAGTCTTATATCGGATTATGTGCCTATGCTCACATCGAATGTTTTTGATATATTATTTTCAAATAATTACGTAGCAAACCAAATTTTTGCATGTTGGTTCATAAGCAAACAAATACAGTAAAGCCCCAGTTTATCGGACCTTTAATCAGTGGACTTCATGCTTAATAAACAAAATTTGAAACCACAAATAATTTTTATTGCTGTGTCCACTTACCGCTTGTATGGTGTGAAAGTGTTGTTCAGCAGTGAGATAAGCGTGCGTGTGAACAGCTGTATGGAAGTTTTTTACAATCTTGTCAAGCTCGGCTGCAAGTGTCTACTATAACTGTGACCATAATTCGTGACACACAAAACATTTCCTATCTAGTATTGTGCTGTTTTAAAATATGTCACAGTTCTAGGAGAATTTTGAATACTTATTTTCATCTTTTAAGTCAATCAAAACTATTGCACGTAATATTATTAAATGTCGTATTACATTTTATTATTTTAATTACTTCAGTAAATAATACCTTTATTCGCCTATAGAACTACCTAAGATTTATTTAATTAGTAATTAGTAATTGAATTCTATTTATCAGATATTTATTTACATCATAACTTGTATTTTGGTAGATGTTTGATATATTTTAAGATATAGTTTATCTGGCCATATATATGAATTTGTTACACTATTTTAGTGTATTTAATTATTGTTTGTTACTATTTTATTGTTTAAATAATTTTCTCATTACTTTGGTCCCAATTCAATTTTGGCCTGTGCTTTCAAAGTTACCTTTTTTGTCCAGTCTCACCTGCAGACCCGTGTTTCATGAGAGTTTGTTTCTCTACCAAACGGAGATGCAATGCTGCATTGCGAATTCTTTCAGTCACCGTCTATAGCTACCCCTTCCACTCTCTTTCCTGCAGCTGCAGTACTTGCAATTTTTTCTATGTATCCCTTCTGCTTGGTGAGAGATTTCTAAAATTAAATGGTCTTTGTTCACGTGATATATGCCACCCACGCTGTGCACTTCAGCACAATTTGCCTCATGCCCAAAGAGAATATTTTGCTTACTGTGAACACTAAGTCATGTTCACATGTCTCCAATGGAAAAATCATGCACTTTTATTGATGAAATGTACATTTTTATACTATGGTAATGTATTCTGAATGAACTAACACCCCAGTTATAGAGAAAAGACTACTGAGCATGAATTAATGAAAAAGCAGACAGCAACACTGTGCATATACCTCTGACACAACAGCAGCGATACTGCATGTGTTTAACACAAAATATTTTATATTGATTTCATTATTAAATTGACGTCGTCAGGTTAGGACAAGATGAACAATGACACAAATACTTACTGGTAATTTGGGCACCAGCAGTGCTTCCCAATCACCACACTATTAAGACTCAGGGTTCTCAGGGATGCTGTTGGTTCTGTGTGTCCGTCTCACCCATGCGTACTTACAAACACGTAGGCAATACTAAAATTTTTATATATGTGGCTAGGACACTGTCACTACTGAATAAAAGAGTTAAGTTCACTGTAGACTTTTTATTGTTATTATGCATACCCATCAATGTGCCAATGAAATGATTATCTTGGTCAAGACTAGCCAATTCCTCTTGGGTGCTCCCCAGCCCGAAATTACTCTAGCGCATGCCTAGATGAATGATCTCACCGAGGTGCATGAAAGCACAGCCTTCACAATGGAAGAGGGCCGACAGCCGCTAGGGTGGACTGACGGTTTTTCCCTGAAGACAGGACATGGTGAATTACAAATGAATACCCTTAATACACATTAACACGAGTGATTACTCGGCATCACTAATACAAACTCGTCTGGGCTCGCCCTCCAGCACGTGGTTAGTGTGGTGATGGCCTATACTCAGAGCTGGCTAGGACGGGAGTAATTGCACAATACACTAATTACACAATTACATAGACCCTTGAATGATACATGAAATGAAATGGGACACGAGATGAATATTCACAATAAATACACACATGTGTGAAAACAAGCTTAGGTGGCACAGATGCATCTGGACGAAGTTCGTAGCAGACCATGTGGTGCAAGTGAAATTGCAATATTTCTGCGTGGAAACAGCAAATTAAAGTCAGACAAAAGATTATTCTTGCTGAGAAAATTATTCTCTTTACGATTGCAGTGGTTACAGGCGTATAACATGCCTGATGGCGGTAAAATCAAACATTACTGTGACCGCATGGTCAAGTACAAAAAGCATCAATTTACATGAAAAATACATGGAAGCCTGAATTAAATTGACATAGAATCCTGAACTACATGATTGCACATACAATGTTACATAAATAAGCTCTCAAACGCAATGATCATGTATACAAAGACTTGGCGTCGGTCGACCACGTGGTTATATGTGATGTTGCTGTTAAATATTCAAATACAAAAGATACCCTCAAATATATACACAAAAATAAAGCCCTTGAGATTGTGTGTAGCAATAATGCAGAAGTTACAATGAAATCCATTAACATAGGCGTATGGCACCTCATTTAAGTTGCACGGGTCGCGTCACCTCTCCGACATATTTCTCCTGCTTCTCCTCGATTAAGTTAAAAATGCTGCAAGGGCGCAAGAAATTAATAAAGTGGAAGCATAATGCTGGGGAAAATGTCTGACAAAAACATACGCAAGCAAAGGTTAACCAGTAAATTAAATAACTAAGGAAACCTAAATCAGTGAACAAAAGTTGTAGTGCGCACATGACAGTGTCTTACCTCGCCAGCTCTCCTCGACAGACTGTCCAGATACAAGTGTCACATGGACCTAGCATGGCCGCCTACATGGTTCACATAAGCGGAAGTGCTATGCACGCCGAGTAAAATATTTAATTAGTGAAAATAAAATGGCACAAATTAAATTAAGTATTGTTTTACATTTTTATAATTTTCTTATGAATTTAAATATTATTTTAGTGTCTTTTTATGAAGGCGTTCATGCCGGAATATTAAGTGTTCTTAATCTCGGTGCTGCAGGCACTTTGAATTTTATAACCAAATAATTAAAATTAGTATAAACACTTTAAAACATTTTAAGACATATTAAACACTGCAAATAATACAATAGAACACATTTTATACTGAAAATAACATTCATACGAAAGTTAAAAATTATTGGCCTCTTTGTGCACGAGCGGACACGTGACACGTGCGTGGTGAGCCCATCATGGGCTCTAGCGCCACTGGTTGTTAGCTGGCATCAAAATATAAATTAATTTAATAGGGTGATGTATTCTGAACAAAATGGTACCCCAGTTATGGAGAAAATACAACTGAATGAGATAAAATTATGTATGGTTTCTATTTTATAAATCTCCTTGAATGGAATTCACTGTTTCTTGAAAAAGAAATTTCATATTTGCACCAATACATTAGACAATACAAAAATGTTCAGAAATTTTTAAATAATGTTTCAACATACCTTAATAAAAAAAACAGTCTCTAGGTAGAATTCAGTGGATTAAAAACAATACAAGCACACAAATTCCACATTACTAACAATTTTTGTAAGTAAAAAGCCACATAAATGTAGTATTGAATGAACTGCAAAATTTCAGCACAGTAAACACTGACTTGATTAATTTACTATGATATGAAATTTCATTGGTTGTGTTCTATCAGCCAAAGCGCATCTTCAAACTGGTCGGCATATGCAGACATCTAGCCAGTAGCTGCAGTGGTTTAAACATGCTCTGTCATTCAGTGCTGCAGCCAAGAGTCACATTGTGGAATCATGTCCACATGAACTATAAATGATAGAGCATAGCCAGGCTCATGCTCTTTTCCAATGTTAAAACAGCAATAAGAGCAGTGGTGGCTTGTGACTTTTGAAACTGGGAGGGCTGTAGCGATCCTATCATTACAAATATCATTTTTTTAAATAGGCACAATGATAAATATATTGTGTATGACATGCTTAAGTAAGTGTAGCTAATATAGCTAAATACAAAAAAATAAGTGTGGTTGCTTTAAAGAAAAATGTATCATCGCCCGATTTGTAATGGTCAACATACTGTGGCCGCTGTTCAGATCTAATCACTACCACAGGTATGTATTTGTTTTAAGTTTGTTTAGATTATATGCCTTCCAACCAGTACCTACATGGTGTGGTACATTACACGAGACGAGAGATAACATAATAATACCAATTCTACCATACTAATGATGATAATAACTTAAATATACTAAAACAAATATTTTAAAATCCAAATACTAATTTACATAGCCTACAGAACATACAAAATTCATGTAAAATTTAAATTAGAGGATGAAAGTGGCATACCTTAATTTGTAAAAAATAATCCATTGATCAACCTGTACGCGCTATCTAACTGGCAATGTATATACACCTTACCAAGCAATGAAAATTTTATCGCATTTTTTAATATGTCGCGAACATGATTTATGTTTTTTAACTTTGTCTCCCAAATGTTTTAAATCTTTTACCCCATTGACAGTCCATGCAAGATCATTAGGTTTCATTAGCAAAAAAAATAATTAAGCAAAACAAAACATTTCTAACTTCACACCCTCATAGACAATCTGCGAAATTGTACGTACTTACGTCGAATTTTCTTGTATGCGAACCATTTACTACCTTGGATTTGTTGTTGAATTATATTTAACTGTGGCCTTGCTGGTCCCAGATTCTGTAGCTCTAGTTTATTCTCCTAATTGAAAATCTTTGTCGTAATAAGGTTTAAAATGTTACTCGCCAAATTATCAATTATTTACAAGTTTACACAACACTGCATTAACAACAATTCAACCCTGCTTCTGACCGATGCTCATAGCTCATCATTAATTAACAACAAACTTATTCAGAGTATTACGCACTATATTTGAAGCTCATGCAAGTTTGAACAATATCTATAAATAAAAAATATTCGAATTAAATCAAGCATTGTTAAGAAATGTGTTTATCAATTGGAAAAGAGTGGAGTGCGAAAGGTTCTTACAAAACATGTCATTTTGGTAGCTTTGTCAAGTTCCAGGAAACTATTTTTTTGTTTGAGCAGGGGCGTGCCCAGCAATCTCCGATTTACAGCATGCAATTGGCTGAAAAGGGCCGAGCCCTTGAAGTCTTCCCTCCCTCCCATAGCATCCCTAGTCCTATGTTACAGTCTTCTCTCTCTACTAGCTCTACCCACTTTGGGACGAAGAATCTGCTGCCCCACCACTCAACATTTCCAAAAACATTTCTCTCGTTACAAGAGTCTCGTCCATCTCAAAAACATTAGCTGCGAAATAACCTCCGTATTTGTATGCAGTATTATTTACTGAGTAGTAGATAAGTAGAGGTATGCGTTCTGAGATTTTATTAGGAGGACTGCGCCCTGCAGCCCTACCTCAGCAGCCACCACTGAATAAGAGGTGTCGTCAATTTGTAGTGTATATGCGCAGACAGACCATGAAGAAAGCACAAACCACTACTATGCACATTATAGCATTGAAATATTATAACCTTACAGAAAAAAAAATGATCAGCCAATATTGGGTTTGTCTATTTTTAAGAGATGTGATGCTACATAGACTATAAAAAAAAAGTACAGGAGGTAATTTTTGGCACTAAGTGTGTATACTTCCAAACATTTGAACTCCCCTCTCACCATGTCCATCGCTAATGTAAATCATCTTTTGTAAACATTAGTTTTATTTTTTTTTACAAAGTAAAACTGATATACAATTTTAAGGCGCTTGGTAGGGAGGTGTGCTGTGTTATAAGACATGGGAATCAGCAAAATACTAACAGTAATAATGTCCAAAGCCTACTAAATGTGCAAATGGCATTTAAGCTGCATAAGTTTTACCTCGAACGCTCTTCTTGTTGCAGTTTTTCTTTCTCAGTTTCAGCATGTAATGACAGTTCTTTTAGTAAGGCACTTAGCTTCGCTTTTTCATTTGTTATTTCTTCCAGCCTGTAAGAGAGATATTATGTGCATCATTCACACCAAGCATTAAAACAGTGCTATAAGTACATGAGAAAAAAAAAATTTTAATTCATGGGTCTCCAGAATGAGTATTTGTATCCATTTGTTCTTTAAAAGGTAAAGGCAACTCAGCTCTTGCATATGCATTGAAACCCTAGAACAACTGTGTTGTGTATGTATGTGTACATGTATGTGTGCAAACACACATGCATGTGGACAACTTCCTTCATCCAATAATCCGTTGTTGTACACTGGGCACCCATCACAACATGGCTAGCCCAGCATTACATCACTCTGTTAGAAGTGTAAGGTAGCAATGTGCAAGAAATAAGGATACCATAGTGCAGTAACAATATTTAATGGTGGTGGTGGTGGTTGTGGTGGTGCTGCTGATGGTGGTAAGTGGTGGGGGGAGGGTATGTTTGTAGTCGCTGTCCCAAAGACACCGACATTATAGAAAAATATGAGTATGGATACAGGATATCCCCAGTAAGCAACCTTCATGAGACCTCTTTATGCTAGGCTGTCTAACAGAGCATTAAACTGCAAGCATACATCTCTGAGAGCGTATCATCGACCCACCAGCTTGGTATCAACAATATATATCTCGAAGGCATAGATCTGTGACTCACTACAGGGCATCCCTACACTGAACCTGGCTACAACTGGGATTTTTCGGGATACACAACATCCCACTGAGTTCACAGAGATCTGTCAGAATGCATGTAAATAATTAGAGGAAGCTCTGTGACCATTCAAGCTGCACACCGACACTGCTGCTGGATGTTGCAAAAACAGCTCACGTATGACATACCTTACTCACAGTGACTAACCTTGCATCCTCAGGTGAAAGTAGATCGAACTGAGAAAAAATGACAGATTTTTATTAAGACAATAACATTGACCAAACAAATTTCAACAGATGAATAGCTATGGTCCAGGGTAGCACACCAAAGCCATATTTCCTCCTTGCATGCCCAAATTACATAACCCCCAACGAACCTCGGTAGCTATGAATGAAAAGTGAACATTTCACATCAGCAAGTTGCAAGTTCAGCTAGCCAAAGTAATGATAAATGCTACCCCATCTGTAGAGCATAGACAAGTCAGGCCCATATTAGGGTTCCTAACAAATGGCATGGAGATGATGGCCAGTGCTATTTGTTACCAGCATCAAGTGATGAGAAGATAAGAGGCGGAGTTGCAGTAATAATCCCAAGGTGCCAGGTTGTGATTTCGCACCTGGCCACATGATGAGCAGAAAATCTTACCAGGGTCACGACATTGTCACATGGCTGATCAATTCATGCTAATAGCACAACGGAATCTTCTGCTCTGCTGTTTGTCATGGAGCACGCCAAATGCAAGTACAGGGATGGTTGGGGCACTTCAGCATAAAAATTAAGGGCAACCACATGCATGTTAGATTCAAAGCCATTCAGCATTTAATACATGACAAAAACATTGGAAAGTGCATGGCGCAGGCCCCACAGGCCACGTGGCATGTGCTCATCCAGCTTGAGCTCCGAGAAGAGACTGCCGAATGGCCATTAGATGCAGGCATATAAACCCATGCCGGAAGTGGTGGCCAAGTACAGAGCAGTGCGTGAAGAATGAAGTGTGATCAAAATGGAAGGCACAAATAATTAACACTAGTTCCCAAAAAGTGCACAGGAGTGTACAGATAAAACAAATACATAACGATCTTACTTGCTAACGTAAACTCTTTCTCCCTGCTGTCTTCGGCCGTTAGGCCTGTCCTCATGCAGATGCACCAAACACATGCTACACACACATCACACTGCCCTGTGCCTCATGGATGCATGGTAATAAGGAACGAGGTCAGATGACAAATTCATAGCAAAAGATTCAGCAACCATAGTAGCTTAAGTCTGGTGCACAGTAACAACACAGCCGCATGCTATAATAATAATGAAATATTCGTCCTGTGTGAGCCAGGCCCACCCAGAGGTGGGCAAGACTATTGCCCAGGAGCCCAATCATAGGAGGGGCCCGAGACTGGGGGAGGGATTCACATAGTCTCTAAAATTATTTATAAATAGTTTTATGTAAATTTTTCAAAATGACTATTAGAATATATTTTTTGACATATCAACAAATAAAGATGAGAAGAAGCTTCTTTAATTAAGATATTTTCTTTTGATTGTTTCATTTATTCCATTACATCAATAACTGCTTTGAAGGAAAAAAACTTAAGCATTAGACCAGCACAGCGGCCCAGTGAAGTGTGTAAATGTGTTGTGAAAATATAAACTAATATGTACTTGGCATTCATAGGGGTCTGGTCACAGTCAACATGTAAGCACTTACTGTAACGTGGTACTTCTGTAAGCCACCCACCCACCTGTCTTCCTATTCTGTGGTCGATTTGTCATTTGTTTCTGCGAGCATGCGCAAGCTGTAAACTGCAATGACTCTGCAGTCTGAATCCTGATTGTTGTTACTACAGATAGTTCTTCATGTAAATTTTTCAAGTTAAATATTTTCTGCTATTTTATTGTTTAATAAATAATTAATAAGTAGTGTAAGCGTAAGTGTTGCTTGAGACAGTGGACTGTTATAAACATAAATCTGGTCACCAGAAACAAAAAGAAAGAGAGCAAAATCTTGTTAGTGGGAATAAAGGTTTACGGACATTATTTGATGTTGGACTCAAGATATCTGTCCTATTTGTGGCACATCTGCAGCGCTTAACGAAGATGCTGAACCTACTGCATCTACCTACGGTCATATTAATTTATATGACGACGCCGGCTAACAGCCACCGGCACTAGAGCCCATGACGGCACTCACGTGTCAGTGTCCCATACGTGTGCAAAGGGGCCGATCATTTTTAACTTTCATATAAATGTTATTTTTCAGTGTAAAATGTGTTCTCTTGTATTTGCAGTGGTTAGTACGTCTTAAAATGTTTTAAAGCGTTTGTACTAATTTTAATTATTTGGTTATAAAATTCAAAGTGCCCGCGGCACCGAGTTTAAGAAACTTAATATTCCAGCATGAACACCATCATAAAGAGACACTAAAATAATATTGAAATTCATTAGAAAATTACAGAAATGTAAAACAATATTTAATTTAATTTCTGCCATTTTATTTTCAATTATTAAATATTTTACTCGGCATGCATAGCACTTCCGCTTATGTGAACCATGTATTTTTCACATAAATTGTTGCTTTTTGTACTTGATCACGCTGTCACGTTAATGTTTGATTTTACCGCCATTAGGCATGTTACAAGCCTGTAACCACTCCAATCGTAAAGAGAATCACTTTCTCAACCATTTGTAATTCACTGTGTCCTGTCTTCAGGGAAAACCATCAGTCCATCCTAGCGGCTGTCGGCCCTCTTCCCTTGTGAAGGCTGTGCTTTCATGCATCGCGGTGAGATCATCCATCTAGGCGTGCGCTAGATTAATTACGGGCTGGGGAACACCCAAGCAGATTTGGCTAGTCATGACCGAGATAATCATTTCATTGGCACATTGATGTGTATGAATAATATAAATAAAACAAGTTTACAGTGAACTTATATTTATTATTCAGTAGTGACAGTGTCCTAGTCACATGTGTTTTATTAAGTGTTTATTTTAAGTGATGTTTAGTAAAAAGTTTAGTATTGCCTATGTGTTTGTAAGTACGCATGGGTGAGACGGACACACAGAATCCACAGCATCCCTGAGAACCCTGAGTCTCAATAGTGCAGTAATTGGGAAGCACCACTGGCGCCCAAATTACCAGTAAGTATTTGTGTCATTGTTCATCTCGTGTCTCACCTAATGGCATCAGACTAAGAAATACACATTGGTTCTTTTCAAACTAAACTAGTTTGGAAACCGCTAAATCTCAGGTGATTTATCTGGATGCCCACAAGCAAATATTATTGAATATTTTGTTAGAAAAGACCCTAGCACAATTATTCCTGAAGATATTCCTAGTGATGGAAAAAGAGCTTTTCCTTTGTTAGTTTTATAGACAACAGTCACTTATAATAGTTGTTCCATGCTCTATGAATTCCTTAATTATGTTAGACAAGGGTAAAAATAGACGAGGCTAAATCATTTGGGAAACGTAAGTATAAGGAGCTGACGTTAGTTGCTTCCCCCAAGCCTGTTTGCCCACCGGTGCCAGCGGCCACTGCAGGGAGCAGCGCTGTACCGGGTGCTGGTGCGCACCGGTTATGAAGTGTCCCGCATCGGTTACACGGAGATTGCTATTCTACGAGTGCTGTGAACAGGGGTCACCAGAGCGCTCGTGTAGAAGGCGCTAGGTGCAGAGCAGTGTAGTGAAAGAGCAGTGCAGACACGTGCAACCACGCGCACATGTTCTGAAAGTAGAACCTGTGAAATCAGGTTAGTGTTAACTATCAAGTAATTATAAGATGCTCAAGGACGGATGTCCACACGAGTCTGCAGGGAGCCCTAGCATAATTTAAGCGCCCTACAGGCTTAAGTGTACGTGTTACTATTTTTCTGTCATTCCTGTTTTTCACGTGTTTCACCCTCATTTCACATCACACAGTGTAATATGTTTATTAAAGGATTTCTGTAATTAATTATGCAAGAGTTGTTTGTTTTTAAGAAACATGTGTATGTTTCTGTAGGATTTGTGTGTGTAGGAAAGTAGTTTGCACGGCCTACTGGCCAGCCCAAACTGGCCAGCGTGCCGTGGCGAAAGAGTTAGCCATACCACAGTGTCTTAAGGAGTCGGACGTGCAGACCGATGGGGTCGTGTTTTGCGCGCTTGTGCGGCACATCAACATTTTGTTACCATCCACTCATTGCAATAGACATCAGATTACCGAAACGTTGTGTGTTTTAGCCCCCCAAGACTTCTCCACTTCCCACGGAATAACATTACCTGGAAAGGCTTAACTTTGCACAGTAATTCCTAGTGGCCACATGCCTTTTTCTCAGTGTAACCCTACTGGCGGGTAAAGTCGAAGGAAAGAGCTTTTGTAAGTTGTTTCCTAGTGGAGCGTTTTATTAAAACCCAGTGAATTAACGTGAAGTGCCTGCACCTTCATTCGGGTCGCCTACGGGCTATAGGAGCGTGTGCCCCACCTTTTTATTGAGTGTACTATGCAAGTGTTTCCAATGTATTTCAGAGTGTTTTTATCTTCGTGTAACTAAATATGGGTGTGTGAGTCACCCTGAGACCTCACTGCATAGAATGCATAGTACAGGTACATATTTTCAGTTATTACGATAGACGGAGCAGCGGGAGGACACCGTCCATTGGCTGTCGGCACACAACTCGGAGAAGAGGAGTCTGCTCTCCTGCAATACCTGGCACCCACAATCTGTCAGCAGAAGGTTTGGTGAGAAACAACAGTACATTTCCTACCCCAACTCCCAACCTTAAAAGTAAACCATTTTGCTCCACCAGCCTACCGTCAGAGCACATAATCCAGGGGCAGTGGGTTTTTGGTGGGACTGAGAGAGATACAACCAAGTGTTGGAGGAAACTATTGATTACCAGACTTTGAAGGATAAAGGTCAACGTCACACTTACTCTGAAATGCACCCATAAAACAGATCAGCCAGCATAGCCCAAGTATTTTAAACACTCAAGGGAAATTTTTTTTTAACCATTTTGTTATTCATGTAAATTAAATTGTTTTTAACTACAAGTACAGACCATACAATTTCACATCAAAACATAGTACCAAGATAAACTTTTAAAAGTCCTTTAAACACTTGAGCAGAGGTCATATGTTTACTAACTGCTGCAGGAAGGAAGGTAAAACCTATCTGAGGATTGGCCTGTTTGACATATTTCACATGCGCATATTAGCTAACAGCAAAGAAATATAGTTTTACTCATAGCACCAATAAACTTGATGGCAACCCTATGGAGAGAGTAGTGGATGAAATAAATAATGCTACCCATTGAAATGAAAAATGAAGATATGCCTACACATTTTTTCATGGTTGAGTAGCTGAGCAAGCCAACTATCAACTGGCCAGCCATAACTGAGTCACAAAAATGTCAAATAAATTTCGACACCTGGGAGTGCAAGACTGACAAGCATCAAGTGACACTACAGAATCAAAATTGAGCCTAAAGTTTGTCATTATATCTCATCATCTTAAAACAAACCTTAGGCATGAGCTGTGGTAGCATGACATCATCAATGTGAATGACCAGTTGGTTATGTGGTGAAGAGCTGATAGCTATACAAATGAAAAATGGCAGACACAGCCAGTATCAAATGACCATCTGTTGTGATCATGTTCAGTGCAACATAAAGAACGTATCCAGAATTTAATAATGGCTAATGAAATATTAGTGCTATTAAATTCAGTGCTACATCAAAGTGTCTGGGCAATAGTCATTTTCCTCAACTCGTAAGTGCAGTGTAGCAAGACCAGTAAGTGTTCACGCAACATTATAAATTGTATTAATTGAATTCATTGATTGTAATCAGTGAGTGTTGCTATAAATTTATTGTGAGATGTTGAGTCGAGAGAATTTTGTTTGTAGTTAATGTCAATAAAATTAGGGAATTATAATTCATTCTTTTATTTAATTATGACCTCCATCCCTCAACAAACTTGGTTTTAGCCTACTTAATATCTAGAGAGAGAAATTGTAACAGTTAATAAAAAATAACACCCAAATTCTGGTTTGCATTTAAAATTCACTTATTCCCATTGCATATAAATTACTGAACTTCTATTATCCTGCATACACTTATATAATTGGAAGAAAGACAGTGTGGAGTGAGTTCTGATAATTTTCACTGCTACTACATCTTCAATGTGTAAACAAGTGTTAAATTTGATGGAAGAGTATGAAAATTGCTCTTATCAGTGCTGACATCTGACATATACATACTGTTCCAAACGTTTGCAGTAATACCTGTACCTGTACAATACTTGTTGGAGTCAGCAGCAAATACTAACTCAAAACTAGCTCAGTGAAATTTTGAGATTCTGAATAAATAAAAAATAGTAAAGTACATTGAGTCAAAACAGAAAATAAATAAAAGATGAGTTCTACTGTTCACTGAAAGTTTATTGGTTTATCTTCAAAATTATTGGCAAAACAAACAAAATACATTTGCTGCAGATAAACTCAAGTGACAGAATGGCTGCCTTTACAAAACAAAACTTCTCACTTTGAGACTCGATAATTACAAAGAAGGGAGACAATCACTACTTTTCTTTCCCAGTTGAAGTTGCGAGCGCTTGTCGGTGCTAGTGAAATTGTCACTCATCAGAAGCTATTCTGCTGACAACTGATGAATAAACTGTGACGACTAAGAAACTGTAACAATGAGAAAGTCACGTTCATCTTATTTATATTCACAGAATGTTTCATCAGGTAAACATGGTCCAATCGTGGCCTTGCAAAATGTGGTAATGTCTAAAAATAGCTCGTTAAACCTGAATTGGCTCTAGAAACAATAGGATTAATGCACATTGTAGCGGCCAGAGGAGAGCCGCACATGAAAGTACATGCTAAGGTAGACGCACTATAGATTTTGATTGCTTGTGAAACATCTCCACTGACCTACTGAGAGTGCGGCCTATATAAGGCCAGGAATGCCATACCCCTCCCCCCAAAGTCACGCAGACACCAGAAGTACTACTACATTAGTTGCCCAAGCTGGCAATGTGAGCATCAAGACATTGAGCCTTGAAGGAGCTTCCAGGTCCTCTTCTGTGAAATTGGTGAGCATACCTCGTGTTAGTGGTTAGGGCGCAAGTCATCCTTCGAGACCCCATCAATCCCCCCTTAAGAATAATTAATATTTGGCAAGTCTAGGGACTCGAGGTTGTTTTCTGTATTGTGACTTAATGGCACCGAGCCGCTTGTGAATACGTGTTAATTAAATATTGTGTATTTAGTAATCAGTATAAAGTATTGCATCATTCCTAATTGCATTTATATATAACTAGCTGACCCGTGCGATTCATTCGCATTATATTTTTGTGAAGTTACTAAAATAAAGGCCACAATAGTTTCATTAAGGTTTTATGTTAAAAATACTAATATTTCTTCTTTCAGGTTAATGGAGTTATTAAATAGCACCGTACCATCACTTCGCAACATATTTTATGGTATCATGATATTTAGGATTATAAATTGATCTACCCACTTTTTTTAATTGGGTTCTCTAGCCACTAAGCTATTGCGACTCCCTTTTTGGGTGCTATACCCACTGAGCTACTGCGGCCCCACTTCTGGGTGCTCTAGCCCCTGACCAGCTGCGGCCCCACTATTGGGTTTTCTAGCTACTGAGCTACTGTGGCCCCACTATTGGCTGCTCTAACCCCTGACCAGCTGCGGCCCCACTATTGGGTGTTCTAGCCACTGGGTATTGGGTTCTATACCCAATGAGTTTCTGCGGCCTCACTATTGGGTTCTCTACCCACTGAGCTACTGTGGCCCCACTATTGAGTGCTCAAGCCTCTGTCGAGCTCTGGCCCCACTATTGGATTCTCTAGCCACCGAGCTACTGCGACCCTCTTATTTGGCGCTCTAGCCACTCAGCTACTGCAGCCCCACTATTTGGTGCTCTAGCCCATGACTAGATACGGCCCCACTATTGGGTGCTCTACACACTGAGCTACTGCAGCCCCCCTATTGGGTGCTCTAATCCCTGATCCAGCTGCGGCCACACTATTTAGTTCCCTAGCCCATGGGGTTCTGCGGCACCCTTATTGGAGGTTCTCTAGCCACTGAGCTTCTCCACCCTCCTTATTGGGTGCTCTAGCCACTGAGCTACTGCGGCCCTACTTGATATATATCTATCCACTGGGTCATTTCTGCCTCACTTGAAATAACTCTAGCCACTGGGCCAGTACAGCTATTTGGAAGGAAAGGTTCAAAGCCCATAGACAAAAAAGAAAGGAGAAATGAAGAAATTTGTCTTTTAACAATGCTTTTTCTTATGCAGTAATCAATCCTAAGAAAAGCTTAATCCAATACATATTTACTTCCCTGATCATAATTTTTTCTGGAACCGTTTGAGATATCTCGATGAAACAAAGACTAAGTTGGTCCTGGTGTTATTATATGTAGACTGTATAAATTTGATGTCAATGCGTTCAGTGGTTTTTGAGTTAAATGCATTCGGACAGACAGACACTGGTGGAGGCTAGGGTCTTACTCCCACATCTTTGCAGCCAAGCTCCACCTGTTCCCAGATCATTTCATAATCATTTCATTACATGTTTTCATCAGTTTTTCCTAATTTTGAAACCCATCAAAGTCTGTCACCTTCCCCCGTCTGTAACAGACAGTCCCGCCAGCCCATGCTGACAGCTGTTAGTTTCCCACGCCCAGGGCACGTGCTGTAAGCGAGCCAACATACGGCAGATCAGTTCGCCCTGTGCGCGTAACAGCTGCTTGCGTAGCACGCCTTGTCAGGCCAGCCTTGTCGCCCTCCTCACTTCCTGTCTAGCTCTGCTTTTGCTTTTCATTACTGCATGTATTCGCTTTTTGTACATGTGGAATTCTATTCCTGTAATTGCAAGGGTCTCTACACTTGAGTAGAGTGTGTTTTTCAGAGAGCTCCTATATCTCTTACTCTAGTAGTTTATTTAATTTTAAGTTTACACAAATGTGCGCGGCACCGAATTACACTGACTCCACTCATTCTTGCTCACATGTCACAATGTGCACACCACATTACATCCTTATCGGGTAACTCCCAACATTAATTGTTTCCCGCCCGAGTGCAAAAACAAGGGAAACATGTCAGAAATCAAATTGACACTGCAAGTCTGTACCTCCGAATGCTGTCATTATGAATAATTTCGGGCAGTTTAAGGGCATAATGGATGCAGAGGATTTTCACTGTAAGGTGCATAAATGTTTTCATAGTCGTCATTAGCTATGTACCAAGAGAGTGGTGCAATTGGCCCCGCATTAAAATATAGTATACTAATATAGAGAGTATGTTATGCTAGCATTAATTATTGGTAATTTGAGGAGTTCGCGGGGACCTATTTCTACAACTATTAAAAGGATTTCATTTACATGATTGAGCTAGTACTGAGGAATTATGCACGTTATTACAGAATGCATGTCAATAGCAGTAACTTACGAAAATAATGTAATGATATAAATATAAATAGAATATATATTATATAAGAGTACGAGGTATGTCTCAGATAATTAAACTATAACATAAAGTAAGTGCGAGTTGTGTGAGTAACTTAAGATAACAGAATAATGTATTACATTGGGAACTTTATAGCCGCTGATTAGTTTTGTTTTATTTTTCCAACAAGTTCGGGATAATGACGTAGCATATTGATAAATTACATGGAGGGAGCTATCTGGGTGATTTTATAAGGTTTCCTACTATAAATTATAGAGTTTACGCACGACATCAAGAGAGAAGTGTAATACAAGCAAACTAAATCATAATATATTTTATGTTTTAATACACTACATTAGTAAGGATTTACTGGCCACCCTTTTGTAGGTCTATGGTATACATTGATATGTGATGGCAGCAATATTAGTTCATTATGAGACAAAGGGGTACCAAAATTAGTTGTGCAGTAATGGAGCATTATACTGCAGTGCATATCACACATAACAAGAAAGAGATAACCCACTCACGAGTGCATGCATCAGAGCGCATTCAGGCCTCCAGGACGCGGCATCCTTTCGGTGCACATGCGCCAAATTCCAGGGCCCACCTCACCACCGCCTCCCCCCATTGTGACACTTGTTACTACGCTGCAACTCGCATTGGCACATGGAAGTGAGTGGACACTACGCCTCCTTCACCATGTCAGCACCAATCATTTGTACTGCAACACCTCGCTTAAATTAATTTATCAAGTTCCATCTTAAATTCTATATATCTTTCCCCATTAAATCTTTGTATTTACAAATTACAAATTACCAATAGTCTTTATAGATTAATTTATATATATATATATATATATATATATATATGAGATCAATCAATATTTTGCCAGGTACCTCATGTTACGTTATCATACTTCTGTGTGCGTCACGCGTCCTTAGTGCCCACATGTAAAGTAAATACTTTTCCACGTGCATTTCCTTGCGAGAGCCACATATCAGTGTTCCATGATTATGCATGGTTTTTAATGCTGTCACAGTTCATATAAATAATCAGTGTTACCGATAAAATATTAATTTTTCCAAGGCAACCTCCCCCCCCCCCCCCCCCCCCCGTGTTGTATTTCATCAGTTAGTATAAGTTCCATAGAAAGGTTCAACTAATTCCCCAGCCCCTCAGTTCCCCTCAATGGCACACTACCATTGAGTAAGCAATAAACAAGTATGGAATGAACCCTGAAATAAAATGGATCACTGCGGCTAACTGGTTTAGACCCAGTAGAATGGATTCTTACCCCAGAGGTCATCCCCTTTTAATCCCCATTCATTTCGCATGAGACGCAGATACCCCTTTTTGCCTTGCTGGCCTTGAAGGAGCTTCAGGCAGCGGGATCCTTGTGCGACACAGTAATGTCCCTTTGGCAGTGTTACACAAGTGCACTGGCCATCTCTGACCTCCATGAGGATAAGCCATGAGTGCAGTTTTTTTTTGTTTTGTAGCGTATTCAAGAGTGTAAGTAAAGAGTTGTTATCCCATGTTACCCATTAATGTGAAAACCTCTCATTTTCTTCGCTTTCCCATGTTTGTATCATCTATATCTCCATGTACACAGCCATTATGTTATATTTCATTGCAAACCGTTACTTTATATTTAATTTATTGTACTGATTTACTTTAATATTGATAAGTATTATCATTTCATGTCACGTGATATTTTACGTCTCTTGACGTGCACACAGAGGGTAGTTACTTGGTACCATAGGTTCACAGATTTGATTTTGCATAACGTATAACATTGGCATCACGCAGTCTTTTCAAAGGACAGCTAATTATGTTTGAATTCACAATCATTCCACACTTTGCTATTCCCAATATGCCATTTTGCAAATGCTTGGTGACTTACACTTGGTTCTTTATTACATCACGGAATGTTTTTCTCAGACTATACCTCTAAGTTTCAGACACCTGAGGGACAAACCCGGCCGTCGAGCTATGGTCCCGTGACAGCCAGCAGTGTTCACAGCGTGGATTGACAGCCAGATTCCTGCAGCTCACAGAGCGTTTGAGCGACTGTCTTCTGTCTGCTTCAGTAGCAGGGATCCAGGCTTACCAACTATTATTTTTATCTCTCCTCATTCCTGTGGCAGCGCTGCAATGTTCTTCATGCCACCTGCCAAGGTTGGCGGCACTGCGCACGGGCAGAGCCACTCTGCACAGATGCCATGTGTTGCCGTGGTAACGACCTTGCGGTACCATGCCACATTCAGGTAGTGGGGCCTTTTCCCTGCCCGCTCCACCTACGCCGCCATTACAACTTTGTGCCTGAATTTTTTTTTCCACAGCTGGACTCTCCGTGCTGGCACCTTATTGCCCATATGCTGGCATTGTTACATCACAGCGGAACTAGCCGTTCTCCAAACTGGCAATCCCCTGCCGTACTCACTAATTGTTTACTTATTTATTTCAGATGTTACCTGGATTAAGAATTGTTTTCACTTAAATTCCTACAGCCCTTTTACTACACACAATTGGCACAACAAACAGAAGAATAAGGCACATTACCTGCTACAGAAAAGTTCATTTCAGCTTAGTTTTGCATGTTCCTATTTTTCAGATAGACTATTTCTTTTCCCATTTGTACCTGCGTTTATTAAAGTGTGTTCATAATTTTCACTCCACTCAAGATGGAGTTCCAGTATCTATAAGTTTATTTAATAGCATTTTACATTTTTGTGAGTTTACTTTGACCAACAGGTCTCTCCTTACTTATATATATATATATATATATATATATATATATATATATATATATATATATATATATATATATATATATATATATATATATATATATTTCAATCATACATTTCAATTATCAATTTTTAATATATATATATATATATTAAAAATTGATAATTGAAATGTATGCCTCCTGACATGTGTGTTTTTTACAAATACTTGCTACTTAGGACTTATTATTAATATTATTACTGTTTGATACTTTGACAACCTATTTCTGCCTTCAGAGCAGTAACTTGTTATTGCGCCATCATTTTCCAGTGATAATTTTGATTCTTAATGTGCTATGTATCTGCTCTTATTAGACAGTTAGGATTAATTGCTTTTACTTCCTATCGAGGAGAATTATACCATTATTATTTGCACTGCTAGTCCCTTAGACCTACACGTCTACAGGTATTATTTCATATGACAGTGGTAAATATTATTTTACTATACGAGGGAAAATTATATATTGATTTTGGTTACTTAACAGTCACTGCCTGTTTGTGTGTGTGGATTAAAAATATTATCTATGATATTCTTAAGATATGACATAGTCTTTCTTTATGACATCAAGTAGCAGTTCACAGAGAAAAAAAAAAAAAAAAAATATATATATATATATATATATATATATATATATATATATATATATATATATATATATATATATATATATATTAAACACTGTGAGTTTAAGGAGAAAACATTTGAAAAATGTAATATTGAACATGGATAGGTGCAGATGCCATGGTGTGTGTGTGTCTAAATAAATAAATAGATAGATAAATAAATAAATATATATATATATATATATACACACACATAAATACATACCATATATAAACCTAAGTTCAAATACCATTCACTGTGTATCTTAATTCATGGTTTAATATGTGTTCATCTCACCCATTGTGTCACCGTCTGTAGTGGGTACAAATATCTATCCCAATATTCATGTATATATTCCACAGACCCTACTCTCAGAACACTGTTATCTCCACTAAAGTGTATCATCATACCTTTACAACATGCCACGTGTGTTAAATTCGAGGTTGTTATCTACCTCTTTCCACTATAATTCTATTACTTATTGTTGTTCTATATTATTTTCTATTTCATTAACACCTACTTATTGCGTATTGTCTACGTTCAGTCCTTATTTTTATTGCTACTTGCAGTGCATAGATCAATTTAAAACTTCGCCACGTGGCTACGCTGTGTTCTACATCACAGTCCTTACCACCTACAGTTTTCACCAAAGTTTTCTCATGTTGTGATACAATGTTGAATTTTTGTACTTATCTGTCTGTACCCAGATATCCTTGTTGTACAAGTATATGTATGTACGTAATTTTTGTGCACAAACAAAGCACGCACTTGAAACGGGCTATAAATTGCCCCGTAAGTCTTCTTGCTCCTGCAAGACAAACAAAACATGGCGCAGCCGTCCGGCACTACCAACCTTTCATACAGCTAGTCTTTCCCCATTGCGTTAATTTTCCCTTGTGTATTTTAATTTTCAATTATAACTAATGATTTTAACATTCCCTTTTGTCATTGCTGTTGTCAACTTATTATTACTTCAGCCAGAAGGCACTTTTATTGATCCTACCAACTTGTAAAACTTTTAGCATTATTCCTCTGCCTCGTAGTTCAGTGCACCCATACTCCAAGCACGCCAAACTTTCAAACTTCCTCTACCCATGTCCATCGTCTAGCTTTAAGGGGTTACATTTTCTTGACATTACATGTGGCGGTCGACATACTTCCTTCCCGCCTGTGGTTCCATTGATCAACATGGTCAGATAGATTAAAGGTAATTTTGGCCACACTCATCTTGTAAAACTTTTGTATATTACTTTATTAACGTTTCAATGTATAGTGATTTTCACTCTCCCTGCCTTACCACTTGTTACCATTTCCCCTTAATCAATTCTCTCTTTCTTAATTCATTACATTGTTGATATTTGATGAGGTCTTGGATTAGCCTTGCCCCTACGTTACTGATCTTAAATATTACCGCAATGCAACCGTTCGTCGTCGTCTGCCCCTGACCTGAGCTCCTCAGTCTGCATCGCCACTACAACCCTTGGATGACTCCAACTTGTTTCTTGATATTTTTTTCCAGAACTGCCCACAGCTGGGATGGCTGTTTATTTGAATGGGGAGTAGTGTAGTGGCCAGAGGAGAGCCGCACATAAAAGTACATGCTAAGGTACGACGCACTACGATTGCTTGTGAAACATCTCTGCTGACCTATTGAGGGTGCGGCGTATATAAGGCATTGAATGCCACACCTCTCCCCCCAGAGTCATGCAGACACCATAAGTACTACTATGTTAGTTGCCTGAGCTGGCAATGTGAGCATCAAGACATTGAGGCTTGGAGGAGCTTCCAGGTCCTCTTCTGTGAAATTGGTGAGCACACCTCATGTTACTGGTTAGGGTGCAAGTCATCCTTCAAGACCCCATCAATCCCCCCTTAAGAATAAGTAAGGCAAAGCTAGGGACTCAATGTTGTCTCCTGTATTGTGACTTAATGGCACCTGCCGCTTGTGAATACTTGTGAATTGAATATTGTGTATTTAGTAATCAGTGTAAAGTATTGTATCATTCCTAATTGCATTTATGTATAATTTGACGCCAGCTAACAGCCAGCGGTGCTAGAGCCCATGACGGCGCTTACCACGCATGTGTCACGTATCCTGCACGTGTGCAAAGAGGCCAATATTTTGAACTTTCACATAAATACTATTTTTCAGTGTAAAATGTGCTTTGTATTTGTATTTACAGGATTTCATATGTCTTAAAATGTTCTGAAGTGTTTTGTTGTTATTTTGAAATTGTTTGGTTATGAAATTCAAAGTGCCTGCGGCACCCAGATTAAGAACACTAATATTTTGGTATGAATGCCATCATAAAGAGACACTGAAATAATATGAAAATTTAATATGAAAATTATAAAATGTAAAACAGTATTTAATTTAATTTGTGCCATTTTATTTTCAATAATAAAATATTTTACTCAGCGTGCATAGCACTTCCGCTTATGTGAACCCCGTAGGCGGCCATGGTGGGTCCGTTCAACGCTTGCCTTTGGACAGTCTGTCGAGGACAGCTGGTGAGTTAAGACACTGTCACGTACGTACTACAATTTTTGTTCCCTGATGTAGATTTCAACAATCAATTAAGTTTACTGGTCCACCTTTGCTTGTGTACGTTTTGCCAGACATTTCCCCAGCATTATGCTTCCGCTTTACTAATTTATTTCACCCTTGTGGCATTTTTAACTTAATCGAGGAGAAGGAGGAGAAAGATGTCGGAGAGGTGATGCGACCCGCGCAATTTGAATCAGACGCCATCCACCTATGTTAGTGGCATTTCACTGTAATTTCTGCATTATTGCTACGTGCAATTTTAAGGGCTTTGTTTTCATGTATGTATTTGAGGGTATTTTCCATTGTTAAAATATTTAATGGCAATATCACCTATAAGCAAGTGGCTGACCGACACCAAGTATTTGAATAAGCCATCATTGCGTTTTGAGCGCGTTTTATTTAATATTGTATAGGCAATATTTTATTCAGCGTTCTATGTTAAATTTTGTGAGGGTTCTGTGTAATTTTCACGTAAATTGATGCTTTTTGTACTTGACCACACAGTCATGTTAATGTTTGATTTTACCACCATCAGGAATGCTACGAGACTGTAATCACTTCAATCATAAAGAGAATAATTTTCTCTTGCTCAGAATAATATTTTGTCTGAATTTAATTTGCAGTTTTCACAAAGAAATATTGCAATTCCACCTGCACCATGTAGTCCGCTACGTACTTCACCCAGCGGCATCCGCGCCATCTAAACTTGTTTTCACACATGTGTGTGTTTATTGTGAATACTCATCTCATGACCCATCTTGCTTCGTGTGTCTTTTGAGGGTTTATGTAATTTTGTAATTTGTGTACGGTGCAATTACTCCCATCCAACCAGCTCTGTGTTTAGGCCGTCACCATACTACCCATGTGCTGGAGAGCGAGCCCCGACGAGATTGTGTTAGTGATGCCGAGTAATCACACGTGTTAATGTTTTCATAAAGGGTTTCATTTGTAATTCACAGTGTCCTGTCTTCAGGGAAAAACAGTCAGTCCACCCTAGCGGCTGTCGGCCCTCTTCCCTTGTGAAGGCTGTGCTTTCACGCACCTCAGTGAGATCATCCATCTAGGTGTGTGCTAGATTAATTGCGGAATGGGAAGCACCCAAGCGGAATTGGCTAGTCATGACCGAGACAATCATAATTTCATTGGCACATTGATGTGTACACATAGTAACAATAAAAACAAGTCCACCATGAATTTACCTCTTTTGTTTAGTAGTGACAGTGCCCTAGCCACATTTATTTTATTAAGTGTTTATTTGAAAGTGATGTTTAGTAAAAGTTTAGTATTGCCTACATGTTTGTAAGTACACATGGGTGAGATGGACATTCAGAACCCACAGCATCCCTGAGAACCCTGAGTCTCAATAGTGCGGTGATTGGGAAGCACCGCTGGCGCCCATATTACCAGTAAGTATTCGTGTCATCTTTCATCTTGTGTCTCACGCAACGGCATCAAATTATGTTAATAAAGTGTTGTTATTATGAGCCCCGGTTAGTTACTGATTTCATGAGCTATGCTCCATTCTTATAAGTACGTTCTCCCCTTCCCTTGTATTGGAAATACTTTAATTAAATAACTTGGCTCAGTTGTGAGGATAGAAATAGGAAGGGGAGATGTTACAGTGTAGGCGGTCACGTCGGCCAACTGTGACCTCAGTACACTCATTTCATCATATTGCGCAATACTGCGACTATGTATCTAACTTCCTAACCCAGTGAAAAGTTGCACTGTCATCCTATGATTATGTTACTACTGATGCAATGACTCAAATAAAATAACAAATTTGAAAGAATGAACATATACCAAATACAAACAAATTATTATTGCCAAGATCTTCTGCATATTAAATGAATAATTATCCTTTACACAGAAATATAGAAATCAATTAAAGAATACCAGAATATATAAATTATAACATACTGCAATGCTACACGTTTTCCAGCTTCTCATAAACCAGTCAGTTTTTAGAATAGCACAGGGCTTTATCTCTATGACTACACTGTCAGTTTGTTTGATCCCAACAAAATAAAGGATGAACATAGTAACATATTATGTGTGAAAATGTGTCAAAAGGTAGTTTTTATTTAATAGAAAAATATTGTTTTTGCAAAGGTAAAACTATCGGACTTACTGTAAAATTTATGAGATTAATTTTTGGGTTGATAAGTGTATTTTTAAGACAGCTGGATATAAAACAAAATTTTCACAAAATCTACGTCCATGACTACATTGTAGCCCACTAAATCTCATATTTTCAGGGTGGTAGTGGGGAGAGATGATCTCTACTTACCCACATGCTGGAAAAAAATATGGCTGAAGGGGTTGAAGCTGGCTACATCAATAGCACGGGGCTTTTTTCAACTGCTGGCCGCCACTGCTATGCCTTAAGGTCGAAGTAAAGTAACTGGCTATGGAGCACTGCACCTGACTGTACAATGTGAAGAACTCATAAAAAAAGTAGTACAGAAATGATGAAAATTGTCAGAAAAGTGTAATTTATGCTGTATATGAAAGAAGAATGTATATATTTTGCCACATTATAAAATACCTTACTAAAATATACTTTTTAATGTAAAAAATTAAATGATTGACAGCATCCACATTTTTAACAAAATTTAAGCGCTTCTCCATTTTGGATGCTTCGGAAAGCAAAATTTACAAGAAAATCTTCTTCAAGAAAGATTGTCATAATATTTACTGTGATCATACATAATAAAATCATAGTAATAATGTATCATATCAATTTTATAATTATCTTTATTTACATCAATTTCAGTCATAAATGTGTGTCACAAATGGATGCACATAAAATCAATTATAAAAATTATTTTCTACATTATTTTTACTATCATTTTTTTACATACAATTATTGTAAACATTATGACGATATTCCGTAATGAAGATTTTCTTGCAAAATCTGCTCTGTGAAGCATCTAGAATGGAAATATGCTTAAATTTGGTTAAAAATACAGACTTTTAATCAATTTTTTTTTTTGCATTTTAAAAGTTTAATTTTAGTCAAATATTTTATAATGTTGCAAAATATATACATCCTTCTTTCATATACAGTAAAACTCTTTTAAGATGTTGACGCCGGCTCACAGCCAGCGGCAGTCAGACCACGACGGCACTCACAACTCACGTGACACATGGGTATGCACGTGCACAAAGAGGCCATAACACGTACATTCCCGTAGCAGGATTATTGTTATTTACAGTGTGTTGTATGTTTCTCCATTCTTTTTTCAGGACTAAAAGTGTTATAAAGTGTTAAAAATGTCTTTTCGTAAATATTGCACAATGTTCTTTTAAATTCAAAAAGTGCACCGCACGAAGAAACAGACACTGATATTCAGGCGTGAATGCCTTCAAAAGACAATTTCCTGATAATGATATTTTTGATTTGAAATTGTTTTGATAATTTTGTGTTAAAAATAACTTATGTGCCACTTTACGTATTCACATTTTTATTCGGCCAGCATAGCACTTCTGCTTGTGTGAACCCCGTAGGCAGCCATAGTAGGTCTGCGCAACCCCTGCCTCTGGACAGTTGTTCTAGGAGAACTGATGAGATAAGATGCTGTCATGTACCCACTTCATGTTTTTGCACCAAGTTAGATTTCCATAGTTCACTTTAGTTTACCAGTTAACCTTTGCTTTGTGTACGTTTTGCTAGACACCTCAGCATAATGCTTCCGCTTAAATTATTATTTTGTGCCCTTGTGGCTTTTTGAAACTTAAATTGATGGGAGGAGGAAAGATATCGAAGAGACCATGCAGCCCACGAACTTTGAATCAAACCCTATCAGCCTATATTAAAGGCTTTTACATTGTAATTTCTGCTTCATTGCAGCTGAAAATATAAAACAACAGCTGCTGTGCCGCTTGCAGAATTCACGCCCGAGGTGCCCGAACAACATCAGGAGAAGCTACATCTGCTGGACCAGTATGCTGGTGTGTTTCAAACTGACGGAAAGCTGCAGTGTACCGACATCATCGAGCACGCCATTATCACGGCGCACGAGAACCCAGTGTACTGAAAGCCACGAGGTCCCGGTATTTTCTTCCAGTGCGTGATCAACCAACAGGTATGCGAAATGTTGAGTGACAATGTAATTGAACCTAAGTAAAGTCTCTACAATTCAGGAATTACACTAGCCCCTAAAAAGGACGGTGAATGAAGATTTTATGTACATTTTCGTCCGCTGAATAAAGTATCTGTAAACATGTCACCTCCAGTAATTAACATCAAGGACACTTTGTCAACACTAGGGCCAGCTGCTGTGTTTACTTCACTCAATCTTAAGTCAGGATATTGGCAAGTGCCTATTCGCCCCTAAGACCAACACAAAACTGCTTTCATAACACCTGATGGGCGAAAGTTTCACTTCATTGCAATGCCATTCTGTTTAAAATGTGCTTCCGCCACTTTTCAGAACTTAATGGTAAATGTGTTGGATGGTTATATAGAAGGCTTTGCGATGGCATACCTGGATAATGTACTTGTGTGGTCGAACAGCTGGGAAGAACACTTACACCACCTAAGCCTTGTGTTCGAGAGGCTTGAACGCAGCAAGTTGACATGTAAGGTTGATAAATGTAAGTTGAGAATGAGTAAGATGTCACAGGGGACGGACACATACCGGAACACCAACACGTACAAGTACAAGAAAAACCCAAACCCAGATCATGTAAACAAGTCAGAAAGTTTTTTGGATTAATAAATTAGTTGAAAGAGTTAGTTCCGAATTTTTTTGTCATTACTGCACCATTGACCAAGTTGCTAACGGAAAAAATGTAAATTTGTATAGACACCCCAAACAGACCAAGCATTCAAGGACATAAAACTTGCTTGTCTAAATTGTCAACCACTAGCTAGGTTTCGCCCAGAACTGCCAGTTGTAGTTCAAACAGATGCGAGCCAAGAAGGCATTGAAGCAGTACTGTACCAAGTGGGAGAACAAGGGGGAAAAACACATTATTAACTACCACAGCTCGAAGTTCAGTAATGCCGAGAGGAAATACCACATCAATGAATAGGAATGTTTGGTGATCGTGCATGCACTGACAAAGTACAGGCCGTATCTGTTGGGAATGAGATTCACACTAAAAACCGACAACCGATGTTTAGTTTGGCTCGAGGGAATGCATAATGGGAAGAGTAAGCTTGCCCGCTGGGCTCTATTATTGCAAGAGTTGACTTCCAGGTAGAACACATGGTGGGGGAAACCAATGAACTCATGGATGTACTGTCCCGGAACCCGTGCCCACAAGTAACGATAACAGATGACACTGAGTGGGAAAAGACGCTACCACCTTGCCGTGCCACCACAGTAACAGAAACAACATCTTTTGTTTTACAAAGCACTGCTGCCATACCACCTGGAGAGCTTGTTTTGCTAAATGTCAGTGATGTTTTAAGAGAGGTGCACACCGCATAAGAAAATTCCCCGGATGCCGCACAACACCGGCAACACTGCGCCGCTAGGTATTCCAAGCACTGGACAGTCGTGGACCGGGAAATACACAAGAAACCACCCAACAAGTGCACAAAATGGCAAACCCATGTTACCACAGAAACATGTGAGCTATTGCTAAAGTACGGACACGACAGATACATGAGCAGGCAAGGGAAAATCAGGAGAGATATTGTAGCGCATGGGTCCCTGAGCGTAGAAGGCAGCTGCCATAGTTAGTACCAGGCATGTATGTGTATGTGAGCGAGAACCCGTTGTCTGCGGGAGGAAAGAACCATTGCACAGGACTGGCACCCAGGTGGATTGGGTAAGTAAGTGTAACAGCGAAGATGGGTAATTCCACGTTCCTAGTGAAGTTAGGACAGAGACGTGCAATGAAACGGCACCATGACGTCCTGCATATAGCCCGCACACCTGTAGGGAAGAGAGGCAAGGAGACAACGAAAAACCCAGTAGATCGTTGACAGCGGCGTAGCATACCAGGAAGCACAGGCAGTAGCGTCAACGCCACGTGCACAAATGCCAACAGCATTAGTCCTGGAAACCCATATGCAGTGAATGTAAACAACAGTTTTGTAAACACCATGTCATTCAGGGGCTTCACGCCACCCGAACACTCCACACCGAACATGGAGGAAAGCGAAATGTGTAGTAATAAATTAAAGCTTGGTAAACCAAAGTAGTTTTAAAGAGTTTACTAGTGTAAATGAGGAAGGAAGTGGTAACAACTGTGTACACGTAAATTGTAACACAACCAGTGCCATTGATATACCTTTTTGAGGTTTTTCTGCACCCAGAAGGGACAGCTTAGCAGAACAACACAGTTTTAAGGGGTTCCCAAGGCATTCCGGAAGAGGGTTGTAACAGAAGTGAAAAAGTAAATGTTAATATCACGAGTGTAAGTGGGACACCTTTTAGAGGTTTCTCAGCACCCGCAGGGGATAGCCTAATAGAGCAGGAGAATTTTGAAGGGTTTGGAGAAAATAGTAGGGAAGTGAATGACGGTATGTGTTACGTCAGATGGCAACAAACCGCATCACGTCACTTGCAAGAGACGAGGCGATTCACCACCCCGTCCCAACAACATGGTTCCAGCCTACACCTCCACCCTCTGCAAATGCCGCAGAGTGAGAAGACCTCCGAGGCATGCTTACTTTGCCCTCAATCGGTGATCCCGGTTTACAGCCGGGCAGAGGCCATCAGAGCAAAGTTGAGTTGCTCGCACCATCTCGGCCTTCGAGGGAGAGGTCGTTTGACGCCGGCTAACAGTCAGACCATGGCGGCACTCACAACTCACAAGACACATGGGTAAGCAAGTGCACAATGAGGCCATAACACGTATTTTCTCATAAAGGGATTATTGTTATTTACAGTATGTTTCTCCGTTCTCTTTCAGGACTAAAAGTGTTATAAAAGTGTTAAAAATGTATTTTCATAAATATTGCACAATGTTCTTTTAAATTCAAAATGTGCACCAGGTGAAGAAACAGACACTGATATTCAGGTGTGAATGCCTTCAAAAGACAGTTTCCTGATAATGATATTGTTGATTTGAAATTGTTTTAATAATTTTGTATTAAAAATAATTCATGTGCCACTTATTTTACGTATTCACATTTTTATTCAGCGTGCATAACACTTCCACTTGTGTGAACCCCATAGGCAGCCATGGTAGGTCCGCGCAACCCCTGCCTCTGGGCAGTTGCCCTAGGAGAGCTGGCGAGGTAAGACGCTGTAACGTACGTACATCATATTTTTGCACTGAGTTAGATTACCATAGTTCACTTTAGTTAAACGGTTAACATTTGCTTTGCATATGGTTTGCCAGACATCCCCACATAATGCTTCCATTTAAATAATTATTTTGCGCCCTTGTGGCTTTTTGAAACTTAAATGATGGGAGGAGGAAAGGTGTCGGAGAGGCCATGCGGCCAGCACAACTTTGAATCCAGCACCACCCACCTGTTAAATGCTTTTACATTGTAATTTCTGCTTCATTGCCACTGGAAATATTAAGGGTAAATTTGTGTGTATGAATTTTGGGTTTTTGTGATGTTGCATTGTTTTCCAGCCACATCACTTGTGACCACATGGCTTCTCAAAAGGGTCAAATTACACATGTGCAGATAGACAAGGTGCACAATTATTATACTTATTGAGCAGGAAAACTTCTTAAGTGGGAGTGGGAACTTTTTAACAGGATTTCACTGTACAATATAAATCACATTTTTCTGACAATTTTTATGGTGTCTGTGCTCCTTTTTTTTTTAGGAGGTTTTCACATTGTACGGTCAGGTGCAGTGCTCAGGCAGTTGATTTACTTCAACCTTAAAAGGAGCTGAATTACTCCAAATTGTTGTTTATTAAGTAGTTCATATCTGTTAATTATTAAAAGAATCCATAATGTAAATCACATCAAAACAGATAATGAACTGTGTAGTTAATATGTACAAATATGTAACTGAATATTACCTGGAAATCAGTAAAATTGTGTTTAACACCTATGTGAATCATTAAATGAATTTTGGAATTTATGTAAATACTGTATTTATTGTAATCATGGATAAGGTATTTATACAATATTAGACAACAAGTGTCTAGATCACTCAAAAATGATCATATCTTTGGAAATATGAACTGCTGTAGTTTACTTCTGGCAATTACACAGGACAAGCCAGTTGCAGCACAACCACAACTTTGACAGTGTTACAAAACCAGAGTGGTAAGGGCCTTACTAACTTCTAATAATAGCACATAACTGCAACAGTGGGAACTGGCCCACCAATACATCAGCAAATCCAAGCAGCTACCCGGTTTAAAAATAATATAACCCCTCTGCCATACTAAAAAAATTTCATGCCTCATCATAGTTTGCCTCCCAGCCACTAAATTCACTGTTTACCAACCACCGCTCAACAAAATGCAGTGTACTATCACTCACAGTTTAAAAAAAGCTGAAACAGCCGGCAAAATGTTGCAAATGCACATGCAAATGGAAAAGGTGTTTTTCTGTCTTTATGTATGTCTGTCTAGTTGCAAGTACCATCCTGCAAGTTGTGAGTACTGCTCTGTGAGTACATGTGTTTTATCTTCTTTATACAAATGCAATTGGAAGCTTATTCCGAACACCAATTAGAAGAGTTTGGGTAGTACTCTGTGTTTCAGGTTTTCTGTAATACTGCACTGCTTGTTCTGAGACACAGGGCATTTAGCAACAGCCACCAACACCTGAGTACACCTTCAGTATATCATCAGTATATTACAGTGACAATAGTGTTAAAAGACACCACAAAATTACCCCCCCCCCCCCCTTTTTTTTTTCTCACTAAAATACCAAATTATTTTTTAAAACTGTAAAATGGAATATTGAACAGTGCCGTGAACATGAAAGCACAGCTGCCACCCACATCCCACAACAAACCTCCATTTTTTCAAACTCTGTTTGAGCAACCAAATCTCAAAATTATTCCAACTTCTAAATTATTTCTAAATTCCAACACCATAACAACTGCACTCACATTTTATCAACAGTTATATTTTGCAGTTATATTAAATCATATTTAACTAGGGAATAATATGAACTAAGTAAGTAGAGTGTATTAATTATTTACCTGCTTTCAAGCTGGGTTTTTTCCTTTTCAAGCTTGGCATTAAGGTCTGAAGATAAATTTGTTTTATTTTGATAATCTTGTCTACTTTTTTCATAGATTTCATCCTTGCATTTAATATCCAATTCGATGTTCTTAATCATGTGTTCCAGTTTTTCACACTTCTGCTGCTCAGTAAGGAATTTTGTTTTCATTTCAAGTTCAACAGAACCCTGAAAAAAGATTCACAAGAACACTAAATCCAAGTGTTTTAAAGATAGAAAGAAAAATATTTAAGGATTTTAATATATAGAAGGTAGGTACAACAATTTAATATTACTGTGCTATAGTCCATTACTGCACTTAAGTTTAGAATTTGACTTTATTTTTAAACAAATATATGTGTAGATGCAACTGTAATGTCAATGGTAATGTCAATCTAAACTATTTTGCAGCCTTTCAAATATAAACTGCATAGTAATTACGGGTGTACAAGATCTCGACCTTCAGGAAAAATTTCTGGAATACATCACAATTTTCTCATTTGGCGGAAAATAATCTTTACCTACATTTTCGGGAAAAATTTTATTCATGTCTGTATGCTGTAATGAAAACACAAGCCGGGTTCCATGTCCGTGCGAGTAGCTTCATATGTATTAACTCTTCCCATAAGGATTTCTTGTACAGAAAATTTCATTTTTTCTGCTCATTGCCGATTTCAAATTTGATTGGATAAGCTATAGAAATTTTTAAATGTCATATACTATGTATTTTCTTAAGTAATAGCAATCACATCACCGCATGCTGAGATAAAAGTATAAATTTATGTTTAACATATTTGCAAGCTTCAGAAATAAATGCAAGTATTGATTTTTTCACTGAAATGGAAATCCACTGCAATGATTCGATACCATTGAAATGTGATGTAGCTTCGAGACTATCTAGTTGTGCAGCAGCCACTTTCTGAGCTCTAACTATGCTCGCTATGCAGAAACATGAAAGTAATCAACACGAAATGCATTGCACTACATATTATTGCAAAAAAATTACTAAAACTGTTTGCAAACTGGCACTATTATAAAAAGTGAACCATGTGCAGTGAATGTGTTTTTTATGCAAAGCAACATATATAAGATAGATTGCTTATTGATGCGGGATGCAAGTTTCCATACACATAAACTAAACAACACCAGGTAAAAATACGCTATAGTGCACAATGAATGTCTCATGTTATTTAAACTGTTTAACTACTTTACCAAGATCAAAAATGGTGATTTTTTAATAACGGTTCGGTTACAACTTATAACTATTCATAATCGTAACAGCAAAGTGTCTTCGTTTTTCATTCAGAATGTTTTTTTATTCCAAGTCGTGTTCAGATGCTGCCGCCGAGACGTTGACAAACTCCAAACAATCCAAATTTGCTATGGAAGAAATATAATTAATTCGCTTAGCTTCTTTTCATTACAATGTGAATAGAAAAATTAGCTTCATTAGCATATAGAAGCGGTATGTTGAATTCATAATCTACCAGATGCGAATTGGCTGCGACTGCAATACATGTTGTAACAGGCTTCTATCCTGTTCCCTCATTGTAGTTCTCAGTAACACCAACGAACTAGCTCAGCATGAGTTGGAAACTTTAGACTACATAATAACGAAAGTTTGTTGATACCAGGATTGCCAATAAATAAAAGAAGAAGTTAAATGTTTACTGGAGATTTATTGTTGTCGCGGCAAAACAAACTATTGACACTCGCAGCTGATGAGAAAAATAAAGACAGAATGGAAGCCTTCATAAAGCAAAACTTCTCTCTTTAAGAGTTACAAAGACGAGAGAGAATCATTACTTTTCTCTCCCTGCGCCCTATTGACTCCTCGCACCGATGGAAAATAAATTCAATAGATATTTGAATTGAAATGTCAGAAATACAAAAGAAGGTTAACGTCGCAGACACTGGTCGGTGCGAATCACGTGATCACTTTGTTGCAGGCTGTCCGACTGACAGCTGACAAACAATTGTGCTGTGATGAACTGTTGTGACATGATGTGCTTGTTGACAGTTGTGATGCCTGAGAAAGGTCGTGCTTCCCTATATATTGCAGCAATTCACTCTTGGCTTGGCCTTCGTGTCTGCTGGGTGTGCATGACTTGCCTTTTCAGGTTCTTCGTGACTAGCTCATGGACCATACAGAATTCTTGCTGGCCTGTTGCTCTCGACAACAGGCCACCTTGAGCCTAAGCCATTTGGGTTAGCGGCGAGGCTCTGTTCACCAAACTAGGTTGTAGCTGATACTCAATTATTTAATTCAAACCATAATTTTTATTATGTATTATTTTTATACGCTGCTGTTCTAATAACCCACAGGCCCTGGACAGGTCCGCGACTCTGGCGATGGGCGATGGCCTCCATCAGCAGGCCACACTGGCATCCATCCCCAACAATGTTCAACCAGGCTCTGCTCTGGTTAACTACATAAATGAACAAAATTTTACAGATGAATTGATGCCAGCTGAGCACGAAAACACCACACTACAAGAACACGTAGCCCTTCCTGCCGAGCTCAACTTCGAGATGGGCAGAAATGACAACATGGTATTGGAACGAGGCAGTACATCCTGGAACTTGGTAATGAGAGAACGAGTGAAACAAATGAGCAAACGCCAGGCAGAAATGAACCTTGAGTATGAGAAGGAAACAGTGATTGTAGCTCGGAAATGACTGGCTGCGGCCAGAGACAGCCAAAGAAAACACTGTCCCTCACAATCAAAGGTTGTGTAGTCCAGTGTACCGATTTTGAATTGGTTCGACACCCTGCGAGAAGTCACAGACTCTCAGAAAATCCCTGGCCCCTCAGGCAATCCACCTACAACAACACAGCTGGGCTCCGCACCGAACATGAAGAGAGCATAATACAGACTTGTCCTGCGAGATACATCTCACTACTCATTCCTTGTCACACAACTTTCTGCAATCCACGCCTCTGGGTTCACCCTTTCCATGGATCGCAACGGCCTACACATTGTGGCTTCTGATCTGACACTGTACAATGCAGCAAAAAACCTCCTCAAGGAAAACCACATCCCATATTTCACATTAAGCCTCAATGTGAATCAACCTCAGAAAGTTGTGTTTGACTTGTCGGTGGACACACCCCCCGAAACCATCTGCGATGAGCTCACAACTGTGCTGGACATGTACCAGTTTAAAACCCTGCGAGTCGATCCCACCAACTCCACACAAACACCTCAGCTGATTCCGCTGCGCCTCTTCAGTGTGACAGCTGCTCGCAACGACACTCTGCACCCACTTCTCGAAGTCAAACGGCTCAACATGATGATTGTACACCCCCGCCCCTATCGCAAGCGGCTGTCAGATGTAGCCCAATGCAAGAATCTGCAATCTATCATATGAAAGCGTACTGTAATCTGCCTACAGTTTGTCCCCACTGCTCTGGCCAACACATCCTGGAAGTTTGCACCAAATCAAACCCCAACCCAACTTGTAACTGTCACGGAGTTCGTCTGGTCTCCTCCAAGCAGTGTCCGAAGGTCACAGAAATTGTTGAACGCTGGCAGGCGTTCAACAATTGCACGCCATTTCAAACATAAATTTTCGTTACTAAGCTAAATACATAAGTAAAAACACCCTTTTTCTGCTCCAAAACGCTGTTTCTAGCAGGGCCTACTCTGATTGGCTATTCACTTCCCCGGGGGTGGGGCCTTGATTTCTCCACCCAGAGATGGCAGCACTGTCTCCTCTTTACGTAAAGTGCAAGTAAAATGCAATTACCACCTCTGATTTAACTTTATAACATAATAAATATTAATATTATCAAAATTTCAAGTAACAACTTCTTGCTTTACCTATAATATATTACAAATGTGCTACCACCGTACGTTTCCAGCCTGTCCTGGGACTCGGGTACTAACAGCGCCTCAGGGTATTGAGAAAGATTGATTGTAACACAAATAATTAACTGAACAACTATTTTACGATAATTACCAACTCATGAACACAATCACCTCACCTCTATCACTGCAGGCAACGCCTTTACCCAGACCTCTTGCGAGTAAATTCACTGGATTATTTTGCTTAGCTTCCGCTTTTACACGGAAAGACTGGCCGGGAGTCTAACACACTATTGTCCACTCTATAACTTAATCTGCTTTTATCTAAATTACCGAATTTTAAGGGACAACAACAGGTAACAGCATCACTGTTACCTTTTCCCACGAACCTGTGCAGGCAGGGGAGTTGGGGGGAAACAGCCTTGGGAACCAGGGTTTGCTGGGGAAACTCAGCATTCCCTAAAACAAATGCAAGTTAAAAAGACTAAAATATTTTGATGGGTGTGGAGGGGGGAGGGGGTTAGCTTCTCCTTACCTCCCCATCAAATATGAAAACCGTCTGGGTAGTAAAGGGCCTTCACAAGGGCCCGGTCTACCCCCGCTCTGAGCTTCGGCAATGATTAGACTCGGCGGCCCTATATATAGGTCGAAAGTTTCCTCATTGAAAACATATTGTTTTCGAGCAGTCGGTCACATCAGCTAAAGGTGACCTCTGTTATTTTCCTCGTTTCACCATGTTGTGCCTTGCGGTGGCGGTCCGTTGTTGATGTCTGTTACTACTGATGAAATGAGGAAAGAAAAATAATAAATTTGGAAAAACGAAAATATCTGAAATACAAACAAGTTGTCATTGCCACAACCTTTCAAATATTACATGAATTACTATCCTTGACTGGACTATAGACAATTGAAATACTTCCAGAATATACTAATTAGATATATATCTAGCTGCGATGTTACAGTGTTTCAAAGCTTAAGTGTTCAGGACGTTAAAAAATGCACTGAAAGTTAGAGTAAATATGTATCAGTGTACACACATTTTAATACCGAAAATGGAACAAAAAATGGAAAATGTCTTTAGTATAAGTGATGAAATATAAAGAAAATAGCAGCACACTGAAAACTTCAGGGCAATGTTTTGAACAAATTTAAAGTGATATTTTTGCTTTAATCATATTGTAAGTGCAATACTTTCATTATTTCAAACATATTTAAAGTCATTTTCCTTTGAAAAATCGAATATGGCAGTTTGAAAGAAGTGCTTCAAACCTAGGGGGGTAATTTGTAGTGCAACAGTTAAGTGTAATATGAATATAAAACAATGCAATGTTTCTAACACTAATATAATTTCTTTTAGCATATTCAGTCATTATTCTGTGTTTATTTATTGTTTTCATGGAATAGGTCATGATAGAATGTTATAATCATTAATACTAACAATCCACAAACTTATTTACCTAACCTAAAACATTTTTCTCAATTTTTCCTGAATTCCTGCAAGAATTTTTTCCCCCCACCTAAATTTTTCCCAGTGGAAAAATTAAATTTCTGCATGCCCCTAATGTAGGATAAGGTTAGCAACAGTGCATGTGCAATGTAGGTAGCCAGTATGAGATATGGTGCTAGTGTGATGTACAGAGCACATGTGATACCAATGTGTATTGAAATACTGATTTTACTACATAGCGCAGTTGAAGGAACAGATCTTGAATGAAGACATTGGCAAGTCAGCTTCATTTTCGATTCCAAATGTGTTCAGTGTTCCTGCATATTGAGCAGTGAATAGATTTGAAATTCAATATGGCAAATGGTTCAATGTACCTGCTAAATTATCGCACACAGGCAACCTCACAGAAAACTGAAAAAAGTTTAATCAAATGTTTGAGATTTACTTGGAGGCATCCAATTTAAAATCTCAAAGTAAATCAAGAAAAATTACAATTCTTTTAAACATCATTGAAGAGGATGCCAAACATCTATAACAACTTCACATTCATTGCAAAAGAATAAAAAAATAAAATGTTGGCTATTGTTTTTGATAAGTTCAAAATATACTATAATCCAAACTGGGCATTTTGCATACACAGTTTTTGTTTTACAACTGCAAGCACAAGGATGGTGAGCAATTTGATGTTTTGTAACAGAATTAGAAACACTGTTATGGGACTGTGAAGTTAAAAACGCAGATTAAATTCTTTGTGACCAAATTGTTATTGTTATCTGTTATCAGACTAAAAAAAAGGGCCTCAAAATTGGATATATCAATCTGGATGAAACAATTGAACAATTTCAGACAGTAGAAATCACATCCACTCATGCTAGTCAAATCATAATACAAAGAAAGCCATTTTCACAGTGATATCAAGATATCAGTTGCACAGAAAACAGTGTGAATATTAACTGTAAATGGTATGGTAAAGACATATCATATACACAATTAAGTGCCAAGCACGAGGGAAATTGTGCCCACTATGTGGGTGTCAAAATAATTTTACAAGAGTATGCAATTCACATATAAAAAAAATTAATACAGCGAGTAACTAAAGTAAAAAACAGTGAGAACTATATTCATGAAAGTGCTGAATATAAAAAATACTATTGCAGTGAAGTTAGAAAAACCCAACCCCCAACAATAATATGTTTACTATGAACTGGACAGAAACTTTCCTCATAGAAAATTGTGTTAGTGTGTAGTTCAAACTTGAATCTCGTGCTTGTGTAATTGTGTAAACATTCTATCACAAAAAACTTTCTCCTCGTTGTAGTGTGTATCTCCAGGGATCAAGTTAAGGCAAGAGTTGTCTACAACAACTCAAAAATTAAAGTTCTGGGTTGCAGTGATTTAATTTTATGTCTTAACAACTTCAATTCATGTGAAACATTTGTGTTAGTTTATGAAGATTCAGTGCCTATCTTAGGACTTTCGACCTATGAGAGGTTAGGCATCTTGCAAAAAAGTGTATCAAATGTCTAAAGGGAACACAGTGGCTGCATACGAGGATATTTTCACTGGCATTTGTAAGTTTGAGTGTGACTACACCAGTAAGTTGAAAGAGCACAGTACACCATCTATGTTCCATGAGGTAAGTTGGGTGTAGGGAGATTGGCAAGACTGGAATGGAGAGGACAAAGGAGTGAGGATGGAGATGGAGGATGAAACATGCTGTAAGGTAAAGGCTGTAATGTGTAGTAGTGAGTAGCAATCACTACACCATCTTCCAATCCACCACACAGACTTCCACTTAACATCAGTGACAAGTTAAAAAGTTAATCAGATAGACTTTGTCAGTTAGGCATTATGGATTTAATATATCCCTACAGATTGTGTCAACAGTTTGGTTATCGTTAAAAAACCAAATGGTTCTTTAAGGCTCTCCCTAGATCCTCAAAACCTCAAAGAAAAAATTATCAAAGATTATGTAAAATTACCCATAGTCAATGATGTTGCTGTGTCCTTGACATGAAAAATTTACTATGGCATGTAGGTCTGGATGAACAAAGTTCATTCCATTGCACATTCTCAACTCTATTTGGATGTTATTGTTTCAAAACATCACCATTTGATTTGAATATTTCTACTGAGGTATTTGAAATGCAACACTGCACTGACATATTTGGGTGACATAGACAATGTAATGATTTAACTTATGTTAATAATTTACATAATTATGACGAAGAGGGTGAATATACCTGTGACAGAATATTACAAATAGTACTAAACAGAGCAAGAAAGTGTAATGTCAAGTTTAAATTTCACAAATTCCAGCACAAAGTCAACAAAGTAAAGTATGTTGGTCACACATCACATTCAGAGGTGGTGATCTACTTCCAAACAAAGACAAAATTTCAGCACTTGTCACCTAAGATATCCGAAAAAGTAAACAAGACCTTCACTGCTTTCTTGGTTTGGTTAACTACCTATGAGACTTCATTCCTCACGTTAATGAAGTCACTGTCCCACTGTATAGTCTCTTAAAAAACGTCTGAGTTTGTATTGGACCTTAATGTGCATCGTACAAGCACGGAAAATTTACAAGACATACTGGTCTCACAACCATTCGTACAAATGTTTGATGAGTAAAAATACAGTGTTATTCAGACTGATAGCAGTAATGAGGCTATATGATGGGTTCTTTTGCAGGATGATAAACCAGTGTCTCTAACATACAGAAATTAATTACATTCAGAGAGATAAATGATTTCTAGCTGTTCTCTTGCATGCAATAATTCCTATAGGTTAATTCACAGTAAGGTGAGCACTTTTGAACGCCCTCTCACTTGGAATAATAGTCAATAAATATATTTTATTTTAGCCTTAGGTGTTAAATTCAGAGTGCGGTGGAATATGCACACTGTGTTTATTACTTGCATGACAATATTTATTTTAAAAAGTGGTGGAAGGATAAAAAGTCACTGAAAGGATAAAGTAAATAGGGCCTCAAAAGTGCTCACTTTACTGTGAATAGCCTATACCAAACTGATCATCAGCCTTTGTTATTGTGGTGTAGGGAAATATGTTGAATGTGAAAGGTTAGGTTGGTAGTAGTACTCAAGTAGTAATGACAGTGATGATGTGAGTGCAATGTTACGTAAATAGTATACATTATATAACATGACAGTTATCTATCATGAAAAAAGAGATTCATAACATATTCTCCAAAAAATTGCAAAGTATCAGACTTAGTTCAAATTGTCTATGTACTGACGTCACCCTCACTGATCCGTTCAGGAAGCAGACCACTGCTACTCTGCTCATGCACCTGGCATGCACGTCTGTGCGCCTCGTGCACGGGTCATCGAACCGGGTCATGACCCATCTGACTCCCTGTTTCCCAAGAGTGCTCTTCCTGTTGTGTGTGTGCAGTGCCGTTCTGATCAGTGCCCCATAAAGCAGAGTCTCAAATTAGCAAGGGAAAGTAATATCTACATTTTGCTCCTTTTTAGTGAGACATAAAAAGCCTGTGAGTGAGAAGCTATGCGGGTTTAGAATAATTACAAAACACGATACAGTGACACTCATAATTCTTTTCATGATTTTCTAGTGTTGATAATGTGTCTTGTTTATTTAAAAGGGCAATATTAATTTCTTTGGTTGTAATTATATTCAACATATAAATATTCTGGCAGTTCCAGCTTGCGCCATGCCATTTGCCCAAAGCTAATTTCTTTTGCTTATAATATGTAATTTTCATTATTTGATTTACATGTCTCAAAGTGTTAACATAACTCTTAAATATAATGTTTGTATCTTTAGAAGCCTTCGTGTGCCTTGCCAGCCCATTGCAGCTTGTTTTCTTAATTATTGAAAACTGACAGTTAATAGGCATAAAGACTCTAGAACTTTTATTACCAAATCTAACTTGTTGGAAAGTCCTTGTTAATTGTTCCAGTGTTTGGGTGTTCTGCAACAACTTCCAGTGTACTTGTTGTAATTTGTGCTTTTATTAAATTTATCTCTTGGAGTTGGCGGGAGATCGCCAGCATGGAGCTGTGCCATCTTACCCCTTCTCTTTAGTCTTAGCTCGGCGGGCATCGGGAAAACACGTGTACCGCAATGCGGGAGCCTGCACTTCTTTGTCTACTCATCTTAGCTGCAATAGTGTATGTTTATATACAGGAACATTTTTATATTTTGTTCTCTCCTCCCGTGGTCATGCTCTTATCTCCGTAAGACTCACCACCCCAGAAGTTTCATTACCGTAATTGCATTCACGTATCGAACAGTACTTTTACAGATTTGGCCAGTGGCAGACCAAACTGCCATGCCCGTTTGAGTTTCGGATAGCTGTATTGTGTGATCCATGTACTGCAGCTTTCGTCACTATATCCAATCTTGATCAGATTCTGTATTCATTATTTCTCGTACGTAAGTACCTTTGGGACTCGGCCCACACCAGGAATCTCCAATTTAATAAGTGTTTTGTGGGCATTGGTAACTTGAACTTTTCTCTCTCTAATTAAACATGTACTTGTGAGAGGATCGCCATGTGGTTGTCAACCTGCTACCATCCTGAGAATTAGAGTCCACGTGCTCACCCGTGTGTAGATGAGCTGGCGCCCTACCGGAATTTAACAACTTATTTCATAAAATTTCTAACCATGAGCCAGGATTTGTATAGAATCTGGTATATCTTGAGGCTCACCAGCATCAGAATTAGTACTAGGCTCAAAGATGTTCTCAGCTGATGCCTCCAAGTACAGCATGTTCAAAGCAGATGTCGCTGTTGATATGTCTTTAAATAAAATGGTAGGTAAACACACAGTGAACATGCCAAATGAGAGCAATGTAATTTTCCAGCAGGAAACAGCTAAGGATGTGTTACTGTGTAAACTAAATTGTACATTTTTCTTTCATGGGTGGCCAAATTCTAAAAGGAAAGCCCCAAATATTGAAAAATTTTATTATAAATTCAGACCTGATATTGTAGTTGAAGAGGGATTGGGGATTGTTGTTTATGGGAGATACACTCATAGTTCCTGTATCGCTAAGAGGTTATGTCCAAAACAGCTTGCGCTAGTGACACTTTGGTGTATTGAAAACTACGGCCAAGGGCTCTATTCTAAGTTTTTTGAGATGCAGCTCCCAATCATGAAACAATATTTGTAATATTTCTGCCATTTGGTATTTAAAGTTAATGATGGCTTCTCGATTCTCATGAGCAAACAATTGACATAACCTGACAGCTAATGTGTTGTAGAAAGCTGCTTTCCCAATTGGAAAGCTCAGTTTCAACATGGCAAGTGAGAAGCATGGTAGCCATATTTATTGCAAATGGGCATAAATTTTATGGTGCTGTCCTTCTTAAACATAGTACATAACACATAAAAGGTTATAATACAAGTGAAACATTATTAAATTCATCTAACTGTATCAATACATGTTCGGAAGTATAGACATTATATTCATTTATCTTGAGTCAATTTCATAAGTGTACAAATGGTCATGTGGTTATGTCGCATGGCTGCTAGTACACAGAGAAATATGGTTTGGTTTCACGGCTCGGCTGACAAATATTTTTTATTTCTCATAAAAATATAGAAAACAGTTTTATTTTTACATGCAATAATCAAACCAATTAAATGGGCAGCTTCTATTATTTTATGAATAAATAAATATGCTACACAGTTTTTATACAAAGCACTTTACTTCACTATTGGTAAATTGGCAATGGAAATTTTCGTATTCCTACAATAAAAAATTAAATCAGTTTTTATTATTTAACACTTGTTTTTTAAGTTTAACCTGATTATCTAGGCAAACATAATAATTGTATTTATTAAAACAACATATACATTTCATTAAGTATGGTACATCACATTGAAATTTATTTTCATGTACTGTCAAATGGGA